>PVJN01000053.1:0-323419 GCA_004026805.1 Lasiurus borealis | reverse complement strand
AAAAAAAAAAAAAAAAGGTATCATCTTTAATCACAGAGCAGGGTCAAAAATGCTTCTATAGACAGTAGCAATTGTTTGGTATCATATTTCTCTTACATTTTATACTAGAATAAAGTATTTAGGTCCTATCCCAGGTAGGATTGGGCCTAAATGGGCAGTCGGACATCCCTCTCACAATCCAGGATTGCTGGCTCTCAACTACTCACCTGCCTGCCTTCCTGATTGCCCCTAATCACTTTTACCTGCCAGCATGATCACCCCCTAACCAGTCCTCGCCAGCCTGATTGAAGCCTAACTGCTCCCCTCCCAGCCTGTTTGTCCCTAACTGCCCTCCCCTGTGGGCCTGGTCATCCCCAACTACCCTTCCTTGCAGGCCTGGTCCCTCCCAATTACCCTCCCCTGCTAGCCATCATGTGGTGGCCATCTTGTGTCCACATGGGGGCAGGAACTTTTGACCACATGGGGGTAGTCATCTTGTATGTTGGAGTGATGGTCAATCTGCATATTACTCTTTAATTAGATAGGATAGAGGCCTGCTGCATGGGTAGGGGCCAGCTGGTTTGCCCTGAAGGGTGTCCCAGATCAGGGTGGGTATTCCCTTGGGGTGTGGGGTGGCCCACGTGGGGGGAGGGGCTTGTGGTGTTTGCAGGCCAATCACAACCCCCAACCATCCAAGTGGAGGCCCTGGTATCTGGGATTTATTTATCTTCTACAATTGAAACTTTGTAGCCTGGAGCGAAGTCAAGCCTTCTGCTTGCACAGCCATTGAAACTTTGTTGCCTTAAGCAGAGGCCTGCAGGCCAGGGTATGCAGAAAACTTGGCTTCCTCCATCTCCAGGGACAACCCAAGCCTCCCTCCTGCTCTCTTTGTGGCCCGTAACCATCTTGATTGGGTTAATTTTCATAGTTGCTCTGATTGGCTGGTGGGCACAGTTGATGGGTGTGGCCTGTGGGTCTAGCAGAGGTACAGTCAATTTTCATATTAGTCTTATATTAGATAGGATAGTATGATTTATCCATCCATGAAATTCACTATTTACCACCCCTATATGAGGTATGGTGCTTACAGAATTGCAGGTGGGGAGTTAGAGGCCAGTTGATCAGGTGATCCTCAGGGCATGCCCATGGCTTAGGGAGTTTAGATGTGTGTAGCATGATGCCCTAGTGAAGAAAAATTGTGCTTGTTTTATTCCACTCCATGGAAGGTGCCAGAAAGTTTTCTCTATCAGAAAAGGATAAAATTCAACTTTGTTGGATGGAGGATGATTTCTAATCTCATTCCTTATGCACATCCAACCCCACCTATATATACTTTCCCTCGGAACATAGGACATTTGAAAAAGGGAAGAAATGGTAGCTATATTGCATGGAAATGTATTTTAACTATATATTTTTCTGTCTATAATTCTAAACTTATAACAACAGAGAGGAAGAGGATAGGGAGAATGGTATGGTGTTTGTGTTACAGTAGCTTACGTAGGTTGTCATCTCCTGGGGGTGGTATGTATGCACAAGGGAGACTGCTATACACAGACCTAAAGCTACTGCCCAGGATAAAGGCTACAGCCTCCTTGTGGCCCAGCGCTTATTAACTGGGGATGGTTTTGCCCCTAAGGGAACACTTAAAGATATCTGGAGACATTTTTGATGGTCAAGACCGGAGGGAGCAGTGTTACTGACAAGAAGTTGGGTGGGGGTCAGGGTTGCTGCTAAACATCCTGCAATTCACCAGATAGACCCTCAACAAAAAATGTTCAATATGTCAATAGTGTGAGAGTTGAAAGGCCCTGTTATAAGCTGACCGCTTAAGCATAGTGCTTTAACATAGGATGCTCTCAAAAATTACTTATTGATTGCATCAATTAATGCATGAGTGAGTAAATGGCTAAGCTTTTGAAAGTGATGATTTCTCAAGTCAAGACTGTAACTCTATGTCAAGTTGAACTGGAGGTACTGACTGCAAATTGGCATAGGGAGGCCACAAAAAAGTGTATTTCTCTACAGAATACTACTACTATCCTATTTGATGGATATGTAATCAATTTTAAAGGATGATATTTATTTAATACATATTTCTTAAGCACCTACTATATGTCAGATATAATTCCAGAAGAAAAGACTGGCATGTTTTCATAGATACAATCACAGACACATATATAAATACTTATGTGAATCTGGAATATACACACCAATTTCATAACAAAGTTTAGATCCAGAGAATGGTCTAGGATTTGGGGTGTTGGTCAAGAAAGATGTTGTCTATAATGTTTGAATATTTTTTACAACAATGTACTTCTGCATATTTGCATAACTAAAACTTAAACACTAATTCCAGAAAGCCAATACTGTCTGTTTTAAAAGTGTGTATATACTGTACTTTATTTTTGGTTAACATTTTTTCAATACTTTATTATAAGCATTTTCAAATATACAGAGAAACTGAAAGAATTATACAATGAATACCAAGATATCCACCCCCTAATTTTGCATATATATTTTTATATACTTGGCTTTATCACATATCCCTCCATGCCTTGTCCGTCCATCAATATATCATATTTTTAAAATATATTTCAAAGTAAGTTGATTGCATGAGTGTACTTCTCTTTACTTCAGTCTGCACACCATTGATTAGAACTCAGTATTTATAATTCAAATGTACTTTTTAATACTATCTTGTTATGCAACACAATATGCCTGAAATATCAGCATGACTTTCATTTTATAGGCCAGGCACTGATTTCCTTATGTAACTGGTTCAAGTGAGATCCACGTAGAAGTCTGACCTCCAAACAGTGATTATTTTAATATTTTTCCTTAAAGGGACTCATTAATCAAATGATCAGTTAGTAGATCCATTATTCATTTTACCTAACAATAAAGTTCCACTAGGAACTGAAAAAATAGTAGGCTCCAGAAAGCACTGCATTGAGTGTTCTCTGTGACTGAAAATCCAACCACACTTGGATTTTGGTAGCCTTTCCAGAATCCACAAAAGGCCTTATGTGGGGGAGGGGAGAAACTTTATCTCTTTTGTTAATAATTTTTTCCCCAGAGCACAGTTCAGTGACTGGCACATAATAGATCCTCAATAAATATTCATTAAATGAGTGAATGGTTGAGTGAATATTTTGTGTATAGATGGCATGCAGTAGGTTATTTGTGAAACTGATTAATAAACCTGAAGGTCTGAAGAAAGGGCAGGACCGAGGTGACCTTCTGGTATTAGCAGTTAGAGAGTCTTTCACCCATTTTTACCTCTTTCTAAGACATCAATGCATAGAACATTATGAATAAAATTTGAAAACGATTTAATTGAATAACTTCATGATAAAGACAAAGCTACATAGGCTCACCATAATTACTGGGGGGTGGGGGGGAGGAAATATTGGTTAGTTGTCTATAAAGACCATAAAAATTAATTGAATGTAGTATGTCAACTTACCATGTTCTTTAACTATGGTATTGATTTAGATTAGAAAGCATTATAATGAGATAATCTTGATATTTTTTAACAGTCATGTAAAAATATGAATGTTTTTCATTACTGCTTTTGGTTATTTGTGTTTCCTCTCACGTTCTTGGTTAATCTTGTCCTAGCTATAGAAAGCGTGTTAATCCTTTCAAGAAGAGAAATTTGGCTTTAGTGATTCCCTATATTCTTTTTGTTTTCTATGTTGCTACTTTCTGCTCTTTATAGTTATTATTTTCCCCTCCATTCTTATGATTTGATATACTATTCTCCATACTGCTTATTTTTCTTATTTTATTATACACATATACCTTTAAATATTGTTTGAAAGTATCACATATGTCCCTTTTCCTGTCCCATTGACCTCTTTTAGCCTGCTCCTGCCTCCCACTTCAGGCCTTCACCACCCTATTGTCTATGCCCAGGGGTTATGCCTATATGCATACAAGTTCTTTGGTTGATCTCTTCCCAGCCCCACCCTACCTTCCCTCTGAGATTCAACAGTCTGATTCATGCTTCTAAGGCTCTGGATCTATTTTGGTCATTAGATTCCACATAGGAGCGAGATCATGTGTTAGATTGCACGTATGAGTGAAATCACGTGATACTTGTCTTTCTCTGACTGGAAGTAGATAAATTAAACTTTGCTGAGTTCATAATATTCGGCCCTTTTTTCCCCTCTGGACATCACTTGGTTAACAGTGGTTTTTCAACCTGGGGTGATTTTTGTCCTATCCCAGGGGGCATGTGGAAATATCTGCAGACATTTTTCATGTTACTGGGGAAAAGTGCTATTGGACTTTAATAGATAGGAGCCAGTATCCTACAATGCACAGGACAGAAATATTATCCCTCCCAGAAATATTATCCACTCATAATTGTCAGTTGTGTGAAGGTTGAAAAACACCTACTTTAGAGATTTCTATAAGGTTTGAAATATAACATTTTGTTGTAGTTCAGTTAAAAAAAAACTTCCTAATTTCCATTTTAATTACTTCTTTAATCATGAGTGATTTATAATCATTAAGCTTTAATTTATAACCATATGGGAGTTTTCTCCTCTTTTTTGACTGACTGAAGCTTTTAATTTTCTGCTTAAATGAATTGTGATAAGAAAACATTCTCTCTGTATTTTCAGCCACTTGAATTTTCTTGGGACAGAATTTGTGGCCCAGTAAATGATTGTGTAAATGTTCAGTTTATCTTTGAAAAGAAAATGTTTCTGTAGATGTTGGGTGAAATACTCTGTATACATTAGATTGATTTTTATGATTATACAAGAGGCCCAGTGCACAAAACTCATGCAAGGGGCTCTGCTCTTGCAGCCCTGTCTGCCTTGGGGCTTTCACAGCTCATGGCCCTTCAGCTACTCCCATCTCTGCCCTCCCTTCCTTCCCCCCGCCCCGTCATTCTGTAAGTTCCACCTTCCCATCTAATTAGCATATTACCTCTTTGTTATATAGGATTATTGATAATTTTGTGCATGTCTAAAATTGAAGTATCCTAAGATTTTTTTACTGTCCAGATTAAAGTATAGGAGCAAGTTATCATTAAGTGTTGACTAGTAAAGGATGCAGATTACATTTTCTTGAGTAAATGCTTGAAAATAAATACTGTACATCTTTTAAAATATCAGACAAAGTAAACTTTAAGCCAACAAAAGGTCATTAGTCAGAGATAATTCTCTATTCATGGTTTCTTCATAATGATCATTCACCAGGAAGAAATAACAATTCTATATTTTTATATACCTAAACTCATTAGGTATATAAAGTTACAAAAAACTATTTTAAAATCTTCTACTATGATGGTGGAGTTACTTCTCATTGTATTTCTCTCAGATCTTTATACATTTAGAAAATGAGTTTAGGTATCAACACTAAATGATAACTTGCTCCTATACTTTGATCTGGACAGTAAAAAAATCTTGGGATACTTTAATTTTATGTTTCTCTCTTCTGACTATTACTTTTATCTATTTTAATTGTATATTTTATTTTATACAAATACCATTTTATTACCACTTATACTGTCATATTTTATTTTATTTTACTGACACATTCATCATTTTGCTTGATTTTCATTATTTTCTATACCTTCTAACTCTAACTTGCAATTAAATTTACTTTTGCCTTCTATTTTTAATTTTAGTAATTTTACTACCCATTATTTTCACTTTTTCTTTTCTGTTTTCTTGAACGTTGATCTACTGACAGTAAATTATCTTAGTTTTTGTTTGATGAATTAAGAAAAGTTACCTATAATATCAAAAGATATTTTTTCTGGATTTAAAATTCTAGTTTGATAAATTTGTTGGGGGCAAGTATATTGAAAATATTATCCTAATATGTTCTGATTTCCATTGTATCTGTCAATTTAGCCATTATTTTTTTTTAAGGTTTGTTTTTTTTTTCTTAGCCTGATTTTAAGATTTTGTCTTTATCTTTAAACTTGCTGGAGTTTTTTTTTTTTAAATATATTTTATTGATATTTCTATAGAGAGGAAGGGAGAGTGATAGAGTTAGAAACATTGATGAGAGAGAAACATTGATCAGCTGCCTCCTGCCCACCCCCTACTGGGGATGTACCTGCAACCAAGGTACATGCCCTTGATTGGAATTGAACTCAGGACCCTTCAGTCCGCAGGCCGACACTCTACCCATTGAGCCAAACCAGTCATGGCACATAAACTTGCTGGAGTTTTGATATCACATGTCTCATTGTGAATTTTTTCTTTTGTTTATCCTGACTGTGATCTTTTGCTCTTTTAGAATTAGCATATTGGTGTCCTTCATCAGTCTTGAAAAACTCTTATATATTATATTGTTGAGTATTGCCTCTGCCTCATTCTCTTTTTCTTATCCTTCTACGACTCTAATTAAATTCTTGTCTTTCATGATAACTTCTGTTTTGTTCACCCTCTCCTCCATATTTCTCATCCTTATGTGTTTCTATACTTCATCCTTAGTAATTTTTTGACCTTTCTGTTTCACTAATTTTATTGTCTGCTCTGTCTAATCTTCTATTAAACAGAAATACAATGAGAAATAACTCCACAATCATAGTAGAAGATTTTAAAATCATTTTTTGTAACTTTATATGCCTAATGAATTTAGGTATATAAAAATATAGAATTGTTATTTCTTCCTGGTGAATGATCATCATGAAGAAACCATGAATAGAGAATTAATAGAATTAATAGAATTCCTGAATATTTTTCAACTGACTTTTAAAGAGAGAGGAAGAGGAAGAAAAAGAAACATTGATGTGAAAAAGAAACATTGATCGCTTGCCTCCCATATGAACCATTACTGGGAATTCAACCCACAACCTAGGTATGTGTCCTGACTGGGAATAGAACCAGCAACATTTTGGTGTACGAGACAATGCTCTAACCAACTGAGCCACATCAGGGTCTTCATAATGCTTTTTTAACCACACAAATCATTAGACATCATCATCATCATTTCATAATCCAATATTTGTTTAGATTTACCCACATACTTACTGATACAGTTTTATTTTTTCTTGCATTTTAGAATAATCACAATAATGATTTTCCTTATGCTTGAATAACATTCCTTCAATATTTAGTGAGGGTTTATTGCTGTAAGTGGTAAACAGTTTTTGTCTAAAAATTTCTTTATTTCTTCATCAATTTTAAAAAGGTAATCATTTTACTGAGTATTTGGTTCTTATTTGATAGTTATTTTTCTCAGAACCATGAAAGTATAATTCAATTTTTTTCCTGGTTTCTATTATTATTGAGAGCTTAGCCATTATTGTATTCCCTGTTCATTTTTAGGTAACTTGTCTTCTTTCTCAGTCTACTTTGAAGATCTGTACTTTTTTTTGCTGTTCTGAAGTCTGACTATGCTGTGTCTTTGTACATACATCCTGTTATTTATCCTCTTTGGGATTTATTGGACTTTATAAGTAGTAGTATTTTTGCTTATGAGCAAATCTGGAAAGTTCTCAGCCATTATCTTTTTAATTGTGCCTCTTCAACGTTGTCTCTCATCTCCTTCTGGAATATGTTTTTATCCCTTCTCAATACAGCGTCTGTGCCTCACTGTATCTCTTATTTTCTTTCTTTTAGAATTTCTCTCAATCTCTGTTCTAATTCACTAATAACATCTTCCTGTTTGTCTTATTTACTGTTTAGTTTGAAATCTGAATCATTTTTATTTTCAAAGGTCCATTTGATTTATTCTCAAGTATTTTTTAAAATAAAAATCTTATTCTTTGCTCATGTCTTTCTACCTATCTTTGATGCTTTCAAGTGCATTCAACATTTTTTTTTCATATTCCATAATTCCAGCATTCCATGTATTGCAAGTTTTATTCTGAAGTCTTTAGATTTCTTCAGGCACTCACAGTAAAGTGGAAACAGTTTTGAGATAAGAATAAAAAATTTAATCCATCCACAGGGGATTTCAATGTGTTATAATCTCATTACCTGAAGGCCCTACCAACTGGGAACCACTGTAAATTAAATTTGCACTTGAGGCTTCTTGTCCTATACATGTAGCAGAAATACAAGCTTTCAAGTGATGTGAAGGTTGGCTTGAAAAATGAATTTCCTGGGTAAATAATAAAATTTAGCTACTGGCCCCTGTGGGAATCCTCACTGGCAAGACACTTAACAAGACCTGGAGAAGAAATAGCAGTGTGTTCACAGGGGCTTATGTTTTTATCAGTAATGTCAAAGTTTGATATTTAAACAGCACTTGCTTCAAACTACTGTCTCTTTACATTCCACCATCTCCTCTGTCATACTTGCTTTCCCACTGGGTGATGTTGGAGTTGCCTCAGGCTTTCTGGATTCTGAGTAAGAATTTAGTTAGGAATGTAATATTTTTACTGCATTTTGGAAGGCCATTTTGGAATGCTTTAACATTTAATTAATTATAGGCTTTTTCAGATATATTTTGTCATCTTAAAATCTATTTCCTAAGAACTGGGAGAGAATTCAGATTAAAAAATGGAATTTGAAACAATAGCAATAAAGATTGTCAGTGATATCAAGAGAAATTATCCTGGCATCAAAAAGCAAATTATAATAAAAAATTTATCATACCAAAAGCAATATTTCATTAAAAGGAAGAGAGAAATGT
Organism: Lasiurus borealis; assembly: GCA_004026805.1. NCBI lineage: Eukaryota > Metazoa > Chordata > Mammalia > Chiroptera > Vespertilionidae > Lasiurus > Lasiurus borealis. Next base: position 314,830 of record PVJN01000053.1, on the reverse strand, counting down.
CAAATAGAAGTAGCAAGAATATCGATTACTTCATGCATATCATCAACTCAAGCATGTTTAAGATTGGCCCCTGTATAAGAAAATTATTAAAAAAAAGCCCTGAAACGTTACAGCTCACAAATGAAGAAAATATACAGATTTTGTCACCCTTAGTAATCTTAAAAATTTTCATCTTACCAATAATGAATTGCGAAGTAGAAGGAGTCTTTTTAAAAAATTGATTAAAAAAATATTGTTTCTGATCAAAAATGGTGGAAAAGACTAAATTATTTTTTTATCCCAACAATAGAATTAATACAATAAGACTTCTATCATGTAAAAAGGTGATCAAGGAATTACAGCCAAACAAACATGGGAAACCATCATTGACATGCTGTATTAGGTAGTTATTTAATAGAATATGTTATGTTCTTCTATATTTTCTGATTTTTGACAGCTTTTTCACATTTATAACTTATTATGATTATTTTTATTCTAAGTCAATATTTTTAATACCTTTATATTCATAATCTCATATTCATTTTGTTAAAGAGGCCTCCGTGCATAACTTGCTGAAATTTTGGATTCCAGAAATTCTGGGTCCACACCTGGCTGGCTCGTCATGACTCTTCAGAAAAGAGTTATTTTTCTGTATGCACAGGGCCAAGGCATGACAGGCAAGCACCTTGCTGTCTCCCTCTGTGTTGTATATTTATTTCTCACCGAGATGAGCCCTGTGGGGTCCCTGCTTAGACTTCTTGCGTCAAACTGCTGTCTCTTTACATTCCAACATCTCCTCTGTCTCATGTATCATCATCAAATACCAGAGGTCCAAGGTCACCAGGGATCTATAGAACTCAAAAGTGGTGCGGGGTGCTTACTTATATTCCCGATTTCCCACCTAGCTAATTCACTTCCTCCCTCCCTTCCCTTTTTCTTTCTTAGTGTCTGTTAATTCTTTCCTTTCTTGCCAGTTCACAATACGTTTTAAAAAATTTTAAACACTCCAGAATTTTAGTTTTTTTTTAGTGAAAGAAACTTTTAAATATTTAATCCAATAGCCTCCCATAAATTAAAATACCTGCACAGCCAAAACCGGTTTGGCTCAGTTGATAGAGCGTCAGCCTGCAGACCGATTCCGGTCAAGGGCATGTACCTTGGTTGTGGGCACATTCCCAGAAGAGGGTGTGCAGGAGGCAGCTGATCAATGTTTCTCTCTTATTGGTTTTTCTAACTCTCTATCCCTCTCCCTTCCTCTCTGTAAAAAATCAATAAAATATATTTAAAAAATTAAAATAGTAAAATAAAATGTCTGCACATCCTAAGTCCAAAATTATATATAAGATGTTTACCTGATTTTTACCCGAATTGACAGGGATATTTTTCTTGATACTTTACAATCTCTTTCTCTGTAAGTTATTACAATTAGAATGTGCCCTATAGATTTTCCTTCCTTTCTAAGACAATATTTAGTATCAGTTGTCATTTACTTCATGATGCTTACATAAGAGTGATCGTCTATTTTTGTAATATGCCAAAGTTCTGGCTTTTAATCACTTCTCAGCCACCGGCAACCTTCTGAAGTTAAATGGGTCAGGCCCTTGATCTAATTTCAGATAGGAGTCACTAAAAATATTCAGGTTGATGAATAATAATACCACTCATGCCCACATTGAGAAAGCCTTTGGCAAGCTGCTTAGTTCTCACCGGCTATTATGGAAAGAGATCAAGGCTGAGAAGCTGCTTTCCCTCTGGCCCCAACTTCTACCCCAGGGCTGTGGAAGAGTTTGCTGCAATAACTATGGCGTTTAGGGACACACACACACACACACACACACACACACACACACACACACACACGTACACATGTACATAGAATAGAAAGGTGGAGAAAAAGTGAACCAGATCTGAGAAGAAATAAGCTTCGCCTTTCTTACCTTTGGAAGATAGGCTGCAGAAAAAATAGAACCTCCTTATATCATCTTACTACTTTATAGGTTGGGAAAGGTACTTAGATTGTGTTTCGCATCCAAATCAAACAAAACAGTTTCCCCTAAGGGGTGGCTTCAATGATCTGAAAACTCACTGTGTCTGCTTCCGAGTTTTATTTTAATAGCGTCTGGGTCATGACAAGTACCAGCTCTGCTTATATGTCATACCCAGCACAAAGGACCCGAGACATCTGCCTGTCAGTTTGCATCCACTCCTTTGCCTTACTTTCTTTTTTTTTGTTCATAAACAGTGAAGAATAAGTGTAGTCGACAATTTCTGCAATTTATCCAAGAGGCAGACATCGCAAGACCCAGTGAATGCCTGAAAGTGCAGATAGTACCAATATATATATATGTCTGCCTCTTGGATATATATGTTTTCTCCTATACCATACATACTTACAATAAAATTTAATTTATAAATTAAGCATAGTAATAGATTAACAACAATAACTAACAAAACATAAACCAATTATAACAATACTTGAGGCCCAGTGCATGAAATTCATGCATGGGGGCGGTAGGTGGGATGTCTCTCAGCCCAGCCTGCACCTTCTCCAATCTGGGACCCCTCAAAGGATGTCCTACTGCTAGTTTACAGGGATTGGGCCTAAACTGGCAGTTAGACATCCCTCTCACAATCCAGGATGGCTGGCTCCTAACCGCTCACCTGCCAGCCTGCCTGCCTGCCTGATTGCCCCTAACTACTCTGCCTGTTGGCCTGCTCACCCCCAACTGCCCCTCATTCCCCGCCATCTTGGTCACTGCCAACTGCCCCCCATGCCAGTGTGCTCACCCCCAACTGCCCCCCCTGCTGGCCTGCTTGCCCCTAACTTCCCTCCCTACTGGCTTGCTCACCCCCAACTGCCTCCTGTGGCCTGCTCACTCCAAACTGCACCCCACACTGTCCTGATCACCTCCAACTGATCCCCACTGGCAGTCTGCTCACCCCCAACTGGCTCTCCTGCTGGTCTGCTTACCCCCAATGGCTCTGCCCCCCACCAGCCTGATCACCCACAACTGCCTTCTCTTCTTGGCCTCTAACTGCTTCTACCTTGGCCCCACCACCCTGGCTTTGTCCAGAAGAACATCCAGAAGATCTCCTGGAAGGTCTCCCAGTCTAATTAGCATATTACCCTTTTATTAGAATAGATTCTGTCATAAAAGTTATATGAATGTGACCTCTTTCTCTGTTTCTCTCTCTCAAAATATCTCATTGTACTATATTCATGTTTTCATTAAAGAAAGCACTTTGTGGCTTCTCTTTGGTGTATCTGAATTGCCAGCATCACTAAGTTTGTACTTTGAGGTTGTTACTACGTAAAGTAAGGGTGACTTGAACACAAGCACTGTGATACCATGACAGCCAACCTGGTAATCAAGAAGGCTCCTAAGTGACTAATAATCACGTTTAAATTAGCTACCAAACCACTAGATGAAGGCAGTGCATACATTTTGTAGTATTTTCCAAATTTGATTGATTGGTAGTAGCTGTATGGAATAGGGAGTTTAATTTTATATATATATATATTTTTTTTTTCCAGAAAGAGTTTAAAGCCATGTCTTGGTCAGAGAGAGAAAATATACAGGAGGATTAGTCATGTATTTGCCCTCACTAGACTTGGTAAAACTACTAGTTAAAAAACACACACTATAAATGATTTTTTTAGAACTTACTAATTATTTCAAAAGTTGGGTTGATCTATATATGTCTATTTAAAATATTAACAAAGAGGAAGAATACCTAAAGAAAGAATGATATTCCTGAGTCTGGAGAAGAAGTGGGAAAGAATCCTGCTAATAAAATGTACCCTTATGGTTGAAAAGGGAAATGTTATAGTCATTAATGAAAATCCTGTAACAACAGGACACTTAAAACAAATTTGTGTCTCTGTATCAGACTTTGGTTTAAAATATCATCGATATTGCAAATAATTGTATATTGATAGAAATACTTGAAAATTAAAATACCACAGCAATAAATTAATAAGTGGGTTATTTTCTTACCAACATATCTCCTCCATGAACTCTCTTTGCAAAATAATTATGAATATGTTCAGCTGCTAAGAACAAAAAAAATCTAATTCTTGTTTTATATAAAAGTTTATTTTATTTATACTGTAAGAAGATGGTAGGCAAGGATTGCCGGCATTGGTTCAACCACTCACAATGATCCCAAGAATCAGCCCTTCCTAGCATTCTGCTTTGTCCTCTTGAATGTGTTGGATTTTACTCTCGTGCTTGCCCCTACATGGTTATAACAAACCAAAGCATCCAGTCTACATTCCAAAAAAAGATGTAAAAGGCAAAATGCCTCCTTCTGAGAAGGCTTAGTCTTTTTCTTTTGAATAGTATGCCTCTTTCCGGCCAATTTTTCCTTACATCTCTTTAGCCAGAACAGGTCACTTGCCCATCTTTGGGCCCATGGCTGGCAAATAGGAATTATCATAGCTGGTTTTATCCCTGGGGATGGGAGGTGCTTCCCTTTCCAGCCATCATGAGATCTTCGCCCACTCCCTCCACATGAAAGTGGCACAGTGGCTGTGAGCAATAAACACCGTCATTCGCAAAGGGCACAGATATTTTAGGGGATTCAGAAGAATATCATTTGAATCAAAGCATGATTTTCTTGTTGAAATAGCTTAGGGTAAATAACTTGCCAAATTCTTAAAGTTTGAAATACAGAGTTGGTTCTTCCAAGCAAAAATAGGTAAAGGGATATTTTATCAAGCTATTGTTAGAAAAGATGAATCATGATAGCATTAGCCTGTGTCATCTACAAAATTCTAAACTAAGTCTAACTAAAAGTAAGCTAAGGCTAAATTGGTCGGTTTCCATATTAAAAAAAAAAACATTGACTAAACTGTTGGTTATTTTTGATGTTATATTTTTCTCATAGTGCCAGACACTTTCAAAATTAAGACTATATTTCACTGCAGTGCATGACACAAAATGGTAGTTGGCAGTGCTGTGTTTCTGGGAGAATGCGTCAGAATGATCCCTAATTCCTTTTTTAAGATAAAAGAAAGTTATTTTCATCGCTCAACCTGTCCTCCCATTTGGCAACCATAAATTTATGCTCTACATCTATGGACCTGTTTCTGTTTTGATTCATTTACTAATTTTTTTTTTAGATTCTACCTATAAGTGAAATCATATGGTATTTATCCTTGTCTGACTTGTTTCATTTAGCATAATACCCTCTAGGTCCATCCATGTAGTTCAAATTGGCGAGATTTCATTCTTTTTTAATTGCTGAGTAATATTCCATTACGCGTGCGTGTGTGTGTGTGCGTGTGTGTGTGTGTATCACATTTTCATCCATCTATTTGCTGTACATCTAGGTTGCTTTCATATCTTGGCTATACTATGTAATAAAAGGCTAATATGCAAATTGACTGAACAGTGGAACAACCGGTTGCTGTGATGTGCACTGACCACCAGGGGCAGATGCTCAATGCAGGAGCTGCCCCCTGATGGTCAGTGAGCTTCCACAGGGAAGCACTGCTCAGCCAGAAGCTGGGCTCACAGCTGGCGAGTGCAGCAGTGGTGGCGGGAGCCTTTCCTGCCTTGGTGGCAGGGCTAGGGATGAACAACTGATGGGTCCTGGACTGCAAGAGGGAGCAGGCTGGGCTGAGGGATCCTTCCCCCAGGGCACAAATTCTGGGCCTCTAGTTTCTAATAATGCTGTAGTGATCATAGAGCTGCATATATATTTTTGAATTAGTGCTTTGGTTATCGTTAGATAAATACCCACAAGTGAAATAGATGGATTTTGTGGCAGCTCTATTTATTTTATTTTTTTTTTAAATCTCTCTAGTGGCTTTACTAATTTACAACCCCACCAACTGTGAATGAAGGTTCCCTTTTCTCCACATCCTCACCAGTATTTATTATTTGTTGCTTTATTATTGATAACCATTCTGACAGCTGTGAGGTGATATTTCATTATGGTTTTAATTTGCATTTCCCTGACTATTAGTGATGAGCATCTTTTCATATGTCTGTTAGGCATATGTATGTCTTCATTGGAGAAATATCTTTGCAGGTCCTCTGCCCATTTAAATTGGCTTCCAGGGGATGGGTTATACAGGGGGAAAAATCATTAATCATGGTGACTTAGGGGGTTAGGGTCCCTAACTGATTGGTCTCTAGTGATTGGTCAGTGCTAGGGCAGGGTAGTTGATGAGTGCATTTGGTCCTTATGTCAGCCACGGCATCACTTCATGTGGTTTGAATGCTTTTCTAGTCCTGGAGCTGAAACACAACTGAGACCTAGATATTATCTCTAGCTCAACTGAAACTGTCTCCAGGGTCAATACACATTAGTCTTTGTTCCTAAGACTGATGCTGACCAGAACTGCATTGTCTTGAGGGCTTAATGGTCAAGGGAATGGGCATGCGAGGGAGAAGGATTCAGATGAGTCAGGGTGCCAGTTTGAATCAACAGGAAAGAGAGGAGAAAATGTCATATGAAAGAAGTGAAGTTTTCTATGGAGTTCCAAAGTTCTCCCTAAGTTCCTCTATTGTTTCAAATTTGGTGAGCATCTTTATGTCTATTTCTTTTCTTTTTTTAAAAAAAATATATTTCTTTATTGACTTCAGAGAGAAAGGGAGAAGGAGAGATAGAAACATCAATGATGAGAGAGAATCATTGGCTGCCTCCTGCACGCCCCTGACTGGGGATCTAGCCCACAACCCAGGCATGTGCCCTTGGCCAGAATCAAACCCGGGACCCTTCAGTCTGCGGGCTGACACTCTATCCACTGAGCTAAGCTGGCTAGGGCTATTTCTTTATATTCTTCATTAGGTAACTTACTTATCGCCCTTTCTTCAGGATTCCCTACCCCTCTCACCCTCTGGAGATTTTACTTGTTCTTACATTTGAAAGATATTTTTCTCTGTGTGTTTGTTTTTCCATTTTGTTTGACTTCCTATATTTTCTATGAATTAGGCAAAACAGCTATCTCCCCCAATTCTTACATAGAAGCCGCTCCTGTATAGCCTGTGCGTGCCGGGTGGTTTTGCCAGGCTGGCAGTAGCTGAATGGGTGCCTAAGGAGGCTGGAGCACTGGCTATGGAGCTGGGTCAACTCTAGGTGGGATGCCAGGTGTAGGAAGTAAGGGCCTGGTGATCATGGCTCATACCCTTTCTTTGGGTCAGAAATGGGCTTGGGCAATGCGTCCCGGAACACTCTGCAGCCATCCTGCAGGTGGTCCAGAGCACCTAGAGAATGCCCTGCCCACTGTGGAGGTACAGGGGACTGGAAACAATTGCACTCACCAGGTCCTCTGATCTGGAAAATTCCTGCAGTCCCCCGAGAGCTCCCGCCGCACCCCAGCCTTCTCTAGACCGTCTGTCCTGCTTGTCCTTCAGAGAGTGGGCTTATGTAAACGCTACCTCTGGGTTGGCTCCATGTGCCGGGTAGTTTGGGGTAGCAGGTTGGAGCAGGGCAGGCACATATGGTGCTGGGGACGCGGGCCTTCGGGGCTGGAGTGGCTCCTGGCAGGGAGCCCAGATGTGTCTGGCAACACCCCGTGGTTCCCGCGGGCTTCTTTGTTCAGAGTCAGAAGGCTCCAAGCCATGTAGCTGAGAACAAAATGTGATGGGAAACTGGGTTGATCTTGCAGGTAGGCCAAAGCCCAGAACACTGCTCTCATCCGCCCAGGCAGCCTGGAGAGGGGCATAAGCCAGAGATTTTCAACTTTTCTCATCTCACGGCACGCATACAGTAATCACTAAAATTCCGCAGCACACCAAAAATTATATATATATTTTTAGCCATCGGACCAAAACAGTGGCTATAATTTGGATTCATTCACACCTGACAGCTATTGTTGCGTGGGTTGTTGTCATTTTTTTTTACTCGACTATTTAAAGGAAGAGAGGTCTGTGCCCCTGACTAGATAGGTATTGCAGGTTTTAAAAATTCTTGAGGCACACTGATTGAAAACTGCCCACCTGGCCGAGACCGGTTTGGCTCAGTGGATAGAGCATCGGCTTGCGGACTGAAGGGTCCCAGGTTCGATTCCAGTCAGGGGCATGTACCTTGCTTGCGGGCACATCTCCACTGTGGGGCGTGCAGGAGGTGGCTGATCGATGTCTCTCTCTCATCGATGTTTCTGACTTTCTATCTCTCTCCCTTCCTCTCTGTAAAAAATCAATAAAATATATTAAAAAAAGAAAAGAAAAGAAAGAAAACCACTCACCTGAACAGCGGTGCTCCTGGAGGTGCCACAGCTCCCCAGCCTCTTCTATGCAGCCTCTTTCTCTCGTTTGTTGTTCAGATGCCGTTCATTCAGCCCTCAGTTGCACCGCAGGTGTAATTGCTGTCCAAATACATGTACATTTGAGTGTGCTCATGCGAGCGGGCAAGTTCAGTGTCCTATGCCATAGCCTTCTTGGATATCAGAGCTTTCTGCAGATTTTGAAAACTGGGTGCTAAGTCTGAAATTGTGAAACATCTGAGATGTTACCCAAATTGCAAACCAACAGGTTAGCTTGCCAGTTTTATGCACATGTCCTGCAGAAGACACCAGCCTTTTGGTCAGAGACAGATGGCTTATTATTCTCAGCAAAGCAGCCGTCAGGGCAGCATCTGTGTCAGTTCCCCATGTTCTCTCCCAAACGATGGTGTACTAAGTGCTGGATGTCTATCTGCACATCTAGCGGTGCTTCCGCCGGAAAGGATCCCCCAAATTAGGAGACTTGGGTCTTTATTGGCGCTGCTGGCGCATCTGTCTGTCAGCCCCTTTGGAGAGAAAGATCACCTTGGACTATCCCAAGTCTCTCCAGGGAGGGAAGTAGAGCCATCCATCTTTACCATTCTGGATGTCTTCAGATCTCTCCGGAGGAAAACATTATCTCTAGCTTCCATGGCTGCCCGCTGTATAAACATGCCCTTTGCTTAGAAGCGTCAGGCCTCCAGGGAATATAAGGAATCAGTGGAGAATTATCCACTGACACTGGGCTGACATTCTGGGATATTATTCTTAACAGAAGTCAAGGTCAGGAACTTCCACTGACTAATGGGGTTTATTATTGAGTCAACAATTTTGAGTCAAACCATGAAATAAAATAGTTTGCAGTATCTACTATCATTAGATGTACCCCAAGCACTGTGAGTCGTATTTATATTCCAGGCAAGAATGATGAAGGGGCAGCGTCTTCTGTGCCTCTTTGAGTTCTTGTCCACTAGTGCTCTTTGCTTATGCTTCAAGCTCTCTTGTCTTCAGCCTATATTTGTCAATAAAGGTGACTGTTAGTTATTTTTGAGTTTATTTATCAGCAAGAAAAAAGTTGAAAAATGAATGAAGAACTTGTTGCCGAAAAGGAAAGAATACAATAAACTTTCATCACATCACTTTTTTTATAAAATGTATTATTTAATTTTTTAACCTACATTGAGTTAGTATCAGTATTTTTTACATTTACCTATCTGTGAAATTTACTTGGGCATCTTGGGTTGTGATGGAATATGTCATCATTTCTTCCTATTAAAACTTAACAACTTTGCAGTTAATGGAAAGGTTCTCAGAAATGAATTAAAATAATTAAGAGGGAAATGGTTGATCAGCTTATAAAACTAGTTCTAAGAAGTTATCACCTCCTTCTCTCCCAGGCAGGTGTGAGAGTGAATGGGTGATGGTTCTCCCCTTTAGAATTACTATTGGTTTATCCCTAGCATTTCTCCTGCTAGATATTTTTTTTTTGTCATCAATGGGCACCATTTTGATGTTCACATCAACAGTAGAAATGAACAACTGCAGTGAGAACTAGTTTGCTACAGAAAAAAGTCCCTTCTGTTTTGTTTTAGAGAAAAAAAATACAACACGCATTTATTGAGGCTTAAAATATGATACATGGGACCTCTAGACAGGCTAATAATTTTGAGACCTAATTATCAAAGTAATACTCTTTATTTCTCCAACATTTTTTAAAGGCTGCAAAAGAAGAGAGAGAAAGAAAGAAAAAAAAAGGTTGAATAAAAGGCCTCCTAGTGGCTGCCCTCTTCATATCTCCCATTTACCCAAGCCTTTCAGCTCTGCCTACAAACTATGCATGCTCTCATTTGAAGTACAAAGGCCCCAGCATTCAGCAGACCCATTCTCCCAAGAAGGCAGTTTTGGTCTCATCCGTTGTTAAATGAGTCTGATGCTCAAAGGTCTCAGCACTTGCAAGGGTCACTTATCCATGTTTCTTCTAATCACACACAATGTTCTCCCTGAGAGGGATTCTGACAAATGAGATCTTTTCTTTTCTTGTTGTTTCGAGCACCTATAGAGAATGGCTTTCCATGCAGATGCTAAGTTACCCTGCCTTTTAATCTGTCACGGCACTTACTCATTCAACAAATTCTTACACAGCACCAACTGTGTTGCACATTGTGATTGGCATTCCCCATTCCCAACCAGAGCTAACAATCTAGCAAGAGAGGCAGACAGTGGAACAGGAACAAACATAAGGCATGTTCATCTCTAAGGTCATGAGAGCACATGACCTGCGTCTGAAGAGGGCAGGGTAAAGTTTCCCACAAAGGGTGAGGGCCTGTAGCAGGAAGAAGAGTGTCCAGGTAAAGAGGCCAGCCAAGATAAGTTTGGGTCAGGCAGAGGAAATAGCCTGATTGAAGGCCAGGGAGAGCCTGGAGAAAGAGTACTCAAGGCTGAGGTGGAGGAAGAAAGGGCAGGGAAGTGTTATTTGAGCAAGGTCATGAAGGAACTTGCGCACCAAGTCAAGGTGTCAGGATGTCCCTGCAAGGTTTGAGGCAGAGGCATGTCACGAGCAGACTTGCAGTTCTGAAGCGCTACTCTTGTCATCAGGTGAAGAAGAGCACATGAAAGTTAATATTAGAAAGCTGGAAACCTCTGTGGACTCTCCTAGGTCTGGCCATCCAGGAGCTGGTTTGAAGATGAGGATTTTGAAATGATTGATGGAGGAAGTGCTGCTGGAGAAGACCTGTGAGGAAGTAGGGGAAGCAAGACAGGGAGGGGGAGGAGGCCACACACAGGTGACAGGTGGCATCCCAGCCTTAGCCTGATGCCCATGGGAACTCTGAGGAGTAAATTGTGCTTCAGCATTTGAACAACCTCAGAGCAAGGCAGCTGGGCCTTCCTGTCCCTGCCAGCCAGGCACTGGCATGGATTCCTCCCGAGGTGTAAACTCCCAGGCAATGCCAGCTCCCTACACCTGTGGGTGATGCAGCTCCAGTAGGCCAAGGGCAAGAGTAGTCCTCTTAAGATATCTCACAAGTGCAAGCTGTGACAAGCAGAGCAGGCAGAAACGGGAAGGACACACAACATGGGAAAAGAATATTCCAGAAAGTGTGGGTAAGGTACCAACAGAGTCCCTGCAGAGGCAGTTTTAGTAATGCAGATTTCAGGAAAGAGCAGAAGGAAGCAGGAGTCAGGGAGAAGGATGACTATGGTGGTGGAGTCAGGGAGGTAGGGAGAGAAAAAGAGACATATTGAAAAGATAGGAAAAGATGTGTGGGAGACAGAATGATAGGGGTTGTGTAATTCAATAGTTTATATATATTTTAACTTCTGTTAATAAGTAGTGTATGCTCTTTTCTAAATGGCAGTAAGATTAGACCATAAATGTACAGCGATTTATGTTTAAGTAATTAAGAATATTTATGAAGAGAGATTGCTGCAACAAGTAGAGACTGATGCTTCTTCCTTTATAAAATTCAAAAGAAATATGGTAGCTTCAGCCAGTTTTTTAAAGGTGATATACAGATCGGATGTAAGTACTTACAAATTCAAAAAAAAAAAGGAAGAAAACCAAGACTATAAGCCTTCACTGAGAGCAAATCAGTGCTAAAGAGAGAGGGAAGGTGGGGGAGGGTGGGTGGGAAGAGATCAACCAAAGACCTTGTATGCATAGGTGCATAACCCATGGACATGGATAATAGGGTGGAAGGCCTGGGATGGGGGCTGAGAGGAGGGGTAGAAGAGGTCAAGGGAGATAAAAGAAGACATATGTAATACTTTCAACAATGAAGATCTTTAAAAAAAATAATGTTGTTGCCTAATGATTTCATATAGATCTTAATTGGACTGCTTTATTATTTTATTTTATTTTATTTTATTTTATATTTTATTTTATTTTATTTTATTTTATTTTTTTGATGAGCTCTAACCAATGGATGCTTTGGGCTACCCAATAGGATTAAAAAGGTAGCTAGAGCTGGACTTTTTTCTACAGTGCCTTTTGGCTAATTTCTCAGAGTTGATTTAATAAAAGGAAGGCAACATATTAATTTCTCTAAAAGCCTGTTTAGTTGGATGGCCTTGGAAAAAAGCAAATAGATGAGTCAAGAAATTAGTTTCATTAGCCAATATTAAAAGTCTATCTCATTGACATATTTTACTGGCTTTCAAGTTGATTTCACTAATGGAGAGACTCGATAGAAAAACATGTAGGAAAACACGGTGCTGATAAAATTCAGTAATTTTCTCTAATGCTTCTTAGAGAAATGCATATCTGGAAAATGGAATTTTTATTAACATTCTCAAAATAACCCTCTAATAGTTTAGGAAATGAGTTTGTCAATGAGCTCTTTGCTTAATGTTTACTTTACAAAATGGACAGCCCTGGCAATCTGAACAAAATCCCTGTCTTCAGAAACTGGTAACATTTCTTTAGAAAAAGGAAATCAAGTCCCAGGAAGATCTAGAACAACATTTAGGTACATAGTAGGAAGTTCACGTTGCCTAGTAAACAAACAAGCAATCCAAAACATGTAATGTAAGATAAGACTATAATTTTTACTTATCTATCCATCACACTCAGACATATCATTAATTTATCTTTGTCTAGATTTCATTTGGGAGCCAAAAGTACTAACAAAATCTAACTATCAGCTTTGGTTAAACTTCTTTATAAATAGGAAGATGCCTCCTTCTGGCTTCCTATATAATAAAGAGCTAATATGCAAATGGTCATCATGCCCTCACACCATCACGCCCTCATGCCATCATGACATAACGGCCTAGACACTCAACACTGGGAAGAGGAATGGGGACCAGCCAGTTACATATGAGCTTGTGAGAGAGGAATGGGGACCAGCCAGGTTGTAGGTGTGGGAGAGGGACAAGCCACTCATCCTGTGGCCTATGGCTGTGGCCGACCCAGGTGAAGCTGGCCAGGGTTCTGGGTGCCTGCGGCCGGCCAGAGGGAGGGAAGCCTGGGTCCTGGGTGCCTGAAACTCGCTGGAGGAGAGAATTCCAGGTGCAGGGTGAGGCAGAGGCGGTTAGAGGTGATCAGACCAGCAGGGGAGCAGTAAGGGGAGATCAGGCAGGCAGGCAGAAGTAGTTAGGGACAATCAGGCAGGCAGGCAGGTGAACGGTCAGGAGCCAGGGGTCCTGGATTGTGAGAGGTAGTTGGACATCCCCTGAGGGATCATGAGTTGGAGAGGGTGCAGGCCGGGTTGAGGGCCTCTCATGTATGAATTTCATGCACCAGGCCTCTAGTATGATATAATTGGGTGGTTGCTTATAGTTGTAGAGTGGCCTCAGGTCTCCATGATTAACAATGACTTCAGATTTAAGACCTGTGGCTGGGCATTGTCTGGAGCTAGAAGCAGGGTGCTGGGTGGGGCTTGAGGGGCCAGAATCTTGTAGGAGTAAATTCTGTGATGTAGTGGGAAGTGAGGACCAAAGAGGTAAATAATTACCAAAAGATTACCAAAGAGGTAATCTTAGACCATATAAAAGGCTCCCCTGCTCCCTACCCAGCTTCTTCTGGCTTTCTATAATTTATTTAGGAAAAAAAGCCATAAAATAGCACATTAATTGCTTTTGTTTAGGAAGAAAACAATCAGTGTTGAAGTACAAATGTCAGCTATCCCATGATTTTTATCTACTGGAAACCTACAACTCATTTAAAAAAAATTAAACAGCGTGGATTGTTTGGGTGTCAACTACCATAAGTTCTAGGCACTACTAATGTTAAAAAGATAGTTTTATCTTAAATATGAATCAAGCAAATCCTATTTAAAAATTCATGTCACTCTGCATAATAGAAACTTCATTGACATCTGTACATCCCCTTATTTATCCTAAGTCCCATTTCCCTGAACTATCAAATGTCATTTCCTCATGTTCTCTCGTCCCCGGGAGTTGGTACCAATCATGAAACATCATGTATGACTTCCCTTTTTTTTCCTGCTCTGGCACTATGCATTTTTCTACATGCACACTTCTCCTTCCTTTTCTTCTCCAGGCTCAGAGAATGAGTTCATCCCGCCTTCTCTTCAAACCCATCTGTGCATTGTCACCATTTTGCCTACAGGCTTGGAGAAGATGTGGTTACACATCAATTCTATTAAATACGTTAAAATGATTCAGCTGTTTCACTTTAGGCCAACATTTTCTCTAAATAAATCAAAAACCACTGATCTCTTCTTGGACACAGTACTGGAGACACCCAGGGTTATTTTAACTCTCTTTTTTCTACATTTCTACATTAGTCATTCTATAGCTCTACTTGTGTCATTTCCCCCCTCCCCCCATAATGTATTATAGTTTCTGTGTTTACAAGTGAGGTTTCTTTTTCTATACTTAATTTAGATGTTCCAGGGGGATGTGGAACTTAGCAGAAGTCTAGTCATCTCATTGAATGTTGGATTTCTGCAAGATTCGGGACTGGAATATCTCTTTTTTCTCTCCTGGCTCTGCTCCCAAGCCTGTCTCGGTCACACTCACCAACGCAGTTACTATCTGAGGATTTGCCCACTGGTATTTTTATTTCTAGCTCAAATCCCTCTCCTGAACTCTCCCTTATACATGCAATGGTTACTTATATACACAAGGGTTTATTTCATACATGGTGTGTTTATCCATAAGTGTTTGTTGAATATAGAAGTCAACAAATCAGTTCTATGTTTCTAAATCCCACTGTCTAGGAAATAGTAGAGAAACAACATATTTTAAGCACATTTCATGTACACAAAGTTACAGGACCCAGATAACTTTCTATCCAAAGTTGTACAATTTTTATTTTGAGGTTTGTTCCTTACACATACTTCAAATGTTTTGCCCAAAAGATGCTTTAGTCTTTCACTGTGAATTTTATATGCCATATTATTTCCTAATTGGACCCTTTCTGTCATGGAGTAAAATGGAAACTCACTGAGGATTTAGATTTGCCTTTCCTCCTGCCATACTTCTTCCAGCATCACTATCCATGGACGTCCTGACTATCATGATATTCCATGATATGCATCAGGAAGACTTACAGCAAGAGAAGTAGAGCAATGAGCTGATACTCAACGGATTGCTAATTTGATCATGTATTTTCTTTCTCAACTAGAGAATGTACCTTTTATAGAATGGTGGCATGATTTATTAAAACTGTGATTATACCAGCTGAGAGAGCACACATTATGAGGTTTTGGTGCTGTCTTGTAAGATGCATATGTCTGAGTGACCAATATTGCATCCAAGTCATTTTTCATGGCCTACATATGGGCTTAAGAATCAAGTGATGAGAGGGAAGGATGTGCCCATTGCTATATTTTGTAATGAATCAATTGGAAGAGTGTGCTTCCTTTCCCTGTGACTCTGAAAGCTGCTGGTTTTTCTGTTTTAGCAGTGTAGAAATGAAAGCATTTATGTGCAGATGCTTTCCTTGAATTATAACTGAGACTGCCATCTCACTCTTTGGGGCATCTGTGACTATTGGGTGAACCAGCAAAAGTAGAATATAGAATTGGCTTTGAAAATTGATACTGTCAAGGAGCAATAGGGCTGCTATTATATAACTAGAGGCCTAGTGCATGAAAATTCAGGTGGCAAGCAGAGGTAGGGGCAATCAGGCAGACAGGTAGTTAGGGGCGATCAGGCAGGCAGTCAGTGGGGTTAGGAGCAATCATGCAGGTAGGCAGGCAGGCAGGTGAGCAGTCAGGAGCCAGCAGTCCTGGATTGTGAGAGACAGATATCTCTGAGGGGTCCTGAATTGGAGAGGGTGAACTGGAGGGTGGTCCCTCAGCCTGGCCTGCCCCCTCTCATAGTCCAGGAGCCCCCAGGGGTAAGCAACCCAGTGATCAGGGGAAGGTGATGCCCCCATCATACCTCTGCTGCTGCCACTGCCAGCAGCACAAGCCTTGGCCGGCCCTGGTTACCTGAGCCTTGGGCAGCCACCATCCAAGGCTTCCCTGCACCTCAAGCCAGCCTTGGGACTGGGGGACTCCAGAGGCAGGTGTGCTCTTGCTACCCCAGTGGGACTGAGAGGACTGGGTGCTACCATCTTGTGGCTGTGGGCACTGCCATCTTTGATGGCATAGCAGTCAATTAGCATATTCTCTCCTATTGGCTGTGGGCACTGCCTTCTTTGCAATGGCGTGAGGGTCAATTAGCATATTCCCTCTTTATTAGGTAGGATGGGGGCAAGTACTCTGGGTATTCCCTGTGGTATTAGAACCCTCATGGATGGAGGTTCAGCTATCTCACCAGCTAAAGAGCACTGATCAGCAGAGGTCAGAATAATTGGGAATGAGAACCAGGAGAAAGAAGTCATAGATATCAAGTATTGCTTCTAGTTGTAAAAATTAGTATGTAACTTTATAGTGTCTACCCATACTTCCTTCTGTGCAGTAAGTCACATATATTTACTTATGCTAATTTTTAAATGTATACTATTGACTTAATTTTTAAATGTATACTAATGAGAATTTGGACATGGGGCCATGACAGAACCAGAAGGACTGGCATCATCCAGAGATCCTCTGCTAGAGATGGTTGTAGGGGATAATGAGACTTTAAGTTTTCTCCCTTTGGGAAGAAATGAGAGGTAATTGCATTACAGCACTTTAGGAACAATTTCATAGTTTGGTTTGGGAAGCAAGCACCCAACTTGGAGATGGCCAATTGCTATTGTATCTGAGGTTGGTGGCAGCAATGCAAAGCAGCTACAACCATGGAAGAGTGAATTTTGCAACTGAACAATATTCACTCTTAGGAGGCCACTGTCACTTTCTGTTTTTTAGTGGAAGTGAAATTGCTGTCTGTTCTAGACTGAGTCTCTGCCAAGGTATGGCCAGGCTGCTGTCTGCTGGCCATTGCTTTCTGAGCTCTGTTCTCTGGCCCTCATGGTACTTCAGAAAGCTAGCCAATATCTTTTCAGTCCATTAATTTTCTGGGTACAGCACCCAGAGTCCACTTGCTGCTTCTTCCAACTAAGGAACTTGATTATGCATTGAGGACACCCATGTGGAGGGTCTTAAGCCTCCTTCTCAGAGAATGGAGCATTCTTAACCCACATCGATGGGGGATGCAGACTCTGTCTCCAAAGGGGCCCCATGGCCCAACACACCCAGAAGGCTCCAGAAAGGCCTGCTTGATTACGTAAATGCAGCATCTATATATACAGCTGTTTATCCTTGGTCCTGGAGGTGTGAGGTTAAACTTGCGGTTGTCCTGACTACATGATTCACAGAGCCTGTCTCGATGTTCTGAGTCATAGGAAACCTCAAGTCGGCCCATGGAGGCCCGTGAAATGTTTGTGGTATTTTCATCCTGATGTTGCAATAGGAATATGATCTATAAGTCCTATTTGCTGGCCTCAAAATGTGGAAAAGGCATGAACATATACTAAAACAACAACAACAACAACAAAAACACACACACACACACAAAAACCCCCACAAAATTGAATGGAAGAGGGGACAAGTAGAAGGAAGTGGGATCTCAAAATATGTGGTTGTTATTTCATTAGCAAAGGTAAAGGTGATTGAAGGGTGGCTGTTTTTTTTTGTTTTTTTTTGTTGTTTTTTTTTAATACTTCAGAGTGGAAATCAAAAGGGAAGAAAAGGCAAGTTTCCTAATTAGCAAAAACTGGATGGATCCTTTTCTGAGCAGCTTATGAGATTATGAGCTAATAATGGGATTAGCTAATTTGAATGATCTAGTTGTTTACTGGGGAACAAAGTTCAATAGAACATGCTTACCTAGTTTTTAATATGAAAAATGTGTGAGTATTCAGAATTCTCATGCATAGGGAAAATCATCAAAAATATAACTGGAAAGAAAATCAGATCAGAGGAAAGTGGAGAGTGTTTATGAAACCACTTTAGATTGAATTGAAACTTAAAAGTGCAGAAGTTCAGGCATTGAAAGGAATTTTCTATGGCATGGTCAGAGAGAGAGACAGATAAAAAATAGCACTTAAAATCATATAAAGAAGTAAGACTCTTTTAGGCTGTTGAAGTGGAGAAAGTAATTATATGAAAATTGAAAATAAGGACACCTAATACTTTATGCTCATCCATAGTACTAGCTTCTAATAGTTTATAATTTCAAGGATCGAAGTTGTGGAGTAGTTGAATGAGCAAAGACTTGACACTGGCAGGCTTGGCTTTGAATTCTTTCTGGCACTGTATGTTTCTAGAGTTGCTGTAACAATGTACCACAGACCGGTGGCTTGACAGAACTGTATTTTCTCACAGTTCTGGAGGTGAGAAGTCTGACATCAAGGTTTCAACAGGGTTAATTCCTTTGGAGAGGTTCTGTTCCAGGTCACCTTTCTGTACATGGTTTGTACATGGCCATCTTTTCCTTGTGTCTTCATATCCTGTTCCCTCCAAATTTCCTTTTCTTATAAGGACACTGGTCAGATGTATTAGACTTCACTCTAATGACTTCATTTTAATTTACTTACGTCTTTGAAAACCCCATATTAAGATATGGTTACGTTCTGAAATACTGCTGTGGGTTGGGAGGGGTTCAACATACACAATTTGGAGAAGACATAATTCATCCCTTAATAGTCAACTATTCGGTTTTCTTGAACATGTTACTTAATTCTTCTGAGGCATCTTTATTATCTTTAAAGTAGGGATAAAAGATTGTTGTAAGGGGAGAGGTACACCAGCTGTAACCCTGGCTGGCACACAGTAAAAACTGAAAATGTTAAAATATCATTGCTATTATTGCTGTCAAAAAGTACAGCATGCGTGTTTAAAACATACAAAAGGAAACCCTCAAATATTTTTAAATTGCATCATTCCAGCACCATCAGTTATTTCAGAAGAACCTCTGTAGCTCAGAGTGCTTTTCTCTGAACCCTACAACCAGGAGTGTCTTTGAAGAGATGTCAACTCTTTTTTCTCTTTCCTGATTCACCCAATATCTCTTACTCAAAAGAAAAAATAGCATCTGGCTAGAAAAAAAAAGAGTCTTTCTGCCTAGATACTCTTTTAGATGAAAAAATAAACAAAGTAAAAAGGGAAAGTTAGGGTATACTGAATTTCATGGATACCTGCAATCTACTTTACACTTTTAAACCAAAGGGTATCATTGCAGCTTTCAGAGGGCTGAGCCAGTTGAAGAAGCTGAACAAAGCCAGCAGAGGGCAGCAAAGTGCCAGACAGCAGAAGGTGCAGGCGCCATTTTAGCAGGTGGATTTGCTTCAGGATTGCGGTTCTTAATATTTGCTGCATGTTAGAACCACCTGGGGAATTTTTCCAACACCCAATTTCTCCGTCAAAGTCCAGTCCAATTGAATCAGATTTTCTAAGACTTGGAGTTTTAGAAAAGAGTTCCAATTGTCCTCATGTATAACTAAGTTTAGGAGTCATTGCTCTGAGAGAAACTAATGAAGAGAAGGAGGTAGAGGATATTCTGGAGGGGGGATGTTGGAGCATATATAACAGTCCATCAAAAGCCCAAAGGCCTACATTTGGGGTTTGAGGAAAGACTGGGACAGAAATGAGTAAAAACCAGCCAGGTTCATTAGTCAGATGATACCATCATGCTCAGGGAAGAAGGCTTTGCAAGTTTCTAAATTGTGACCAAATTTCACAGCATTAGCAGTGCTTTGAATGTAGCCCTTCAAACACATTGGAATAATAAATGAGATGATGTTTACTAGGACTATTGGATGAGATATGGCACATGCAAAATGGAAAAAGACCATGTTGGTAAGAGTATGAAAGAAACAGGGGTGAAAATTACCCACAAAATAGGCAATAGAAGGAAATAATAGGAAATACCTACTCAGGACCCCTATGTGAGTGGCCAAGGCAATCCACCCCACAAACTAGGTCCAGGAACACCTTTGGTATATAAATCACCCTTAGGAAGGAGAAAAGTAATTAAAGACATTTCAAAGATGTGCTTATGCACCCTGCAGTCTCAAGAACGAACAGGGAGGGGAATTAAGTTAGAGATAATTTAGAAATTATGGAATCAAAAGATTATGGAGGGAGGGGAAATTCTGACTCTGCTCACCACACCTTCAGCTCTTGAGAAGTTAGACTATAGACCGGGAGAACATAATTGTGAGGCATGACAATTGTGACAACTGTATCTGTTGATTGCTATCTGAGCAGGTAGTTTGAGGTGGAAGAGTTAGGAACCTGTTTGTCAACCATTGGAAGATAATGATTTCTTGTGTGCTGTGACTCAGATAATGCAGGCATTTTCAAGCCCTGTCATCCTAAAATGTTAACAGATAATCAATTAGGAAGTCCTGAGAGTTGACAGAACGCAGACACGTTTCTTTGAAGCAGTGATTCTCAAAATGTACTATTTATCAGCTTACAACCCAGATAGCTGGGCCCCCAGAATAAGTGATTCAGAGGGTCTTGTGACTGCTTTTCTCACAAGTTCCCAAGTAAACTGCTGGTCTGGGAATGACACTCTGAGAACCATTACTTTAAAGGTAAACATTCTTCTTCAGTAAATGTTACCTCTGCTTAACTCAGAGGTTTCAACTTTGTGTATTGGAGTAACTTGAGAGTGTTAAAAATACACCTAGGTCCCACACCAAGAGAGTCTGTTGTAATTGACCTAGAAAGTGACCGTGACAGGTAACTCAGATATGCAGCCTGGGGTGAAAGTCAGCTAGCCAACCCTCCTGGTTCTAGTTGGTCTCTCCCTTTGTCTCTGGATAGCCTCAGAAGCTCTGCAGTAAAGACCTTGAAAAAGCCCAGCTGACAGTTGTCACATGCTTTGTTATGGGTCTGCACAGTGTGAAGTACTTCATGTTCAGTATCTCATTTAAACCCATAATAAGAGGCATATTATCTCTTACCCCGCCAGGAAAAGTGTCTGGGCTTATGGCTCTGTAGCAAATTATAAAACTGGTTAAAATCGGGGAAGAAAAAATTGGCTCCAAAACACAAAAGGAGAACAGGAGACTTGAAATTATTTTTCATCATATTGACAATGAAATTATAAAACTCTCAAACATTTAAGAATAATTTCTTATCCTATCTAATAAAATAGTAATATGCAAATTGACTGTACCTCCACTACACCCACAAGCCATGCCCACCAGCCAATGAGGAGCAATTATGCAAATTAACCCAACCAAGATGGCTATGGCCACAGAGAGAGCAAGAGGGAGGTTTGGGTTGCCCTGACAATGGAGGAAGCCAAGCTTTCCACACACCCTTGCGGCCCAGGCCTCCACTTAAGGCTTCAAAGTTTCAATTATAGAAGATAAATAAATTCCAACAGAAATGGCTGCTGCCACTGATCAAGCAGAAGGCTTGGCTCTGCTCCAGGCTACAAGTTTCAATTGTAGAAGATAAATAAATCTCAAATACCAGGGCCTCCACTTGGGTTGTCAGAGGGTGTGGCCAGCCTGCAAACCACCACAGGCCCCTGGCCCAGACTTCCCCATGACCCAAGGGAACTCCTACCCTGATCTGGGATACCCTTTAGTCAGACATCCCTTGAGAGGCCCCAGATTGAAAAGGGTGCAGGCTGGGCTGAAGGACACCCCCTCACCCCCATGCACACATTTCATGCACCGGGCCTCTAGTATTTAATAAAGGGTATAAGTGCTTAATATTTTGTAAGGTAAAACTCCCCAAGTGCCCAATGCCTATGAATATCTTCCGATGATCCTGTTCATCATAACTTTACATGATAGAAATTACTCACTCCACTTTACATATGAGAAAATTGGGGCACAGAGGACTTCATTTGCTTTAAGTACAAGTAAGGGATGAATAAATAATTTTAACTCAGAGACTCTGTGAGTCAATGTAATGTAATGTATCTCCATACATACATACATACAAACACATACACATGCCTTTTGGAAAAAACTCCCCAGGGAGGCTGTTTGAAACCCTTCCAGAGAACCTATGGAGCAGTAAACTATTTGGCCTGATTTTGACAGGGCAGGGAGGCTGTGCTCAGCTGTTCAGGAGGCTCCTTGAAGGTTGTGTGGGAATGGCGCCCCAGGGGCTGGCAGTGAGGCTGCCCTGCACAGGGACCACTAATTCACGATTCCTGGTTAGCACAGGCCTAATTCAATATTGCCTAAAAAGAAGAAAAAGTTGAACTATTCAGAGATGTCTTTGGTTCACTTAAAATGGAAAACTCTTGCCTGGATGGTGTGGCTCAGTGGTTGAGCATCGACCCATGAGTCAGGAGGTTCGATTGGTCAGGGCACATGCCTGGGTTGTGGGCTCGAACATCAGTAGGGGGCATGCAGGTGGCAGCCGCTCAATGACTCTAATCATTGATATTTCTATCCCTCTCTCCCTCTCCCTTCATCTCTCTGAAATCAATAAAAACATATTTTTTAAAATGATAAATGGTTGATCATTGTGTAGGATTTGATCTTGATTAAAAAAAAAAGTGGGGGGAGGGGATCTGCAGTCCCTAGAGCTTATGCAATGCGACCCCCATCCTGTGGCAGTTCGTGGGGAACCAGGCCTGGGAGGCAGACCCTGGCGGCCCTGTGATAGGAGGTATGATACCTATTGGTATGTTGCACCACCCAAAGTTCAGTTAAGAGATGTGTTATGCTTCTAAAATCATCTCCTTGTGGCAGGGAAAAGCTGGTCATTTCTTCAAGTTTGGAATTCTTTCTCCTCTCCTGCCATCTGGTGGTGCTTCTTAGACACACTTTCACTCAACTGTTCCTGATCCCGTCTCACTAGTCCTACATTTGTTTAGTTGTGTGTTTTTTTAATTCTTTATTTTTTTTAAAGTATTACATATATCTCCTCCCCCCCAACCATTGACCTCTCCCCAGCTGTTCCCACCTTCTAGCACTTGCCCTCACACATTTGTTTAGTTTTCAAGGTCATTACTGCTCAAATCATCAAGTTATATTCTTAGGAAATTCCCCAAATTGTATTGGATGTTCAGGGCAGAGTGATGGTTTATGATCCCTTTTATACACTGGAGTATTTCATTTCTGCTAAATATTTAGTTTCTAAAATTTGAGCTAATTAGGTGACATTATTAAATAATATTACTGTGAATCTATACAAATCTACACTTTAAATAGGATGAAGAATCAATACATGCAATTGTATTTACAATTGGATATTTATTTAAATATATAAATCACTAATTTGTGTGATATCAGCCACTGAAAGAAAAATGCTGTTTAAAAACTTCCCTTTGAAATAAGTATTTTACTGTCGCCAATGTTGCTGACTTTCCAGTAAAATTAGGAGGTGCCACTATTACACTTGGAGTTAATGAGTATCAATTCCATTTCATTCATATGGTTAAGAATTATCTATGAAATTCATTTCTGGAATAATCCAAGAGTTTTCTACTGTTCTATGAGCTGTAGAAGAAAAAATCCCAGTTTTTTAAGTTCTCCAAAGAAATAAGAAAATCTGCCCGGCCAGTGTTGCTCAGTGTTTGAAACCAAGAAGTCACTAGTTTGAGCCCCTGTCAGGACACATGCTTGGATTGTGGGCTCGATCCCCAGAAAGGGGTGTGAAGGAGACAGCTGATCGATCATGTTTCTCTCTCACTGATGTTTTATCTCTTTATCCCTCTTCCTTGCTCTCTCTAAAAAAAAAACAAAAAAAAAAAAAACACAAAAAAACAATTAAGAAAACATTAAAATATAAGGAAATCTGGCAAACATTGGCCCAATCCTGCAGTTGCCAACTTCTCTATAACCTACTGGATTTATGAGGCCTCCACTTTAGGAATCTTGAGAGGGGTCATCTGGCTTTCTCCTTAAATTTCAATCTGGCAATTATATACCCTCTAACTCTCCAAACCAGGTCAAGTTTGCCAAGCAGTGGAGAAAAATTGTATCATGTAAAAATCAAACCCAAAATTATAAACAATGAGTAAATGGCTGAAGGAGACTCCAAATCATCATAGCCACATCTTCAAGAGAAACCAACAATTTAAAAAATGGATAACAGAAAAAGAAAATGCACACTTCGGGAGAATTAATTAAATGTGTTGATTTACCAAATGTTAACATGTAATTAATTCATGTCATCTTTTCTCAACACAAAATGGCAACCATTACACCAAAGAAGCCTGAACATGATTTTATTGATTAAAGGAGACCATGGACAATAAATGCTTGAAAATGAGTTTGAAAATTCTTAGTTGAAAAATAACCTTAAAATATGGATAACGTTAGTAAAAAAGTTGTTGAAATGCTTGAAAATGATTAGTATGCAAAAGTAAAACTGAACAGAGTTTGTGATTAAAGATAATGAAAACTAAATGCTTGAAAATTATTAGTTTTTGCCTAATACTAAGATAACTTTGTCCACTTGAATTTCCAGCTCATTTTTCTAGTCCTAAATATATAGATGGAATGAAAAATAAATAAAACCTCCTGAAGTCTTTTGTGAAATTGGAATAATTAATTAGTCCACTTTGCTCATTGTGCTAATGTGCAATTTATTTTTGTAGTGCCTTTTCCAGACCTTCTAACTTATTTTTTTTAAACATATATTTATTGACTTTTTTTACAGAGATAAAGGGAGAGGGATAGAGAGTTAGAAACATTGATGAGAGAGAGAGACATTGATCAGCTGCCTCTTGCATGCCCCCCTACTGGGGATGTACCCGAAACCAAAGTACATGCCCTTGACCGGAATCGAACCTGGGACCTTTCAGTCCACAGACCAACACTCTTTCCACTGAGCCAAACTGGTTTCGGCCAGACCTTCTAACTTCTGAAGCAAAAAATGTGTCTTCATATTGACAGCCAGGTTAGCACTGTCTTCCTTCTCATTGTAACATAATTTTGGAAGGAGAAAACAAACAAAAACACTCATTTACCCTCTGACAAGAATCAGAGAAGGGTGTTGATTAGCCTAAGAACAGATCTGGGGAAAGAGATGAAATGAAGTTCCAGGTTTCTGGTTTCTACACCCTGTGCACTGCCCACTACAATCTAAAAGAACTCCATGATCAACAAGATACATTTCATCATTTACCCTAAAATAAAACCAACACTCCTGAATAATGCTTCTAAATGTGGTTGATTTTCTCATGAAGCTCTTTGGGGTTGGGATGGCTGTGATTGGTAAATGGCTTCAATAACAGCAGGGCGTTGGCAGATTTAATAATAGCAGGAAGATGGCAGATACACCACTGTACTCGAGTTCTCCCCCGTGAGAGTGGTTCCAGGATGGCACCCATTTGATGTTTCTGTCAGCGCACCGCCAGATCCAGAAATCCCAGGCTCCTGCCTGATGAAGTCCCAAGGTGTCCTAGTGTGGATCCCGTGGGCAAGGCAGCAGGCTGGAGGCCCAGACTAAGTGGACCATCCTGGAGACCCATGTCCGAGAACACAGCAGCTCTGAGATACCGAGGTGGCCAGTGGATCTGTGGATAAAGAGGATAGTGTATATGTATTATTTGATATGTTTTTAGCTTCTTATTTTATAAAAACGTATAAAATTATATCCTTACTCACCTGGTGGCTAGAATACATTTAACTGTGGAGTCTCCAAATTTCTGGGCTTTGCATGAAATCCGGGACCCTGTGGGGCTATAAGACATTCATTTTTCAAAGCTGTCTATACCCTTGGTTTCTATGAGTGTTTTGACACCATGATTAGAAACTTTATTTTTTAAGATAAAACATGATATCACTCGCCCACTCTCTGGCCAACTTGTTGTTTTGTCAACAGACAACTCTAACTTTTAGATGTGAATGCAATGGACTTGAAAGAATAAAGTAATCCTTTAGGAAACACAGCTCAGTCTAATACCTTTGCTCATAAAAAAAACAAATCAAAAAGCAAAACAAAACAAGAAAAAAATAAACAAAACTCCTGGCTCTCTAATAAACTCTGAAGCAGAGAAGGGTATATTCTCAGTGCCTGTCACTAAAACCCCCATAGAAAACCCCTCTAGCTATTCACGTTTAGGCCTGGGTACAATATAGCTTTTGCTCAGCAGTTTGATTTTAATCTGAATGCGCAAAGACTTTCTGCAAGTGTTCTTTATGGGCCCGCATGCCACATAATGGTGACAAACTAGCACTTTATTGACATGTAAAAGCCTTTCTAGTCAAACAAGTAGGCATAGCTGTCTATTTTTCCTCTTAATACTGATATGAATCGTGTGCTTCCTGGCTGAGGTATTTTGAAACCTTACAGAGGGGTAGACTGTCTTGTGCTTTCTCGAAGATGTACCCAGTTGGAATAACTGAGTGAGGTTTCTTGTCTGCGAGTCTTGCATTTGATGATGGATTACATTCATTCTAATTCCAATCCACCCCTAACCCCTCTTTTTTAAAATCAGCAATGTCTGCCATCTCCTGGGTATGGACAACTGTAGATCTAGAAACTCAGAGGACTCTTGTGGGAGTCCTAATCTCTCCTCTTATCTCTCTTGAATAATTTTATCAGATTTTAATTTTACATAACTGAAATAACACTGTATTTTCTATTTTGTGCTTAAATCAGCATGTCATGTAATTTTCCACGTTTTTATGTGTAATAACATTATTGTAAAGAGCATTTTTGAACATAATAGAGGAAAGTTATTTTCAAAACTATCTCCTTCAATTTTTTAAATCTATTTTTTCCCTAAACATATGCCACATGACCACTGTTTTTCATGTCCTTCCTACATAATTACATTCCGTTAGTTATATCCGTGATTCATCCCTCTTTATTTCTGCCATTTGAATGGCTTGCTCATCATATCTAATTGAATCCTGATTCTATTTTGTAGTGCTATCAGATAATAGTGATGTTTTAGATTTTAATAGTCGAGCATAAAAGAGCTTAGTGAACTGAAATTTTCACACGTCCAGAGGCGAGGATTTGCTCATATCTTCAGGGCATGAAGGATCTGTTTATTTCCATATTTCTGTATTTCTGTTTGCAGCACTCAGATTGATTTCTTAAGGAGAACAGAGTGTTGAAAGTCCCTAAGGGTCAAGTTTTGGAGTATTTTCACTTTAATTACTAAAGAGAAGGAGTAGGAAGTGAGAAAGCCCCATATACAAGAGAAACAAATTGAACTGCTCTGTAATAGTTCAAACGTGACTCTTTTATTACATTAAAGACCTGGCACAAACTCGGCTACATTATTCTGTGGATATTGGGTTATCAGGGCCTGATGTTATTAAACATTTAAATTATATGATTGATAGTTCTTAGGTGCTCACACTGAGCAAGGATTTTTGGATTATGGATTTGTCAACTCTCAGGTTTTATCCTGGCAGTTATATAGCTTATTGCAAATTAATTTCTCTGATGATTGTGTACATCAGCCTTTGTGAACCTCCCCAAGTTGAGTTGATATCGTTCATAGGAACAACTTTGCTGCCCTTTTGATGGTATGGAAATATGTATATTTTTACAATTTAACATAGGTTTTTATCTTAAATAGGCAGTACCCTTAGAAAAAGGATATTGTTACAAATTGAGAATAAATAAAAATTCCATATTGCAAAGTAACAGTAATTTGGAACTTTAGAGTAGCCAATGTCGCAAGGTATGCACTACCGTTTGGGAATGTGCCTTTACCTCCGCAATCAAGCAGAATACCCCTTCTCTCTGTGATCAGAGCTCCAACCACAGCATAGGCTGTGCCCCTAGAGAAGGCAAGGAAGAGGTAGATAGCTGAGTAATTCTGTATCAGAGCTTTGGCTGCATCAGGCAATGCAGAAATTAGGTGAGAATGGAAAGAAGCAGATACAGTGGTACCTCGAGATACGAGTGCCCTAACATATGAGATTTTTGAGATACAAGCCGTCGAGCGAGCGATTTTTGCTTTGAAATATGAGCAACAGTTGAGATAGGAGTAATCGCGCGGATCGGCCGGCTGCACACGACCCACCAGTTTACCACGACTCGAGCGTCTCATAGTTTCCCACGCCTCAAGGTTACGGAACGAATTAAACTCGTATCTCGAGGTACCACTGTATTGGGATTGTATATTTTACCTATTTCTGATTCCTTTTTAATATTTGGAGGTGGAATGGGGTTGATATGGACAGCAAAGTTATGTAAAATATAACATACTATTTTAACCTATAATAATTTGGGGGGAATCTTTTTATCAACTAATTTATCTTAAGTGTTAAGTATTACATGCAATTGATTTTATATGTACATATTAGAATGGAAAGTCTGTTTTAAATTACTGGATATAACGCTACTTACATTGATGTAAAATCCACGTGAGCGCACTTTGATTCATACTTTTTTCAAGCATAATTGTGGATCTCTAACTTCTTTCAATGCTTATTTTGCTGAATATCTGAGAGTTAACTGTGCTACCCTCAACACTCCCAGTCTGAGAAAGAGCTAACTAATCATCACTTTCTGGCCAGGAAATAGTTAAGTATGTCTCTGCCTCAAAGTGCTTACAAACCAATTAGATAGAACAGGTAGAGTAAGCGGTTAATTCTATACATCACATGCAGGCATCACATCGTGAGAGGACTATTTTATTCCTCTTGATTCTAAAGAATTCCAAGGCAAGAATAGGCTCTCATACCTATGAATGCCACATGGTCTTATGGCTTCTCACCCTCAACACTATTAACCTTTTGGGCCAGATAATGCTTTGTGTTGTGGGGATGTCTTGGGAAGGATATTTAGCAGCATTCCTGGCCTCTACCCAGTACATGCCAATAGAACCCATCCCGGTTTGTGCTCACCCTAAGCAAGAATTTTTGGATTATGTTTCCAGATGTTTCCAGGGGGCAAAAGTCCCCTCAGTTGAGAACTACTGCTCTAAGGGCTCAGCAAATATCAGACATTAAATACGTTGAGTTATAACCACATGGTAAGATCAAGTCTTCTTAAAATTCAAAAGCAAGCAATATTATCATCCTTTTGAATAAGAAGACATTTCAGAGTTTTGAAATTTCTGAAGTCAAGTAATAACCCGTTCAAGAAACTATTTTATTGGGTTCCTGGTGAAATAAAGAATGTACCCATAAAAGTGAGTAGAGTAAAAGGATCTTTTACCTGCCTATCATCACAGGGATCTGTTCAGTTTGGCAAACACTGTTGATATTCTTCCAAAAGTTTTAGATCATTCGCTCAGAAGGTTTAGCCCTTCAATTCAATCAAATCTTGTCTTATTTAGACCAAGATCTATTGCCAGATGAATGCTGCCAGTTTGGTAACATTCCAAAAGTCCTCTCTAGTTCTAATGAAATTGTACAATCTTTTAAGAGAATAACAAGTTGCATGTGGCTGCCACGAGAGAAGAATTTTATAATACTGAACTGAAAACGTAGAAGACACATTTAACTTGCAAAAGTCGTCAGCAAAAGGCAATGCAAACAATAGGTAATGGAGGCTGGGGCTTTGTATTACCAGAGTTTCTGAGTATTTGAGGGGGCTTAGTCCATCATTATTATCTAATGAATCACAATCATTTAAACATTGCTTAACATAATCAGAGTCAGAAGTGTGTCTTTGGAAGCTCCAGCTTTCCATTTTGAACCTTTATGGAATTTTGAGGCATATCCCAAGATCTTAAGCAATCTCCTGTGACCAGTGAGTCAGAACCTGAGACAGAGAAGCATTGATCAGACTGTCAAACCTCAGAGGGAAGGTAGGGGAGGGTGAGGGTAAAGAAAAGAGATCAACCAAAGGACTTGTATGCATGCATATAAGCCTAACCAATGGTCACAGACACCAGGGGAGAAAGGATATGAATTAAGGGGCGAGTTTGGGGGTTAATGGAGGGATGAGGACACATAGGTAATACCTTAATCAATAAAGAAATTTAAAAAATGATCTTTTGAAATCCCTATTTAACCTATTATTTGCATCAAAGATCCACTAAGGTAATTGTATTAAGCAAAAGCCAAAGTAAAAGGTTCTGTATCCAGTTCTGATGGTGGGGGTGGGGAGTGAGGGTGATGGTAGGGAGAGATGTTCCCATACCAACAAGCACTTTTGGGGCACTGGCTGGGTGTCCTACAATTCAACTGAATTCTGACATGGTCTATCTAGAAATAGAATCAGATCCCACAGGTTCAATGATTGGATCACACAAGACTGGGCCCTCCCCCAACATCAGCTGTCAGTCTAAAGCTCAGGTTGTCCTTTTGTTTCTGACCAACTTGCTATAGATTAGAGGTTTCCACAACCCCCTCCTTGAGTTGAATTTGCTAGAGTGGCTCACAGAAATCAGAGATGTTTTATTTACTAGGTTACTTTATTTTGTTGTTACTGTTTGTGTGTTTTTTTAAAAAAAGGATGTAATTCAAGAACACTTCCTCATTGTGTGGCCTGGCTAGAGTTTATCCAGTTTTCTTGGGTCAGGCACATTCTTCTCACGAGGAGGCAAAGATGGCTATAGCAGCTCAGGCTTAGTCAACTCAGCAGAAATAAGGATCTTCTTTGCTAAGAGTCCTGGCTAATATCTCAGGTGGGCTTTTTGATGTCTTGCCTTGGGTCTCATGTCCATCACTAAGCTGGTCACTGCAATTAGAAGGATGGGACTTGACAATGCATCAGATGTGTCAGAAAACTCAGAAAATGTGTCTTATAGGCTTTCCCAAGCAGATCGTTGTGATAGTTCTTCTTGGGCAGAAATCAAAAGGACTTTTGTTGAGAAACTATTTTTTTTTTTGAGCTATTTCAGGATTCTGATTGCTCACATTAGCACTTTCTGAGGGGACCGTTTCATTAATTTGAGGCAGAAAATTTTTTTCTGAATCTTGGTCCAAGATGCTTAAAATATCAGGTGTTGTTAGTATGTTGCTCCCTGGAACCTAGAATGGAGTTTGCCTTACTCAAAGCACCCTATTCAGGGTTTCAGGAGAAGTGATTCCACCATAAAGTACCAGGGTGAATTCACCAGAAAAGGGGGGACGTGGATGCTGGGTAGGCAAAAACAACTGTACTAATGTTTAGCGTATCAGCTGACACACACACCTGATACCCGGAGTGTGATAACATTTGTATCTACTTAATGTTCAGATCATGTCCTGTCCTAGATACCAGTGATATAATAACCGAGAGTCCTCAGGAAGCCTAAGGTGTAGAGGAGGGAGGAGGAATACAGAAAGTAGACAGATGATTCTGCTTCTGATAAGCAGTCCATAATAAGAGAGAAGTTGCTGTGGGAACTACAACAGGGAACTACAACACCAGTGTTGAGACAGAAAGTAACTTCCCAAAGGAGGCAACATCTACACTGATATTTCAGAGCAATGGTAGGAGTGGTAAGATAAAAGGGGGCACTCCTCTAAGTGTATGTCCATGAGTTGCCTGAGTTTAAAGTTTGTCATTTTGTAAAAGACCAACAAAGATTAGATATCTTAACCACAGCTGGAGGGAAAGAGGACAGATGACTGCATTATTTTCTCAAAATTTCAAAAACTTCCTCTCACTAGAGCAGGGAAATATCCTTGGTATGAGAATTCATTTTGGGGACACCATGCTAAGAACATTTTTAAGAAGACCATCATTGTAACTTAACATCTAAAATAAGATTTGTTTTGGATGTTAAACAAAATACATATTTAAATAAATAAGCAAAGTAGGATTTATTTGCAAAGAAAAGGTAAGAAAACAAGAGACATCCTGAGCAATGATCTAAGTCAAGGCTCTTACCCATCTGGATGGGACCAGGTGATTATGAACTTAGGAACTGACTTAAGTAGCAGGTATTTGGAGCGGGGAGAATTCAGACAGAGCAGGGGTGAGAGTGTGAGGCCCATGGACAATTTTGGAGCCTAAGGTAAGCAGGTAGTCAGGGAGGCATGAAGAACTGGCAGGATTCACCCATGCATGTGTGGACCTTGGCAAATATAAGCATCGTATTGGCCAAGAAAACTTAAACAGTGTGCCTCAGCATCCCATGATTCAGAAGATCTACATTTCTAAAATTCTATTAAAAACGACAGAGTGTGACTTACAGTAACTTAAACAATAAAATTTGATTGTCAGAAGGATTCTGGATAGTTTCAGACTGAAAACATGTTGGAAAATAAGACTTCAACAAAAGAAAGGATCTAGTATGTTTCTGGAAATCAGTAGTTCTCAAAGCGCAGTTCCTACGTGAGCAATATCAGTATTACCTTGGAACATGTTAGAATTGAAATTTCCTGTCATATCAAATCTGACTCAGAAATTCTAGGGATGGGGCCAGTGATCCGTGTTATAACAGGCCCTCCAGGCAATTCTGATGTGAGCTCGGGTTGTAGAACTACTGCCTGGAATCTTAGAACTGGAACATCCTCAGCTACTTCTCTAGGGCTGCCCTGGGATAAGTCATTTCTAAACCATTTTGTCTCTGGGGTCTCCATCCAAGAAGCAAATTCTAGAAAGTACAACATGATTGGCCACCTCTGGTCATGTGCCTACTCCTGCATCAGGGGGTACATCTTGGTGAAAGCCTCTGCCCCTATCACCAGAATCACATGAAGTAAGAAAAAGCAATTTTCCCTGAGGAATAAGTGGGAAGAGGTGTTTAAAACAAGGAAAGGAATTATGACCAATCATCAGGTATATCAGATGGAGAATTATGAGGAGTGGCATGTGGGATGGAATTAGACTCTCACCAAAGAGATTTTTGGCCACACAACAAGATGAATTAGAAAACTGAGAACTCCACAGAAAATAAGGATTTACTGTTTCTTTTTTCTTTCAATGTAAATATTTCATGTGCTTAAAATGCCTAGTTCAATATTTTTGATGAAATTTATGTCAGTTTTCTAAGCATTCTTTTCTCCAAGTTGAAAGAGCAAAGGACAGAAAGGCCACTGCCCTTAAACTGAGGTTCTGAAATACATTTCTCATGATCAGGGATCTTCTTGTGCCTAGTATTGAATATCATAGAGCCTTAAGGAGTTAGAAATGAAAAGAAAATAGAAATAGCCTAGTTGAGCTCTTTCATTTTAGAGATGAGACTGTTGATGCTAACGGAGTTGGATAGATTCTTCTCGAAATCAAATGGCTAATGCCTTTCTTTATGGAATGGTATGAGTATTTGATTGGAAGTGAAGCCAATGTCTATTTTCCTATCTATGGCCAACTAAGAGAAAACTAATTACCCATTGGCAGTGTTTCTTAAAAGACTTTGAGCAATTTTATTCTGGCCTGTGCTCTGTTTTCTCCCTTCATTTGGTCTCATTCATTTATGCAGCCAGCCAGCGAGCCAGCCAGACAGCATTCAGCCCTTTATTTAGTATTGAATTACTGTTTCCTCAAAAGAGCTAATTGTATAAAGGTGAACAGGATATATACTTTATTCTTACGCTGTATCCAGGCCTAGAACCTAAGCTTTCTGACTCCTAGTTTAGGGACTCCGTTTCTTACATATGAAAGCAACCAGTAGACTACCAGCTGTGGAGATATTATGGGATATGGGCCAAAAGCTTGACTGCCTTGACCTGCCCTTCTGTCTTTTGTAGGTTTTGTTGCTATTTTCCTTGTGCTTAATGCAATGAATAAGAGTTTTCTATATTTTTCATTAACTGAAAGTAAAATTTTTGAGAGGCTAGAACCAAAATAATAAAATAAAAAATCTTAGGAAAATTCTATAGCCTTTTGCTAAAAAAAAAAAAAAAAAAAAAAAAAGACCCATTTATTTGGGGAAAGGGGTGGAAGGAATCTAATTTAGAAATACTGTTTAATGTTTTCTGCAATGACAAAACCTTTGTCTCACATTACTTCTGGAAATCCACCCTGAATTCCTTCATAGATGTTGAGAAATGGACAGCCTTTCCATGGTTGGGAGTCTAGTGTGAAGACAATGACATTGCCTTTGGTCACAGCAAAAGGATGGACTCAGTTGTGGTTTCTAGAATCTTAGATCTTTAGCTCTTCTACTTCCAAGTTCTTCATCCTGATCTTTACCACCAAATATATAACCTATGGGAGTGGATTTTATACTATGGGAGAAGCTGATAATCACACTGGCCACTTTCTCATTCTCATTCTCACATCCACTTAGAACCTTTGTATAGGCAGTTCTTTTTGCCTGGTAGAGTCTTAAGTCTTTCTATGGCCAACTCATTCTTAACTCAAAGGTCACCTACTAGAAGAGGCTTCTCTGACCTTTGTTGAAGGGACCATAAATTTACTGGGATAGATTGATTTTTAAAAAGGCAAGCCATTTTTCATCCCTCTCTGTGTCCATACCTCTTGAACTACTTAACTCCTCCCATAAAGAGGTGGAATCTTGTAGACTTATTTAAAAAATATATCTTATTGATTTTTTTACAGAGAGGAAGGGAAAAGGATAGAAAGTTAGAAATATCGATGAGAGAGAGACATGGATCAGCCGCCTCTTACACACCCTCCACTGGAGGTGTGCCCACAACCAAGGTACATGCCCTTGACCAGAATCGAACCTGGGACCTTTCAGTCCGCAGGCTGATGCTCTAGTCACTGAGTTAAATTGGCCTTGGCATGAATCTTGTAGATTTAATCTGGCCAATAGTATGGAACTGAAGTGACGTGAGAGCAAGTATGGCCTGCTGGCAGAGAGCCAAGTGGTCTCAATGTATATTAGCTGACCCTCTCTACATGTAAGAGACTCAAGCTAAGATCAGTAGATCCAGTGAGCCAACAGGTAGTTGACCAGTGATGAATGAGTGAGACAGGCTGAATCCAGAACTATCGAGCTGGTCTAAAGCAATAATAAATTTTTATCATAATAACCGAGAGTTTCATCACTTTATAGTTCTTATTCCTATCTAAAATTATCTTCTATATTTAGTCATTTGTTAGAGTCTGCCACTATAAAGTAAGATCTCTCTTGGTCCCAATAACCCAATACCTAAAGTAACACATAATAGTTGTTCATTAATAATTTGCTAACTTAGTAAATAAAAGGAAAATAACATTAAAGCACTACTTATTGTAAGACTCTCCCTCTTTATTTTAATCATCCCTAGAGTCCTGTCAATAAGGTATTATTATTCATACTTACTAAATCAAAATAATTAAATAACTTGCAAGAGTCCAGAAAAAAAAATCAGAGTTTGCCTTATATATGTAATAGACTGGCCAAACTGTTCATTGGCACACATTGGAAAATATGCATTGTTCAGGGACATTATATTATTTTCTGTTGCTATTACTTTTAGTGGTAAATAATCACATCTTGTTTCTAAAAATACATGTAAAACTATTTTTGCATTAAACTATTATTAGTTTTTTATTAATGCAAAATGAAAAGAAGTCACAAATGCAAATTATTTGTATGAACAAATTTACATTTACTGACTCAATTACCAAGTATAGTTCTCTGTCAATACACTTTGACATCATTATTCATGTCACGTACAGTGACTGAAAGAAATACCCATCTGAAATAATAAAGGCGTTTTCACTTTTAGGATGGCCACTTACCATAGGAATAATAGAAGCTCTGCTAATTTTGAGTTTAGAATGTATATCCAGCAATCTAGAATATGAAACAGTATGCTAACAGAAGAAATCCTCATCAGAAAATAGCAACTTCAGAGGTGTTGGCTATAGAAAAGCCTCCCTATTAAGCAAAATTAAAAAAGGCCCTTATTGGCTCTCATATGATTCTCACATCCAAATAAATCATACTTTACTCTACAGTTTTCATTTAAAGTTATTTAATCCTATTTTAAAAACACAGCCATTTATTTCTCAGGTTGCCAAGGGAGAAAGAGAAAACAAATACAAATAATCAAATCAAGTAAACATGGGCTATATGGTTATTTTAAATAAATATTTGGTTTGAAAAATAGGTAACCTCGAATCCGTTCCTATATTTTCTCTGCCTTTTCTGGCCAAGAAAGTGGAATTAAACTTGACTTGTTCCTATTTGTCCTCTGGCCCTGGCGATTTGATTTCCTGGATTATTTGCTATTTTGTGGCTTTGATGGCATAGTCTGCAATCCCAGGAGACCTGTTCCTAAGAGGTCAGATTTAAGTCAGGTTGGTGTGAGGTTTGTATTACTCTTATTCACTAAGTTGCTAGCAAAGAGTTATTCTCTGTGTAATTAGCTATTTTTTTTTTGTTTGTTTCTTTTGTCTTGGTGATCCCTGACTGGTCTCCAGTGGACAAATATAGACCAGAAAATCACTTCCTCTGTAAACAACTAGGGAAAAAAAGGTGTGTCCCCAAGAATGAGTTTCAAGAATCCCACGTTCACATCAATGGAATGTGGGTTGGAACGGCTAAAAGACGGAAGCCAGCTTTCACCTCAGTCTTGACAAAATAAGGCACAGGCTCAAATCACCAATAGGGCAGAATGAGGAGAAATGCACAGGGGATTTTTGTGAAATCGGGTCAGCATGCTGCACTGTTGCAAACAAGGGAAACAAATATGGACAGATCTGCCCCGGGGAGGGTGAACACACTGGTAGTGGGAAGCCAGACAAACAGAGCCATCGGAACTATGGAAACATCTCTGTTCCCAAACAAACTGCAACACAAGCCCAGGGAACACCCACGGAGCTCTCACACTGGGCACCAAAGAAGGCGAGGCTGCTAACT
Organism: Lasiurus borealis; assembly: GCA_004026805.1. Classification (NCBI taxonomy): domain Eukaryota; kingdom Metazoa; phylum Chordata; class Mammalia; order Chiroptera; family Vespertilionidae; genus Lasiurus; species Lasiurus borealis. The sequence goes on along the minus strand of PVJN01000053.1, from coordinate 278,205 downwards.
TGTGAGCTAGTGACTATAGCAAAGGGAAACCCAGCGAGCTGAGCCGGCCCTTCTCAGCTGGCACCGGAATGACACTGCTGGAGGAAAGCAACACGAGGCCTGGCAGTGGGAGAGCCACAAATAAAAGCTGTATGTTAGCAAATGCTGGGGGATAGACTCGGTCTTTATTTCCCAGGGCAGTGGTCGGCAAACTGGTTAGTCAACAGAGCCAGATATCCACTGTACAACGATTGAAATTTCTTTTGAGAGCTGAAAAGTGACTTTTGCGCACTGGGCCACTGCCAGTGGTATTTTGTGGAAGAGCCACACTCAAGGGGCCAAAGAGCCGCATGTGGCTCGCGAGCCACAGTTTGCCAACCACTGTCCTAGAGAAAAGAGCATGTTTACAATGTGATGAATGGGATGTATTATGTCAGTGCGATCTCCTGTGTGCTGATCTGTGCTGAAGGTAAGATGTGCTTTAAAACACTGCCGAGACCGGTTTGGCTCAGTGGATAGAGCGTTGGCTTGTGGACTGAGAGGTCCTAGGTTCGATTCCGGTTGGGGGCATATACCTTGCTTGCGGGCACATCTCCATAGTGGGGCGTGCAGGAGGCGGCTGATCGAAGTCTCTCTCTCATCGATGTTTCTGACTTTCTATCTCTCTCTCCCTTCCTCTCTGTAAAAAATCAATAAAATATATTAAAAAAATAAATAAAGCACTGACATTTCTGGGTAGCATAAAAGCTGGGGGTGAGAATTTGCATGAAGGCTCAGCTATGTGAGGTCACTGGAGATGTAGCTAGAATTGAGTTCTAGAACAGAGTTTCTTACCCTTTAGTATGCACAACACAGTCACCTGCAAAGTGTGTGAGAACACAGGTACCGATTCAGTAAGTGTGGGGTGAGGCCTGAGAGGAGAGCCTGCATTTCTACCCAGTTCCCAGGTGATGCTGATGCCCAGATCACATTTGCAGTTGCATCATTCTGAAAACCATTATGTCAACATAATGAGAGATGGGAGGGCAGGTTCGGAACTAATTGGATTACATACTCAGGCTATGGTAGGATAAGATAATGGACTTCAATTAGCATCTGCATATTGCCTATTGCAATATGAGAGGGAAAACGTACACTTACTTTTAGTGTTAACTTCAGTGAACCCCTGCCCCTGTGAGCACAGAGGTTGCAACTGCAGCAGAAGTTAGTAATCTGCCAGGATCTCTGAGGCAGAAGAGACCCTCAGACATCAACTAGAACATAAGCCGAGACCGGTTTGGCTCAGTGGATAGAGCGTTGGCTTGCAGACTGAAAGGTCCCAGGTTCGATCCCGGTCGGGGGCATGTACCTTGCTTGCGGACACATCCCCACTGTGGGGCGTGCAGGAGGCCGCTGATCGATGTTTCTGCCTTTCTATCTCTCTCCTTTCCTCTCTGTAAAAAATCAATAAAATATATTTAAAAAACAACCAAAAACATAAGCCTATTGATGGCCCATCTAGTGCTGCATCCACGGTGTCTAACGGATCCCCTTCAGGAAACTCCCTGCCTTTGTGACATATTCATTTCCTGTGGCTGCTGTCATACACTTAGGGGTTTAAAACAACAGCCATTTCTCCTCTGACAGTTCTGGAGGCCAGAACTCCACATTTGGCATTTCTGGGCTGAAAGCAAGGTGTCCAGAGGCCCTAGGGGAAAATCTGTCCCTGGCCTGGTCCGGCCTGGCATTCCTGGGGCTGCTGGCATTCTTTGGCAGGTGGCTGCATCCTTTCACTCTCCAACCTCAGAAACGGAAAACCTTTCTCTGCTCTGCCTTCACATTGCCTTCGCCTGGGAGTGTGTCCGTGTGGAATCTGTCTGTCTTTCTCTTGTAAAGATACTGGCGATTGCATTTGGGGCCCACCTGGGTAAGCCAGGACGATCTCCTCACCTCCAGATCCTTAACAGCATCTGCCAAGGCCCCTTTTCCAAACAAGGTGACATTTACAGGACCCAGAGATTAGGACCCGCTATCGTTAGGGGCTTTTATTCAGCCTGTCACACACAGGCAGCAACTACACAGCACATGAGGTTAAGATGAAGACAAGCACTTCAGGACAAGTGTCAGCTGAAGCCCTGAGACAGCCACTCCTGGGTATCAATGCAGATCAATTTCTCAGATGCACGTGCAGCACTTCTCGATGACATCATGTGCAATGGGATGTAGGTCGCTGGGCAGTGTGTCTGCACAGCTTGTCTCTTGGATCTCAGCTAGTAAGTGCCGAACTACCTTTCAAACTAAAAGCTTTTCTTATAGGACAGGAAAACTTTTTTTTTGTTGTTGTTATTTAAAAAAAATTTTTTTAATGTTTGTTTTAAATAATTATAGAGATCCAGAAAGTTGCAAAGAAATGTACCCGGAGGCCTCTTGCACCCATCACCCTGCCTCTCTCCTTGTTAACACCTTGCTTGACTGCAGGACGACATCAAAACCAGGAAACTGACATTGATATAATCCCCAGCACTTATTTTGAAGACTCATATTTTTTAACTGATTAAATAGTAACAAAAGGACTTTTCGCTTTTGATATTTACTTCAGAAGGAAGTGGGCCAGCTGACACTATTATAGGCTGTTTCAGAGAAAATGCTGGCTGTGGCTGAGCCGTACAGGAGTGCTTTCACCAGGAGATGGCACCTCACATGTACGAGACGACGCTCCTGAGCCCGGGAACCGGAGCAGTCACTTCTCATTCCAGCTCCCCAGCATTTCATTTGCCACGAGATAGCTGGTAATGAAATAAATTCCAAGACATGAATCCCACGTAATATTCCACTTAGGGTGTAGACTTGTTTACATGTGTAGTTAGAGCTTTTTATGTGACAGCGTTTTGATTTCGCATCGGAGCCTCAGGAACTGTAATGCACTGTAAAATATTTTTAGGGGAGGTGATTATTTCCTGTGAAAGGGAGATTGCACTCGGAATGCTCAGGTCTCCGCACTTCCCTTTGCTTCGCATTTTCTCCTGCTGAGGCCGTCGGCCTGAGGTTGGGAGAAAGGGTTCAGGAAGAAGGTCAAAATGAGGCAGCCGAGTCGGGGAGGTTCTCTGGCTTCGGCAGACTCTCCAAAAGTGGGTCAAAAACTGGGGTGGGAAGGATGTCCGGGGTCCAAGATAATGGCAGCTGTTGAAATCCAAATCTCTCCAAATATCCTTTAATTTACCCATCAGCAAGAAAAAGCAAGAGTGCACAACTCCAATGTCTTTTGCTGGAACAAGGTCCACTTACCTCTGGGTAAAAAACAAATACTGCTTTCCCACAAGTGGGGTGGAGAGTGAGAGTCCTACTGTGTGAAAGGGAAGAAAAGGAGACTGAGCTAAAATCATTGCTGGACAAAGGAAGACCGCAGGAAGTAGAACAACAGTGAACAAGAACGAAAGGAAAGGGCTCAGAGTGAGCATGCGCCTCTGGAGGCAGTCTTGGGAAGGCCACAGCTCTGGGAGAGGTGCCCTTTGCAAACTGGGTGGAGGTGAGCAAAGGAGTGTGGGGAGGGGGTTAGATCCTGAGAGGCAAAAGAAAACCCCCGAATGGCCCCTCCCTGCCAAAAATCCGATAATCATGATAACATTTCAGTGCAATATTTACAAAAATCAGAATGAACAGCCTGGCCAGCGTGGCTCAGTGGTTGACTGTCAACCTATGAACCATGAGGTCATGGTTGGATTCCTGGCCAGGGTACATGCCCTGGTTGTAAGTTCAATGTGGGGTGTGCAGGAGGCAGCCCATCAATGATTCTCTCTCATCATTAATGTTTCTCTCTCTCTCCCTTGCTCTCTGAAATCAATAAAAATATACTTTAAAAAGATAAGAATGACCATAAAATCCACGATGATCAAAATATCGCCATTTGAATAAAGGCAGGAATAGTATTGCTGATTTTTCCTTTCACCTCCGGGCTCCATTCTGGTTCAAGGTCACTTCTCTGAGTGTGACATGCTCTAGAGCTCCCCCTAGAGGTGTCCTCCCACTTTGGTGGCTGTAGTGAAAGGAAAACTCAGCAATACCTTTCCAGTCTTTATGTAAAGTGATGATACTTTGATCATCATGGATTTTATGTTCATTCTGATTTTTAAAAGTATTGCACTGAAATATTATCTTGATTACCGAGTTTTTGGCTCCCGTTTAAATTGTTTTCTCCTCTTACCTCATCCTTGTCCTGATCCTGACTTAGGGCCCCTGAAGCAGAGGTGAGGGAGTTGTTGCTACGTGTCTCTCCCCCCCCCCGCTCTACTCCCCCCACCAAGGAGACGCAGATTCCCAGGCTTCCTGCTCACTGCATTTGCTGGTGACGCAATTCTGGAGCCCCTAAATCATCTGAGAAAAAACTGTAGGCACTGACTGTTAGGTGGGAGAGCCCACCAAAGGACTGGAGAGAGGTTCCCCTCAAACAGTAAAAAGAAATTGATGGAGGTCTCTGGCAGCTCCCACACTGTTTGCTATCCAAGCTGTTTTCCATTACCGATCTTTCAGCAGCTCCTCAGCTCAATCCCAGCGCCACCCTCGCTGTCCTCATCCACAATAGGGCTCTTGACCCAGTGACCTGTCGTTCCAATCCGTGATAAACATGCCTTGTCAACACTTTCAGGCACAGGGTCCCCTGGCCTCGAAGCAGTGGCTGTTCACGACTGCTGACGGAGAAAGAGCTGACAGAGGTGACCCTTGGAGAACCCAGCCCTTGTCTATTCTTTCACAGACTTCATTAGAACCATTGACATACATGAGTTATGGATTCTTCTCTCTGTTCTATCTTCTTACAGAGGATCAGGCAGAGTCAAGAGGATGAATCAGCACACAGATATAGGGCCATTATTGGAAAACATTCAAAGTAAATGATAGACTGGAAGTAGATAAAAGGCATAATCTGGCATTTGAAAATTGTCATGCATTTCCTATACAAACTCTCTGTGGCTCTTCTCTGTAGGACGGGAGACTGTGCAGCAGTGGAGATAACCAAACAGCTATTCCCCTATTGTACGAACAAGCAGAATTGGAGGAGAAACCTATTCAGATATTTTTCTCAAAGTAGTTGTATTAGTGAGATGTCATACTTACAGAAATGTGCAAAAATTACGAGTGTGCGATTCAATACATTTTCACAAAACGAACATGCCCATATGACCAGCATCTGACAAAAAACTACCAGCACAGGCCCCCTGAGGCCCTCTCTCAGAAAGCAGTCAACCCAGATAATCAGAGTCCTGACATCTAATCCCACTGGGTAGCTGGCCTGGCTTTGCACTTCAGATAAATGAGGTTGTGCAATATGTATCTATTATGGCTGGCTTCTTTTGCGCAAATATGTTTGTGAGAACCATTCATGTTCTTTGAACAATAATTTGTTTATTGTCATTGCTGTACAAGATTCCTTTTATTTCACTGTTTTACAGCTGATGGACATTTGGGTTGTTTCTGGTTTAAGGCTGTTATGAAAATGGCTGCTATGAGCATTCTTGTCTATTGTACATGCCTGCATTCTTGGAAATGTGTGAAAACATACAGTGGTACCTCGAGATACGAGTTTAATTCGTTCTGTAACCTTGAGGCATGGGAAACTATGAAACGCTCGAGTCTCGGTAAACTGGTGGGTCGTGTGCAGCCGGCCTATCCGTGTGATTACTCCTATCTCAAATGTTGCTCGTATTTCAAAGCAAAAATCGCTCGCTCGATGGCTCGTATCTCAAAAATCTCATCTGTTAGGGCACTCGTATCTCGAGGTACTACTATAAAGCCATCTTCTGGGTTATACCCAGGAATCAAATTTCTGTCTCAAGGAGCTTTTTCGAGGTTTATGTGTTTATGAGTATAATTGTATATGAACAACTCAAGACAAGATAGCATGAGTGCAAGGGCATCATTTAATTCCAATTCTATATTCAAATTCTATCTAACATGAAACTCCTTCTGCTAGCCTAACTATGGTATTTCTATTATATGTGACATCTATCTTGTTAAGGAACTTCAATGGTTATTTCTCCTGTGCTGGACATGTCACAAAACCATTTTTAAAACTGAGGGTGGCAACATAACAGTAGCATCTAAGCCATTTCTAACAGGCATATAAGTAATCCCCAAATCTTATCTGTTAAATCAGCATTAAGTAGGACTAGAAATTGTGCTCACCTATGCAGGACTCTCTAGTCTTCATATCTTAAATCCATTACAAGTTCAGCCATGTCACACATCATTCAACAATAGTTCTTTAAAATGTTGCCTAATTATAAGACTCACCTGGAAAATTTATTAAAAGTAGATTCCTAGTCCAACTAGATCAGATGCTATGAGGAGGCACCTAGGGAAAGCCTGTTTTTTGAAACTTATATTTTAGATCAGCTCTGATTTGAAAAAAGTGCAAAACAGTATTACAAATATTTGCATATTTGGTGTCTTAAATAATAATTGTGGAGTCGTGATTTCTAAGGCTTTCTTTAAAAGAAGATTTTGTGTGCATGTGTGTGTGTGATGGATTACAAATTATTTTATTTTATTAATTTATTTAATATTATTGGTCATTCAGGTAATATTTTCATTCATTTAACAAATATTTATTGAGTGCCCACAAAAACCAGTATTTTAAAATATTTCATGTAATGTGAGTGCTGCTTGAAAGAATTCTATAAATGACACACACAAGTAACTAAATCATAAAGCGTGATGCTATTGTATAAACAAAGTGCTATAGAAGTGTTCAGAAGGGGGACATAATTCCTGACCAAGTTTTGCCTTTTCTGTTTCAATTCCACCACTGCTCCATACACACCAGGGCAGCAGTCACTGGAGTTCACTGGGATCCATGGTCACCATGACTGTTTATAAAAAAATATAAATCTAAATAATGAGGTTAACATTTTGTCCACACCAAGTTAGAAACAGAGATAGGAATAACATCCTAGCCCTAGCTGGTTTGGCTTAGTGGATACAGTTTTGGCTTGTGGACTGAAGGATCCCAGGTTTGATCCTGGTCAAGTTTATGTACCTCAGTTGTATGCAGGAGGCAATCAGTTGATGGATGTATCTCTTTCACATCAATGTTTCTCTCTCTGTATCTCCTACTCTCTCTCTAAAAATCAATGGAAAAATAACCTCAGGTGAGGATTAACAGCAGCAAAAATAAATAATAGCCCACAATCTGCCTTGTCAGCTCCCCCTTAATTTTAAGCTTCTTCAAGTTAAGAGAATAATCTATTTGCCATTGCTCTTTCTCCAACTCCTAGAAGAGTAGTAGTTGATCAATAAATATTTTCTAAATGATGGATGAAAACATGTATGGAACTTAGCTATATTATTGGTGACAAAAGTAGATTTTTATGACCCTGGGATTTTATCTTTGAGGAAAGAATCTAAAAGACGAAAATCACCATTTGGTGTGTAGATAATGTGTGTTATACAGAAATTGGTATGTATTAAAAATCAGTATAACATAGAATTTAACAGTTGAGTTGGGTGAACTTGGACTCTGGAGTTAGAAAGAACTTAGATAAAGTCTTATCCTGCCTCTTGCTAACTAAGTGAACTAAGGTCTCAGTTTCCTTGTCTGTAAAATGGGGTTGACAAAAGAGATTCGACCCTCCTAGGAGTGTTGAGAGGACTAGTGGTATATGAAGGAATGTGAGAAAAGCTTATTTAACAGAGCCTGGCACAGGGTACAGATTTAGTAAATCAGAGCAGCCCACCATGAGGCCAGTCCTGTGAGTCAGGTAAAGCCAATCCTGATTTAGATACTTTCCTGCCCTCTCGGAGTAGTGACTTATCTAAGTATAAATCCCTGGTGACGAGATGTGTCTGTGATGGCCTCTATGAGCCATATTCAACCTACACAACCATATGTAGCAGCTTGGATTGTGACAATGTTATGACTATCATTATAATTGTTCATGTTGTGTTATTTTTTTTAGAAGTTCTTTTAGAAGAAGAAAGTATCCTATATATTTCAAAAAACTGGTTAATCTAAATAGTAAAAAAGAAACCTGGTTAATCAGTTGGCTTAAGATATACTAATGGATAATTTTTGTTGGGATAAATTTAACATGGAAATATTTACAGTGTTACATATACAAATACAATTCTACCTTGTACTTAAACTAGATTAAAGCTATTTCTATATAAGTGTATGACTTGGAAAATAATTGTTGGAGCGACACCATGGAATTGTACACAGTTCCTTCTAATTTTAACACTGTACACGGATTCCTGTTATAATATTTACATAATACACATTTCAATCCTTATAGCCAACAGTTATGAAGAAACTTTTAAGAAACTTCATTAAAAAATATGAAAATTTGGAGGAAGATTGTAGACTAAAAGCAGGGGAAAACATGTGGATATGATGGAAGAAAAATGGGAATTTAAGAGGAGAGGAAATGTATGTACAGACTAATGGGGGTTAAAACAATGACTCTCTTTCAAATCATGTATTTAAGAAATTAAATGATATTGAATCTTTCCATTGAGTTTTCTTATGCTTTACAGTGATTGATGCTTCAGTCACCAATTTCCAATAAAAACTCTAGGAGGACTAAGCAGTTCTCTCTTTTACCTGTGAGCTTAAGGACAGAGAAATAACCCATTTTCGGAAGAAACTACACCTGTTCCCCCACTTGGGATGGTTTATTTTTTGCAGTTTGAGCTACTTGTATTTGCCATCTGGGCACACTTCCTTCTAGTGACAGAAGACACATCTCTTATTCCATTTCCCCAAGCAAGCCAGAGTTAGTACTTGATAATATAATATTTCAATTCTATCTCATTTTCCCCCTTGGCCACCACACAATAGTATTCCCTGAATTTTAAAACAACTTTGCTTATTTTACTAACATTTCAAAATCAGCTTGTAGCATAGAATGGTCTCAGTCATTTTATAATTCATTCTGCTTAGTCCTTTGAGAAGGATGATTTTGTTTAGCCAGGAATAAACTCAGTGGTGTTTCTAAATTAGTAAACTCACTTTTATCCAGATAATGGCAGGCTTGAGGTGTCCTGCTTTTAAGAGTAGAACCATTGGTTCTAACAATTTTGGCTTGAAGGAAAGCCAGACTGATCCTCAGTTCTCGGCTTGAGCTGTTTGTAAAACTTGTCATCGGAATTGAATTATTCAGGTGGAAGAAATAAAGTTATACAAAAATGATTGGCTTTGTTCATATTAATGATGAAATAAAGTCACATCATTTGTGGTCCATGGAATCCCCAGAGGACTTGTATACATATTATATTCCTGAGCACTTTCTTCCCCTCCCAAATTCCACCCCCCTCTACATACACCTCCCTAACAGTGAGGTTGGCATGTGATCCCATTTTAATGATGAAAAAAATGAAACTCAGGTCAGTTGCCTTTCCCAGGGTCATGGCACTAGTAAGTGGCAGAAACTGGGCTAAAGACCATGTTTCCTGATTTGAAGCTTGTCTTACTGAGGTCAGATGTTAAGCAATTGGGAGTTCACAGACATAAATAAACTATATTTTGGCCCATGTGCTTGAGATCATGAACTATGACCTAGATTTGTCTTCCTTCCCATGAGGCACTTCCCTGACTCTCCCAACCCCTCTTTTACACATATAAATCAATCTCCGCTAATTTTGCTGATTCAACAGCCAGACTAAAATATTATCACTGGGGGGAATGTACTTTCTTCATTTATCTTAATAGGAAGTTAATTTTGAGACTTAATTATCAGAAACTGCGTCTCTTTGCACTTGCGGTAGGTAACCTATGCGGAGCTGGAGGACACAATTAGTTGGTGTAATTTTATTCCATGCTTGTGTGGAAGTAGAATTTTATGCTTGAGGGAGAGAGCTTAGGACAGAAATTTAGGTGTTCACTGTTGGTCTCTGGAGAGGGGGAAGTTTTTCTTTTGAGGCTTTTCTACATCCAGGAGTTGAACCCCAACTTCCTACCTTTTGACAATAAGAATGTATTTCTCCAGACCTGCATGTCTTTCTAAGTTGTTTGCTTGTGTATCTTTTCAAAACCTTTTATGGAAACTGTGTGTATGTGTGTGTGCCAGGATGTGTGTGTGCCGCATTCCTGAAAGACATTACATTTAAACTTGGACATTTTCTCCCAATGAGGATAGTATACAGATAATTTTATGGTATAGTGGAAAGTCCACAGAGGCAGACTGTCTGCTTTCTAATTCTGCCTAAAATCACACTCTTAATGCTGTGTGATTTTAGGCAGCTCAGCCAATCTTTCTGTGACTGAGCATCTCATCTGTGTAATAGAGATAATTATCTATAACAATAAAAGCGTAATATGCTAATTAGACTGGATGTCCTTCCAGATGATTTTCTGGATGAAGTCGAGACTGCAAGGGAAGCCAAGGTCCCGGGTTCTTGCCTGCAACTAGAGGGAAGCCTGGGTCCCGAGTGCCACAGGGAAGCTGGTGCTGGCAGCCAGGGGAAGGAAGGCTACTCTTGCACGAATTTTGTGCATCGGGCCTCTAGTTATACATAAATGCCTTATGGAGTCATTGAGGGTATTTCTAAACCCTAGAAACAACAAATATTGGCTTTTATTCTTTTTGTATTATAATGAAAGTGGTCATTTGTAAAGTGTAAACATTAAAAATATACTGCTATTTTAATGAATCTGATAGGGCATTTCCACCCCCATATATTTTAGTGGGTTGAAAGCCATAAGAAATGGAAATATTCCTGCTCTCTTGTTAGAGAATTTCCTCTTTGTAACTTACTCATGGACTCACGTCTTAGTGTTTCTGATGAACTTATACATATTTCAACTTAAAATTAAACAACATTTACCAAATGCTTTCATCATAAAATCATTTGTCATATAATATATTCTGATAATCACTTTATGTCCTCTCCCCCATTCTGCCGATGCATTTTTGTGGAGTCATTTATTTCCAAAGTGAAAAATCACTCCAAAGGGCCAGTTCTGGTGGTTTTCCCCACCATTCAGCTCACAGGGATTCTCTCCTTCCTCTGAACACCAACTCCTATAATCTCACTCTCACTCTTTTGGCACTTACATATTTCATTGTATCTTTGGGCTTATTAGTATGTATCTTTGCCCTTCACTAGATTTTAAGCTCTTTTATTTTATTTACTTTTAATCTTCAAGGAGTGATGATATATTTTTTTTCCATTGATTTTTTTTCTCCCCAAAGAAAGTGGAAGGGAGGGGAGAGGGAGAGAAAGAAAGAGAGAGAGATAAATACCCACCTGAGAGAGATACAAATATTGATTGGTTGCCCCCCAAGCTCACCCCAACTGGGGACAAGGGTCAAACCTGCAACCCAGGTACCCAGCCCTGACCAGGAATTGAATCCAAGACCCTCAGGTGTGTAGGTCGACACTCTAACCACTAGCCAGAGCGATATTAAGCTCTTTTAAAAAAACCTCCTTTGCAATCCCTAGGTAACTTATGCCTCTCTATGTCTCTGACTCCTGAGCCTGTAAGTACTGTCTCTATTTCATCCATATTACTCCAAGTGCAAAGCTCAGATAACCATATAATTCTTTTTGAGAAATCCATTTACAACAGGCATTTTGTGAGTTTCAGAAAAATTTACACATTTTTTTTTTGGGGGGGAGGGCTGATGTTGAGTGGTCACAGTGCAGAGACCAATTTGCCTCCACCACCTTTCTCTATCTTCCTGGCTTCCACTCTGTCTTTATTAGAGTTTCCAGACAGAGTTCTAGATTTTTCCTCTCTATTATTATTATTTTTTAACCTTTTCCACCCTCTTTTAGTTGTCTACAGGGGCAGCTAATCCTCAACAAATAATTTGGGTAAAAAAAATTTTTTTCCCTCTAACTTCTTATTGCTTTGGTTTTCCCAGAATGGCAAGTCTCACTCCTGTAACGTGTATGCAATAGGCACACAATAAATGCATGTTGCTTGATGATGCAAAATGCTTGATTCTTGTAGGAGCAGTTTGGTAATTGGGGGAAAATGAAGATTTCTTGAAAAATCCCCTCCCAAATTCCTATGTTGAAATCCTAGTCCTCAGTGTGATGGTATTATTAAGTGGAGACTTTGCGAAGGGATTAGGTCATAAATGGGATTTGTGATTTTACCAAAGAGAACACAGAGAATTTATAGTGATAAGATGGCCATCTAGGAGGAAGCGGGCTTCTCCCAGACACCCAACCTGCTGGTGCTTTGATCTTGGACTTCTGAGCCTCTAGAACTGTGAAAATAAATTTCTTTTTATAAACCACCTAATCCATAGCATTTTGTTATAGCAGCCTGGATGTGCTAATAAAAGGATATGTAGTCATTCCTAGTGAAAACATTTCAAGGACAGAGCTGTTCTTAAACTGACCGTTACCATTTCTTTAACCAATAAAGTCAGAACTGATAATCACCAAGAAGCTAATTACTTTAAGCTCAAGGCTGTGAAATACTTGGGAGATTTTGTTTCTCATAGCTATCACACCTGTGGTAAGGTCATGGGAATTCAACTAATGCTAAGCGTTCACTCCTACCCAAGCAATCTGAACTGTGCAGCCTCCCAGGTAAACACAAAAGCAAGGTGGTACCCCCTCTGTGTGGCAATTTAGGTCACGTTTCTTATCTTTCCCCTTGTGACCTGGCAAAGAACGTTCCCAGCATCCAGGGAAAAGAGAGCCTATATTCTTTATGGGAATAGCTGATCAGAGATAAGTACTAGCTGGTTTCTCTAGGAAAAAACCTTAAAAAGGAAGCTAGAACTCTACTAACCAGGCCTGGAGAGACGATGTTGTCTATTTGTGACTCAAGAAATTTGGGGGTAAAATGCTAAACAGACAAGTACACTTGAGCTGGAGAAAGGATCAATGTTGGGAACAGGATTTCGGACTCAAGTCAGGACATGAACTCAGCCTCAGCATACTGGAAGCAGAATTAAGAGTACAGGTATAGGTCTTTGGATTACCACTCCAATACATTTTCATAATTTGATACAAAAATCATATCATGGATGTTTGAGGGTATACACCAGTATTACCCAAAGTGTGAACTGCAAGGTATTTTAGGTGGTACACAGCTTACCTTTTAATTGGTATAAATATGTGTTTACTAAAATAAATAGAACATAATTAGTACATCAAACTCGTGATTTCACACACAGGTAGCCACCCAACTCTGCAGATTAGTGAGAACTATAAGCGGTGTGCTCAACATGTCAAGAATTGTTTCAAAATTTTGATAACTGCAGTTTGCACCCAAATCATCTCTGATATAGACAGATGATATGAATAGCTAGTGTGGATTTATATAAATTGAGTCTCTATATTCACTACCATACATTTTTCAGGGGTAAAAGAAAAGAGGTGGATTGGAGTATTGAAATATCATGATGGTTGTATGTGAATAGCCAGATTTAGGACACTAGGTTAGACAACCACTTGGTGGAGATGTTGTAGAAGAGATTCAAGCACAAAATGGGATACTGTGGACTTTGAGTCCCTTTCCTGATGATGAGTGTATGCCTCTAACTGGATCTTATGAAAGGGACTTTATAAGGAAGGAATAACATAGAAGTTGTCAAAGGATACAGGACCTCCTTGATGCTACCATAATGATGGATATTGGAACTTAGTGAGCAGAGACCATTTTCTTTAGACAGCTCGCACTGCGTGGGTGACTCCCACAATGAATAATGGTGTCATAGCCTGTATAGCTTTTGAATGTCCTGCTAGGTACTCATTTACAATGATATGAACCTAAAATTTAACTATGATGTATAAAAAGTAACTTTTTATGTTTTTTCCAGGGATATCAATACTGTGTCATTCACAATACTTATCTAAGAATAAAAATCCATTTTATCTATAATAATAAAAGCATAACATGCTAATTAGATCAAACAGCTGTACAACCTTCTGGACATCATTCCAGAGGTCCTTCCATATGAAGCCACGGTGATGGGGGCCGAGGCAGAGTGGTCAGGGTCAATAAGGCAGTCAGGAGAGTGGTTAGGGGCTGTCAGGCAGGCAGACAAGCCGTTAGGGGCATCAGGCAGGCAAGCGAGTGGTTAGGGGTGATGAGCAAGCAGAGGGGTTAGGGGCGATGAGGCAAACAGGCAGGCAAGCAGTTAGGAGCCAGTGGTCCCAATTGAGAGAGGGTACAGGCTGGGCTGAGGGTTCCTCCACCTCCCCCCACCTCCCTGTGCATGATTTTGTGCATCGGGCCTCTAGTTTTATTATAAATTCATTTATTTATATCAAGACTAGGCCACTTTATTAATTTTGGAAAAAAATATGTTTGAATTATATTTTTCTATGAATTCGACATCTGGTTCTATCGAAGACAATTCTGAACTTGGAGCTCTGTGCACACATTCTCTTGTCATTAATGGGCTCTGTTTGTGCCCCTCAAAGATCATGTCCTGTGATCTGATGAGGGAGTTGTATTCAGTACTTGTATCATAGAAATTCTAAATACTGGGATTTCCAGAAAAGTTTTAGCTAGAAGTTCTACAACAAATCCTGAAGGCCTCTGGATTTCTACACTATTTCAATCCAAAGAGATTTTTATCTAGTTTATTAGATAGTGAGTTAAAGAAATAGCTTTATCCTATAAAATATTTAATCAGGATATTCTTCTTTTTAGGTTAGTTGTCTTTAGACTTTTCAGTACATGGAATCACTTGGGCCACTTATAGGAAATGCAGATTCATGGGCCTCAGCAACATGAACTTGAATTTCTAAGAAACATCTTCATACTTATGGAGGTTATTCATGAGCCACGAGTTTGAGGACACTTTTTGAGCTATGATTCACACTAGTCTTGTAAAGAAAATCAAATCAGACCCTGGTATCTCACCTGTGAAAATACTCTTAGAATCTCCAACAGGTATAATCAACTCTGCTGTTCCTATAGGTAGAAATCAACCAATTTTTTTTCAAGCCAATTATTTAAATACTTCATTGGGCTAAAAGTGTCAGAATACATATATCAAGGTAGAAATGTCTTAAAATTGGGAAAAATAGTGTTTCTATATCTAAATGATATACTTCATCTGATCACCTAAGTTCCTGTCTATCATATACATCTTAGTTTATGAAACTGATTAAGAGCATGACAAAAATGAAGTTTGCATGATATGTATTTTAAATCCAATAGGAAAGCTGTTCTGAATCTTCCTCTCCCAAGGAAATCAAATTAATTTTAGGATATCGAATGGCAGACTTAGTTTTGGCAAAGGATGCACCAATGTTCATGTGGCATTATAGCTGCCGCATTTTAAGAAACTCCACTTACCTAACAGTTAGAAAATCGAACATTAGAAAGGCTTTAAGTTAATTAGTGGAAGTTAGTACAAATACTGGTAAGTATAAGCGTATTAGTCAGGGATTTTCAGTGAAACACCCTCCACCTTAGATAGAGATTAATTGAGAGAGAGAAATTTTAAGGAATTGGTTTATGTAATTTTAGAGGCTGTCAAGTCAGAAATCTACATGGCAGGCTGGAAATTACAATATAAGTAGATCATGCAATCTTAACTCCAAAGGCAGAATTGCTTTTACTTGAGGGCTTCAGTCCTGGATCCTTTCTCTTAAAGCTTTCAGCTGACTGGATAAAGCCCACCCATATTATGGAAGATAATCTGCTTTATTCAAAGTCTACTACTATAAATTTCATCACATCTGAATATTCCTGCCCTGATTGCTGTGGCTCTGTGGTTAGAGCATTGACCAGTGAGTGGAAGGGTTGTGGGTTCAATTCCGGATCAAGGGCATGTGCCTTGGTTGCATGTTCAAGCCTGGGCCCAGGTCGGGGCATTGTGCAGAAGGCAACCAATTGATGTGTCTCTCTCACATCAATGTTTTTCTCTCTCCTTCTCCCTCCCACCCTTCCACTTTCTCTAACAAAACAAATAAACAAACCAACAAACCAATGGCAATGGGAAAATTATCCTCTAGTGAGCTTTAACAGCAACAACAAAATACTACTTCCACAGAAATATCCAGACTGGTGCTTAATTAAATAAGTGGCACCATTATCTAACCAAATTAACATATAAAATTAATCATCACAGTAAATAATGAAGACCCAAATAGATCATAATGAAAACCTTAAACTTGAAATGTTGATTTATTATTTGAAAGCTATGCCACAGCATCATCCAACCTAACTGGGTTCACCCCCACTCCTGTACCACTCTTTTGTTGGAAAATGCCCATTTTAGGAAAATCTTGGCCATTCTCTATGCCATATATTAATTAAATTAATAGGTTGTATTTATAAGGCAGTGAGAAAAAGGTTTAAAAAGCCAGGAGTCTTAAATTCAGACAGGTTTTTTTCTGTATTACTCTAATTCCTACTCTCCATCTTAGTAGGAGGGTATAGAGTTTCATCTATGGTCAAACTCTGTGAACAGGAGGTGGGCATCTCTTCTTTCCCTCCAGTGCAAACACCCACTGGTGTTTGTAGCAATGATGAGAGACCATGATCATTCATTTACAAGCTTTATTTTTTCTTATCTCTTTGTACATGTAAGATTATAATTTAGTTCTTATCACCCTCATTTTATAATGATACAATCAAATTTCCAGCCATTAATTCAACTGCTGCTCTCTGTATCCAGTAGCGTTATGACTACAATTCTGAAACAAAAATCACTTTTCTAACCACAGGGTATATTTAGGATGGAAAACATGAGATTTATTAAAAATAAATAAGCAAATAACTTCATATTGGCCTTTCTACCTAGACATGAAGGGATCCATGGACAAATTTCTTCTTTGGGGAAGACCTTAGGGGATACTAAATTTCAATTTTCCATTGGGTACATCCTTTTTTTAAAAAATATATATTTTATTGATTTTTTACAGAGAGGAAGGGAGAGAGATAGAAAGTCAGAAACATCGATGAGAGAGAGACATCGATCAGATGCCTCCTGCACACCCCACTGTGGAGATGTGCCTGCAAGCAAGGTACATGCCCTTGACCGGAATCGAACCTGGGACCTTTCAGTCCACAAGCCAACGCTCTATCCACTGAGCCAAACCGGTCTTGGCCGGATCTCCTTTTTGTTCTCACCCCACCAAAATCCATTTAACTGTGGCTTTTGAGAAACTGCCCAGAAAGATAGGAGGCGGGGCTTCATTTTGAGTTAGGTACAAGCTTCTTAAGAATTGCCAGTCACACTGGCATTGGGTTCCTTGAGGCTAATGGCCAACATTTCAACCCTTGTTCCAAGGACTTCCTTTCCTCAGGCACTGCCCCAGAAGCTGTTCACCTATTCAAACAGGGGCCCTCCCCGCTGGCTGTCAGAAAAGCCTGCTGGTTGTTTTCTCACCTCCACCTGCCAATCAGCAGTGTGAGGAGGGAATGTCTAATCTGGTCTCTGCTGCCAGTCACAAACAAACAAACACATTCCTTCTTAAGGAAACAGCCTGGGGCTTTGCTTTCACACCCACAGCTTGCACAGAGAAACCCAAGGCTAATAGCATCAGATTTGTGTCAAAGGCATTATTTATGTTCATTAGACACAGTGTGAAAACACAATGGCTTGTACACATCCTGAGGAATTTTGCTATCTCACTTGCCAGTTCATTGGCATCTTGTTAAGTATTAATCCAACACTTACTTAGTAATTGATTATTTTAAAAAAATATATAATTATGTCTAATTTTCTAATTCATGAAAAGATACATACTTTGATTTTGCATATTTATGAGACTCTGTGTGTGCTTTTTCAGAAAATGAGTTGGTGGATAATGAGCTTACTAAAAACTAATTTATTGAATCAAATTAAAACTCATTAAATCTCCCTGAATAATGGCATTTGCATATTTGGTACTTAAGATTAAATTTCTAAGAAAAACAGAATAAAGATTCACAAATATTCACACTTATAAAACCACGTTGATTTTTTAAAAATTCAATATTAATTACTAAATTAAATAGTTTCTTTTTTTCAAAATATATTCATTGAGGGCCAACTAATAAAATAAGTGGCACCATAATCTAACCAATATGGTGGAAAACAAGCATACAAGGTCCTAATTATCACAGAACTTCCAATTACTGTGGGTGGGTGGGTGTGTATGAAAAATATTAAATAAATGAACACTCCCCCCACCCCAAATTATAAATGTATATTGCCAGGGTTCTTGTCCCAGCCTTACAAAGGGTTCTGCAATCTGGAGAAAGGGGTTGATGCGTAGATAATTAAAGAGTCTGGAGACGAAAAATAATTTTGAAAGGCATTGAGAGTCAGATGATCTTTAGCTAAAGGAAATGAAGACTATCCTTGTCTAAGGACCTCATGCTATTTATTTAACACAATTTTTCCTAAGGCAAGGTGGAGATATCCACTTAAAAGGGTAGATAGAAGTTATTAAAGGGTACAGAAGCATTGCCAATTTGGAGAATATAGCTGTTCAGGTGTTTGGCCAACAGGAGCAATAAAATGCCCTGAGCTATCTGGAAGTTAACAATCTTATTCAGGTTTGGGGGAAGTGCTGTTTAGCTATTTCCAACAGGTAAACTACATATGTTGAATCACCCAAGCTTCACCAACCTTTTGGTGAAACTCTAGTAATTATTACATGCTGGAATTGGTTCCCGGCAGTATATACATGAGTAATTTCAAATAATGAAAAAGAAGACACTAGGGGAAAGGGAAAGTCTAGAGTGGTATGAGAAAAAATGAAGGGGTCTTTGTTATATCTGCAGACCTACTATGAGTATGCCAGTCACTGGAATAATAGAGGGCTCATTCAACACTGGGACACTAGATTTCAGTCTAATTGAGAAAACAAATAAATGAACTAACAGGTGACAATCTACTCTAGTAGATTCTGGACTAACCCTCAAGAATGAATCCCTAGAGGTCTCCAGAAGCCTAAGTCTATTTGGAATACTCAGAGAAGGCCTCTTGGAGGAGGCCATATACCATTTTAGAAGAACTTATTTCATTAGTGACCACAATGTCCTAAGCACATTCCCTGGAGTATAAATGACTTCCCTACACTAGCTGTGAAAGGGAACAGAAGAGCATATAGGGAGTGGGAAAGAATTAAAGGGTGTCTAGATATAGAAGTGAAGCCCTTTTGTTTCCTTGCTTGTCCTACAGTTTATGTAGTTGAACATTTCTTTGACTTCACAGGAGAAAGGTAATTATGTTAGAAAAGGGCCATTTACCTAAAGTGTAAATCAAGGGGAAAAAATCTTTTTCTCTCCAGCCACTGTTAGTGCACTTGGTGCTGATTTACTGGTACACGCTGCAGCTTGGTCTGTCTTTGCACATGCTGCTCATTCTTCTTCACATTGCAGCCCCCTTTCTTTTCCTCTATGCCACTCTGATAACTTCTACCTGACCTTTGGGAATGTCCTTAAATGTCCCTTCTCAGAGCAATCCTTACTGATTATTCAAGATTAAGTTAGCTTTGCCCTCAAACAAGAGCTCCCACAGTATTCTCTACTCAATTCCCTATCATCATTTTTGCCACACTATGTTACGATTATCTGTTTATTTATTTGTCTCCACCAGTACCCTAGTTGGGAACATGTTTAACTGATTCGTATTCTCCCATAACCTATTGCAGAATCTAGGATCCAGTAGGTACTTAGTAAATTATTTGGCAAAGTAAAGGTTAAATAAACGAATACATCAATGAATCTTCAGTAGACTTGTAGCCTTCTGAGAACAATCACAATAGTATATCCAGTGTCTCAAAGATGACTGGAACTTGAGGGTAGATTCTTCAATAGAATGGATTACACCAACCCAAACCATTCTAGATATATTAGGTATCTTCGAAGGTGTAACAAATAACTACCCAATGTAGTGGCTTAAAATAAGACTATAAATTCATTATCTTGCAGGTTCTGTCAGTCAGCAACTTATGAGTCACTTGGTTGGTCAGATCTAGCCCAGGTTTCTCATGAGATGGAAGTCAGATGTTGAATGGGGCTGCTATTATCTGAAGGTTTGACTGTGGCTCAAGGATACCTTTCTCAGGTGGCTCATACATATTGCTAGAAAATTGGCGCTGGTATGTTGTTTTTTTCTCCACTTAGGTCTTTTCCTGTGGCTGCTCGGATGTTTTAACCATGTGGTAGCTGACTTCCCCAGAGAAGGCCACGGAAATCACACATATTTGCCATATTCTATTGGGCAAATACTCTAGCTGTGATTCAGTTGTTGAAGGAATAACACTAGAAGACAATACAAGGAAGTGAGGGTCCAGGGGCCAATTTGGGGCCTTTCTGTCACACCAAGTTAAGTGACTCTCCTCTTTATTCGTTAAGAGAGGAATCAGAAGGTCTTTTTTACTTGGTCATAGCCCAGAGGGGTGTTTGGGAAGGTCATGAAGAGAAGGTTAAACCCATGGAGAACGACACATGAACTATACATGAGTTGTAGACAGGCAAAGTGTATTTGACTTATCTTCAACCTTTCACCTATGGTCCCCTTTGCCCTTTGGCAACATAAATACATTTCCACAACATCCCTCTTCAGTGGGTGTTATTTTCCTTATTACAGATGATAAGTTAGGGTCAAAACACAGGCAGGGTATACCATATGTCACTGTCAGAATAGAGATTAGAACTCCAGGTATCTGAATTCAATGCTTATGTTTAGACTAGACCACCTCCGGTGCATAATGAATTGTGGCATGTCCTAATTTCTCGCATTTCCTTTTAACTCTGCCTAACCCTTGCTGAATTCATTCCCTTGCCATGACACACCACCACTTCCAGTCACATACACACATTTCAAACGCAGCACACAGAAACATACAGAGCACAACACCCCCCAACACACACACACACACACACACACACGCACACACCCCCTCCTTTCTGATTGCTTCAGAAAACCCACATGGCCCATTCATTACAGCCTCTCTCTTATGCCAATAGAGGGCTTTTAGGTGGTCTTTTTAGAGTAAGAGCCGAGGCTCCCATGTTCAAAATGAGAAAGCTATAATTTTCATATTGTGTATCCTTGCCAATTGTAAATCAGTCATTTTAAGGATGCTTCTCATTCTTGTTTCCCTTCAGGCAGCTCTTATTCCTCTCCGGAAAAAGAAAAGATTTGCTTTATAGCTAACTGCAGGACTGAAATGACATATAAAATAGCAACAGCAGGGAACAAATGTGTCCCTAAAGTGGCAATATGGTGCCTTTTTGTGTGTTTTAAAGCTTTGGAGTGAGAGGCAATTTTTCTTTTCAAGGCTTCTATTTGAATAGGTGTTGAAAATTTAGAAAACAATATTAGGTGTATTCGGTAATAGGGCCTGACCTGAGTTGTTCTATACTATCAGTAGGGAGAAATATATATATTTAATACATTCCAGTATTACTCTGGCCAGCTACTCTGATGATATTTGCTGGGCAAAGCTATCAAACTAATAACACAGATTGTTCCATTATTAGGTGTGGGTTTCTTGTTTATTATCTAATACTTTTTCCCACCAAAATCTTTGACATTCTATGTCATTAATTGAAAAAAACACACACCGTAGAATAAAAACCTATTTTATTCCTTCCTTCACCTTTCCTTTTCCCTCCTTTCAGTGTAAGAAATAGCCATTCTGACTGCCAAGCCTATTTTCTTTTTTCCCTTTTATTTTTTTTGTCAAATAGTACAATTCAAACATTTCTTTTGAAACAGAGAGCCCAAAAGCCAAAGTAATATCTATATTTCTCCAAACTCCCTATAGTATCAATAAATCCAATGGGCTGACAGCATGGGAGAAAGTTCTGTGCTGAGAAAAAAGAGAAAATTGGATCAACAGTATTGTTCATTATCCCCCATATTAGAAAACAATGCTGCTGAAGGTTATTTCCTGGAGGGGAGACCCCTGTGTGACCTGCCTTTCTCACCACACCGCCTGAGCAAGGGCTCCCTCCCAGCTGAGACTTACACCCATCGTTTCTAACCAGGGAAGGACTGCCTGTGCTTTTTTCTTTCCCCCTGTACCCCTTCTTTTCTCATTTCACACTGCTAAATCAGTGTCTTCTCCTGTCCCTTTCACCACTCAAGACACATAAGATTATGGAACAACTTAGTCCAACGAATAGTTATACATTGAGACATGTTCCATCCCCACAAAAGAGGAGGAAGAATTTCCCACAATGCCCTACAGCATGGCTTGGCGGGGAGGACAACTGCCTTGATTCCCATTTCTTCATTTCCCACTGACAACCTGGGTGACCTTGGACTTCTCAGCCTGGTCTTCTCCTCTGGAAGATGACCTGCTAGTTTTCTTTCATCTCTAAAAGCTTCTCTGACTTTAGGGGCCAAGGTTCATGGGTGGCATTTCCAGATGGCAGGCTTGAAGAGTGGTGTTTCTCGGGTTTGGTGATAGCCCCTGTGCACAATGGTAGTGGGATTGCAGAAGAAGCAAAAAGAAGCTTTAATAACAACTGGCCTGTGATTAGTGTTAAAGGGACTATTAATCCTGCACTTTCCCCTTACAGATTTGAAACCATGTGAGAATTACATGTAGGAGCTAGGAATCAGAGTTTGACCTAATTGTGGCAACCCTGGCTCAGACCTATGGCTCAAATGAGCTTCCTACTGCTTTTTGGATTGGCCCCACCCCTCAAGCTAATCACATCTTATACTTACCACTTAATATGTTTCCTAAGCCCTTGATATAGATCAGGAACTCACTTTATTCTTAAAACAAGCCTTTGAGGTAGATAGTATTGTGATGCTCATTTTCTAGGTGAGAACATAGATGCGCAGATAGGTTGAGTAGGATGTCCAAAGGTATACAGCTTTTTTGTGCAGAACCTGCATTCATCCAGCGCTACCACTAGACTGGGCCAAAAGCAGGCAACGCAGCTGGTAAGAAGGACCTTCTTCCACTACCAAGCTGGTCCAGGGGTGCTGAGCAGAGAGGCGAGTGTGACAGAGTCTGGATGAGGCCTGTACAGGTACTTTGAAGACCCTTCTCTAATATCAACAATTAAATAGGTCACTCCTCTCTTGGGATGAACCAATGAATCCAAGGTCATCCAGGTTGTCAGTGGAAATGAAGAATAGGAATCAAGGCAGTAGCCTTACCCACCAAGCCATACTACTGAGCATTGTGAAAATCAGCTGAAGGGTTCTCAGGAAGACATTTTGGTTGTTCTAGAATTTTCCTTTTGGAGATCCTCAAGTCTGAGGTGCTGCATGGGAAGTGCCTGCACCTGAGCCTGCTGGTAATAAATGAGTTACAAGTGCTGGGAACAGGAAACATGGGTCCTCGGCATTTGTCTCAGGAGGCAGCAGGGAGCAATGGACACTATTGCTACCTTGAGCGCCCAAGAGACTTCTAGAGGTAACAGCGCGTTAGTCCTTGATCTTTTGCTCCCTTGAGGAAGTGTCTGGATGGCCAGATCTTGTTACCCATCAAGAGGAGTTGGATATCCAGATAGTTAAATGAAATGTCTCATTTTTTACATGTACAGGCAGCACAAATAAATAACATAACATAACATAACATAACATAACATAACATAACATAACATAACATAACATAAACATAACATAACCAACAGAAAATATAGAGTTACTTGATTCTAGTCCCAGAAAATCATGGAGGTGATTCACAGACTGCCTTCTAGCAGCTGAATTCAATAGTCACAGAATCAGAGACTCGTATGCATTTGAACTAGAAGACATTTGTTTCATGGGTGTGGAAACAGAGGCTCAGAGAAAAGGAGGGGACCCAGTCAGCAGCCAATCAGTCTGTGGTAAGGCTGGGCATGGAGCACAATGCTTCTGCTCTCACTGCAGTATCCTTTCTCTTGTACCACATATTTTTTTGTTGTTTGTTTTTTGGAGAAGAAATGCAGACTGATGCAAAATTTCAGTGATTCCTCACAGAGCAGTTGAGACTTACAGGATTAACTAGAGGTTTATCTTACATTAAATTCATTTTTCTCCCGATCATTTAAATGAGTAGGTACAGTTTGAATGAATGCGGATCTTAAATTTTTGCTGCTTTATTTACAACTGTATCCTTAACACCTATAGCACATGCCTGTCTCATGGCAGATGCTCAGTAAATATTTGTTGAATAAGTGATTAAGTGAACAAATCAGCAAATGTCTCAGAGATACAGACTCTCTAAGTGTGTGTGTGCATTTTTTAAAATCCAGTAATTCCCTAACAATCATAACTACATTATTACACTATGTTTTAAGTTGCTTTGTTGAATTTGTTCAGAAAAAATTAATTCTATTCTTCCTGAATTGAAAGGAGTCACTCTTTGCAGGAAAAAAAAATATTGCTCAAACTTAAAAGCAGTCAATAAACGCATTTCTTTTTTCTTTTTCCTAAAAGTTTTCAAAGGGCCAAACAACATAGCGACAGAAAGGCTACCTGGATGAGACCGAGCATCCTGACTCCTAGCCTTATCTCTGAGCCCCAGAACCTGGGTAGCCCTGGAAACCATCAAACAAACACGGCTGGGCCTCCTAGTTCTGCGCCAAGGCTCACTGGCTTTCCATGTTCAGAACTTTTAGATTGGCAGGCTCAAAATAAGTTCAGTCTCACAGTTATCTAGATAGAGCCAGGGCACAGGTTTTTCTAGTATCTACTTGCCCATGTGTAGGTAATAATGTGATTTGTGTGTGTGTGTGTGTGTGTGTGTGTGTGTGTGTGTGTGTGTGTTTGCAGTGCAACTGACAGGTTTTCAAAACATTTTGCCTGTTAGATGGGATTTGAACCTCTGCACAACTCTGGGTGGTCAGCAAACAGCATGTAGTATTTTTATTCTGGTTTCTCAGATAGGGGACTTGAGGCTCCTAGGAATTCCCACTGACTTGGGGTCACAATGCTGAAAAGTAATGTCATTGATACCTGAAATCCGGGCTGTGCTTTTGAAAGTTAGTTGATTCTGGAACAATGTGGGTTTTGGGGGGAGGGGAGCAGGGGAGGGAAGAGCTGGGGCAATGAGCCCCACACTGATGAAAATCTGAATAAAATGTTTGATTCCAAAATTGGCCCCTCACATCCTGGGATTCAACCAACTGTGATCCAAAGCAGTATTTTTTTTTTTATTGTGTTACATGTATACATATCTCCCCATTGCCCCCCCCCCTCCATCCCAGGCATACCCCAACCCCCAGTGTCTATGTTCATTGGTTATGTTCATATGTATAGATATAAGTCCTTTGATTGATCTCTTATCTACCCCACCTCTCCTTCATCTTCCTGCTATAATTTTACAGTCTGTTTGATGCTTTACTGCCTCTGTATCTATCCTTTTGTTCATCAGTTTACAATGTTCAAAGCAGTATTTTTGAACTGCAGTTGGGAATCCGAAGTTGGGGAGATGAAGGAATTGTTTTTGATCGGTGGTTGGGTTGAACCTGTGGATGGGGAACCTGTGGATATAAAAACCAACTATATTTATTGCTGAGACTGGTTTGGCTCAGTGGATAGAGCGTTGGCCTGCAGACTGAAGGGTCCCAGGTTCGATTCCGGTCGGGGGCATGTGCCTTGCTTGCGGGCACATCTCCAGTGTGGGATGTGCGAGAGGCGGCTGATCAATGTCTCTCTCTCATTGATGTTTCTGACTTTCTATCCCTCTCCCTTTCTCCCTGTGAAAAATCAATAAAATATATTTAAAAAACAACAACAACTATATTTATTGAAAAAATTCCACGTATAAATGAACCCAGGCTGTTTAAACTCCTGTTGTTCAAGGGCCAACTGCACTCAAAACACCAAGTTGTGGTGGAGAAGGAATCAGTACACACCATGTACCCTAATTGGCTCGTAGGCCCCTGGAAGGACTTATCCAAGCATTTGGGGACACAGAGTCCCTGGAATGTGTGTGTTTTGGGGAGGGGGCTGGCCTGCTGAGGTCTTTCCTGCCCCCCGGCTCTTTGATTCTCAGAGGGACGGTGATAACAGAGGAAACACGAGAGCCAGGAGAGCCGCTTTGCCGGAGGTCTGGCGGAATGAAGTGGGCGTTGGGGAAATCCAGGCCGCTCGGTGCATGGCTAATTCAAGAGGAACTAGGAACCGGGGCTATTCAAACAAACAAGTAATTAAAACATAACAAACCTTTATTGACTTATCCTGACTTGCCTGGTCTGGTTAGCCATGGGGCTTCTCTGGGTTATTAGCTCAGAAGCAAATATTGACCCTGCAGAAATAGCCAGGTCCCAGCTTCCTCCTCATATTTTTAGCACACTATGAATTTCATTGCAGGGAACTCAAGTATTTATTTATTTTTTGATCCACTCTCTTGGAAAAACACAGCGGAGGAATTTCTGTGTCGTTCAGGGCTAGTAATGGATTAGGATGGGGAACCATGAAGCCACCTTTTCCCTGTAGGTAAGAGCCTGGGAAAGGAAGCCCTTTTCCTATGAATTTGAAACTTCCTTACCCTCTGCTGCATTTCTCTACCTGAGTAAATAAACACACGGCTGCCGGCAGCTTCTCTGAGAGTCTGAACTAAATTCACAGCAACAACAACTATACGGGTGTGTGTGTGAGATCTATATGGATTACCAGACACTTTGCCAACAATACATGATCATTTTTACATGATCATTGCACACGTGATCTATTTGTTCCTTACAAAAGCACATCAAGTGGTTATTATTCCCATTTTACAGACAAAGCAGACCCAGAGGGGGTTAGCAACTTGCCCAAGGTCACACAGCTCGTAAGTAGACGGATGTTGTCTGAATCCAGAGGCCTGCTCTTCACCATTATACAACACAGACATTTACACATACAACATATACCAAACAGACGTCCCGGGCAGCACTCTCTCAAACACTAAATGAGCCCTTGTGTGGCCCAAACACCGATGAAGTGCTGGAATGAGGCTATTATATTGATTTCAGTCACTCGATGTTGGTTTTTCATCCTGTTGGTCAATCAGCAAATGTTCCTTAGGTGGTACATTTATCTCATGTTGTTACACGGCAAGTAAACCGAGCTTCCTCAACCCAAACCAGGGAGACAGAGGTGAGCAAGTAAGATGTGTAGAGAAATGGATAACTTGAAAGAAGTCCAAAGGTTTGCATTTTCCAGGAGCCACCTTGCGACAATGCCTCTCCCTAGAAGAGAGCTTTGAAGTGGCCCCCTGTCCACCCTCCCCATCGGAGGATGTAGAAGGGGGGTGGGACGGATGGGGTGCATGTGCAGTCATGAAGTCCATCGGCACAAAACCTGAGGCCTTTCCCAGAGTAGGATGGGGGCTGGGAAATTAGCAGGGCTTCTTCCTCATTGAGCCATTTAATCCCCGGTGAGGTTCAATGTCGGTGTCACTTTTTGACTTATGAGTGTCATAAGGCTGGTTGCCTTTTGATGATAGTGATAATGAGTCAGCATTAGGTCCACATCCCATTATCGAATCCCCGGTAGTCATCATAACAGCCAGCATTTATTGAGTATCCACTATTTTCGAAGTCCTTTACGTATATGTCCCCATGACCCAGCTTGAAAAGAGATATCATTATCCCTTTTTTCAATGTGAAAAAAAAAATGAAATCACAGAGGTTTGGGAAAATTAAATTGTTTGCTCAAGGTTACCCACGGTCAGGATCAGCCTTTGAACCCATGTCTGCCAAACTCTCAGGGCTGTGCTATGTGCCATACCAGGCCTCTCTGCTTAGGGACCAGATAGGGTAGAGTCCACAAAGTATGACATAGATTCCTCTCAAGATGTTAATGAAAGTAACAGGAACGAGCTGTATAGCTGAATGCTGGAGTGCTGGCTCTGGGGCATGACGTATGAAATAACGAATTTGGCCAAGTTGCCTAGTTTCCCTAAGCCTCAGTTTCCTTATCTATAAAATGGACATAATAAAATTACCTATGTGCTAGGGGAGTAGTGAATATTAAATGAGAAATTCCTTCAAGGACTTTACTGCATAAGAACAAACACCAAGAAGCCTCATGAGGGCAGGCTTCAGCTCCTGCCCCCTTATTTATTTATTTTTTTAAATTAAATCTTTATTAATCAGATTACTACATTTGTTTCTCTTTTTTCCCCTCCATAGGTCCCCTCCACCTGGCTCCCACCCCTCCCTCTACCCTTACCTCCACCCCATTGATGAGTCCATAGGTGTATGCCCTTTCCCCCCTGAGAATTATCAGTCCACTCCCTTTCTGTGCTCCTGATTCTATTATATTCACCAGTTTATTCTGTTGATCAAATTTTTAATTCATTTAATTTTTAGATTAATTTTTTATTAATGTATTACATGCATACATATCTTCCCATTGCCCCCCCACTCCCAGGCATACCCTAACCCCCCAGTGTCTTGTGTTCATTGGTTATGCTTATATGTATGCATACAAGTCCTTTGGTTGATCTCTTATCTACCCCACCTCTCCTTAACTTTCCTGTTGTAAATTGACATTCTGTTTGATGCTTTACTGCCTCTCTATCTATCCTTTTGTTCATCAGTTTATAATGTTCTTTATTATCCACAAATGAGTGAGATCATGTGGTGTTTCTCCTTCATTGACTGGCTTATTTCACTTAGCATAAGGTTCTCCAGTTCCTTTTTTTTTTATTAACTAGAGGCCCGATGCACAAAATTCATGTATGAGTAGGCCTTTGCAGCTGTGGCTGCCTGGGTCCTTCCCTCGTAGCCATGGCAGCCACCTCCCCATCCCGAGGCTGCAGGCAGCTCTAGCTTCATCTGGAAGGTCGTCCAGTTTAATCAGCATCTTATGCTTTTATTATTATAGATGTTTTTTATTTTTCAATTATAGTACACAGAAAATATTACATTAGTTTTAGGTGTATACCCCAGTGAGTAGACATTACATAACTCGCTAAATGATCATCCTATTTACCTTTGTCTGTACACATTCCAGCCACACCAGCCCTTCAGTTTTTTGAATGAGCCAGCTAGCTCCCTCTTGCCTCAGGGCCTTCACCTGCATGATTTCATCTGCTTGCAACACATTTTCCCTTTCCCCTTAAATATGCTTTTTCAGGAAAATCTCCATTTCCTGATATTCAGGTTAGATAAGTCCCCTTTCTAAGCTCTACAACTCCTTATAATTTTTCTTCATAGCCCTGACCATAGTTGTTAAACATTGGTAAGATGATTTAATGCACATCTTTTCCCAGCCAGGCTGGGACTTTCCCAACTAGACTACACTTATGATGGCTGGTCCTGTCTGTTTTTTCCTCATGACTGCATCCCTAATATGTAATGCAGTGCTTAGTATTAGCAGTGTTAGATATGTGTTTGTTGAATGAATGAAGAACAAATGAATGGATGATTGAATAAAAATCACTGACTATGTCTGGCACAAAGAAAACATTCGATAAATATAAGGTATTTATTTTACCATTGTATAACATTAGAGGCCCATTGCACAATACTCGTGCAAGAATAGGACCCTGGCTCCACTCCCAGCTGCCTGGGAGCCAGCAAGTCCCTGCTCCCCACCCCAGCTGCCTGGAACCAGCAAGTTCTCACTTCTGTCTGGAGTTTCACACCGCTCTGCATCTGCATATACAAATTAATCTCCATCTTTTTTTGATTAATTTGCATACTCACTCTGATTGGCTATGGGCATAGCTGAGTGATAGTTAATTTGCATGTTTCTCTTTTATTAGGTAAGATATCAAGAATCAATCCTTAAGGGCCAAGACTATCTTTGTTCCCTGTTTTCTCAGGGGCTGGCTTATATTCATTGCTCAATCAGTTACACTTGAATCAATGAATGCTATATGGAAACTATTTCTATGATCAACAAAGCAAATGTAAAAATAAAAAGTAAAAATTTTAAAAAATCAATTGAGTTCTATAGAAACAAGAGTTGACAACAAAAGTGGTAACGTAAGGCAGTGTGTCAGTTATCTATTGCCACAATGCTGATGCGTAACAAACACAACTCAGTGGCTCAAAACCATAGGAACATATTTAGCCGAGACCGGTTTGGCTCAGTGGATAGAGTGTCAGCTTGCGGACTGAAAGGTCCCAGGTTGGATTCCGGTCGGGGGCATGTACCTTGCTTGCGGGCACATCTCTACTGTGGGGCGTGCAGGAGGCGGCTGATCGGTGTCTCTCATCAATGTTTCTGACTTTCTATCTCTCTCTCTTCCTCTCTGTGAAAAATCAATAAAATATATTTAACAAAAAAACAACAACATAGGCACATACTTAAAATCTGCAGGTCAGCTGAGTGGTTCCTCTGGTCCCACTGCATTGCTCATTGGCAATTTTTTTTTTTTTTTTTTTTTGCTGAGCCCTCTCACATAGCATAGGCAGAGACAACTGGGCCAACCCAGCTCTACTCCACATGTTCATCTTCCAGCTTGCTGGCCTGTGCGTGTTCTCACAGTGAAACCTAATTGTCCTCTGCCCAGGTCTTCGACACATTGCTTTGACTTTAGGGGAGAGTTAAGTAGTACAAAGGAAGGAAGAGGAAGTCTGGGTGGAAACTGTCACTTTCTTCCCTGAGATTTGTGATTTAGGCTTGTTTTCCAGCTGCCACTAATTGCAAGTCGCTAATGACAAATGACAGAATGAATTTGGATGTACTAAAGGAGTGAAGGCTTATTCTGTTTTCCCAGGTAGCATTTTCCCACTGGGCAGCAACTCCATTTTAATTTAACGGAGGACCACTGAGTTAGAGAGCAGAAACAGTTTTTCTTTTGTTTAGATTCTGACATAGTCCGAGACATGATGGATACTTGAGTTTAAATAAAAGTACTGAACATCACATTGTCAGCCCTGTTTCAATGGGCAGCAGCCTCTTGAAGCCCACACTCAAGTTCAGCTATTATGTTGAACTTGACGGATTGCCAGCTCTCAGATAGCTTGTTGTGGATTTCTTTGAGGTCTCTTCTTTATGTCTTTCTCACTGTCTAGCTTTCCTTCCTCCTTCTCTCTGGTTTTCTCTCTTCTTTTCTGCCTTCAAATGCTCATTCTTTTTTTAAAAAAATATACTTTATTGAATTTTTACAGAGAGGAAGGGAGAGGGATACAGAATTAGAAACATCGATGAGAGAGAGACATCCATCAGCCCCCTCCTGCATGCCCCCTATTGGGGATGTGCCTGCAACTAAGATACATGCCCTTGACCCGAACTGAACCTGGGACCTTTCAGTCCGCAGGCTGACACTCTATCCACTGAGCCAAACCGGTTTTAGCCAAACGCTCACTCTTATTGCGGGTGTTGTTTGTCCCTCTCCTCTCTACAGAAGTCATTTCCCCCTACAACATTCTGTAATGAAGTCTCATATTCTGGGAAAATTTACTCTGTAAGCTTTGGATTTGTTTCACTAAAGCAAGGTGGAAAACCATCAATCCTTATATACCAGTTAATGACCCAGAGCTGGTTAATGTAAGACTAAGTGTTAAATTGAACAATCTGTTGTGTTTCTCTTCATAACTTAATTCCCATATTTAAATGTTTGAAAGATTCTTCCTACCCAACAATTTCAACATTTATAAAACACTAGAGGCCCAGTGCACAGATTCATGCACATTGAAAGGAAATTAATTAAAAGGTGGCCGATGGGACGGGACTGGGCAAGATGGGTCGTACACACCCTGGAACCAACCTTCTGTGGTCCCTCCCCAGCCAGCCACACCTGGGGTGGCATCAGGGCTCAGAGGGCATCTGCGGAGTGAGCAGGGTCCTTCCAGCAGGTGGGATCCCTCAGCCTGGCCTGCGGGGATTGGGCTGAAACCAATAGTCCAACATCCCCCAAGGGGTTCAGAAGTGCAAGAGGGCACTCTGTAAAGTTGCTATTGCTCAGCAGTCCTGCCTTGAGCATCTGCCTCCTGGTGGTTAGTGTGTGTCATAGCTACCAGCTGATTGTCTGGTCAGTTGGTTGCTTGGGCTTTTATATATATATAGAGAGAGAGATTAGACTTCAAAGAACTCTTATCTTACAAATAAGCGGAAACTGATGTTCAAAAACAAACAAACAAAAAAACTAGGTGGTTACAAATGAATAAAATTGTTGGGTCAGTGTGGCTCAATGGGTGAACATTGACCTATGAACCAGGAGGTCACAGTTTGATTCCCAGTCAGGGCACATATCAGATGTTGGTGAAAAGGAAACATCTGATACAGACCTCCAATTTTGAATTGCAGACCCATAACTCATTCCCTGGAGCCTCAGTCTATGTAGTTCTTACTTTTCTGAGGCCCAACCTTCCAATTTTTTCTATATTTATTACTTTTTTTTTCTTTGTGGGTCAGAGATAATTGCCTTGGCTCCTTTCCACAATCTTGCCTGTTTTAACTTCCTCATGCCTATGCAACACATCAAGTAATACACATCCTTGTCCTACTCTCCACAGAACCATCGCACATGTAGTCTATCCCTGCCTGCGATCGTTTCTTTATTCTTTAAAAAAAAATATATATTTTTTTATCGATTTTTAGAGAGAAGGGAGAGGAAGAGAGAGAAACATCAATACTAGCCCAAAGCACCTATTGGCCATCTCTTGCTAGCCCCAAGTGGGGGATTGAGCCCCATTACACGGGCATGTACCCTGACCAGGAACTAAACCAGCAACACTGTGGTACATGGGATAATGCCCAAGCAACTGAGCTATACCAGTTTCTTCATTCTTTTACCCACGATTGTAGCACTGGAAGAGGCCTTAATACCTAGAATAGTATAGCAATGTCTACTAGTCAGGAGCTTGAGACTGCAATTACATTCCTCTCTTAGATTTCCGAGCTATGTCTAGTTGTTGGAATAGCCTATTATTTCTCTCTGAACTCTTTGAAGACACTCTCTTCAATTTTCCAATTACCATCTAATGGACAATAGTGAATTTCCTACTCCACATGACTAATTCATCTGAATATTTTCTTTTATCTCTTCCAGCTGGGTTTTATCCAGCATCTATTCTGTCCTAATCTCAGATCAAGGTGCCTCTCACTTTGTCCATTCGAATACGGCTCATAGGCTCTTTCCGGGACACTTTGTGGCTCAGGCTGGAAAAGGCTGTGGATTAGAGAATTGAAAATATCTTTTAAAATACTATGATTAAATGGCAACACATGTGTGTTGTTAATTACATCACACTGACTTTTATCCTTTGAAAGCCAGTCAAGTCTCCATGACATAGCTGTTATATCAATAGACATTCCATAGCAATTAACCCAAGACAATTCAATCTGATGGTTGCTCAATTTCTTAAGTTAATGGTGCATTTATATGGTAAATCATTGGAATCACAATTTTATGATGTTTTTAGTTCAAGAGTGTGTGGATATGAAGGGAGAAATGATGAAAAATATGCTATTGTAAAAATCATTCCAGTGAACATCTTTTTTATTTTTTGACCTATACAACATGAATATAAAAGAACTTTAAGACTTAACAAAGATCAAAGTTTACTGCATAGCAAATCTCAAAATGAGATTTTTGAGAAATTAAATCTCTAGGGTCATATACTTTGTATCATTTGCAAGCTGGAATAGGACCATAATTGCTGTGTGACAATGGAATGTAAATAGATTTCAAATTTGGTTAACTTGCTAAGGATCTTTGCTATTTTAGAAAAATCAGCCTGATTGTATAGCCTAATAAATATATGGTTTCCAGTATACACCAAATGAGAGTAAAAGTGTCTATGCTAAGACCAGAAATTCAGGTGAATGCCAGGGTGGAGGGCAAAGGAACTCATTATTTGCCAACTCATCACAGGATGCTTTTCTGCAGCACAGAGGCAAAATTTTAGATTCCTTGTCCCCTACTAGGGTCCTTTAAGATAAACACAGGGGTTTCTTCTTATGTCTGCTTCCTTTCGGGGTCTCTATCTCTCTGTAATAAAACTACATTGTTACTTAATAAAATAACACATGAATGGTGTTGATGAAGTATCTGAGATACACCTTTGAAGCTAAGGATATAATAATGAATGCTTATGTCCCCTCTAAACTGGGGCGACTAAAGCATTGCTTTTATCTATTTTCAAAAAGATAAATTAATAACTTATATCCCCACCCAACAACATTCAATGATTTGATGTGCATATACTTCCATTCCACCCATTTACATAAAGAATCATCCACATATTAAGGTACATCTGTCATTTGCCCATTAGCGAATCATCACTACATTAAGAAGCTTTCAATACCCAATCTTTCTAATGTTGTGAGACAACCTTGACCTTCGGTTTCTTGCAATGTGAATAATATTGCATCATATCTACACAGAACAGTGTAATCATCTTTTCTATTTGTGGCACTAAGACAGTCAACAGTATTTGATACAATCAGCATGTGTCTTGATACAGAAGGCACATGGTGACAAGCCTAACTGAATGTAGTTATTCGGCTGTCATGAAATGCACCTTATGGTGATAAACTTCCCCCATAAAATTGGAAGACTATCACATAAACATGTTTCACGAAGAAATACACTAGCAGAATTCACTGCCGGGTTATTGTTGGAAAACAGAGTTCTATTTATTGTGCTGCGATTTTTACAGTTTGTGTCAGGGTTGCGATGCTCGTTATGTTTTACAATGAAGTAATTACGGGGCGGTGATTTCTTTTCCTGGGTAATTCTATCTAATTAGTGAACGACAAATTGAAGTGGTTAGATTAGGGAAATCGGAGTGGACATAGCAGGGTAGGCTGATTTTCAGCGGGTAAAAGCATTGTGTTGTTTAAATTTAGGTTCCTACACTACATATTTTCAACTTCACGGGCAATTATTATTTTCTGTCCACTCAGTGTCTGCTTCCTTTCTGGGTCTCTATCTCTCTGTAATAAAACTGCATTGTTACTTAATAAAATAACGCATGAATGGTGTTGATGAAGTATCTGAGATATACCATTGAAGCTAAGGATATAATAATTAATGTTTATGTCCCCTGTAAACTGATCATATACAACTTATTTAAAGACATTTGTCCTTAAATTTTATTATGACCTTGGGAATGAAACTCATTCTCCCAGACCTGTTGTCCAGCTCTGAAGGAAGGGAGAAGGAGTTACTCATGGATTCTGTGTGCTCATCGGTTTTGCTGAGGAAGATTCTTAAGGTCTGATTTTTTCTTCACAGAACTAGAAGGCACCTTCAAATTCCATGCATAGTAATGCCAGATAAATATTTTTTAAGAGAAAGTTTAAAAATAGAGAAAACCGTAGGCAGGTACAAACCAAGAGAAGTTACCTGGGAGGCGATAGGAAGGAGACCCAGCCTCTCCCTGGGTGCCTGGCCGTGCTGGCCATTGGTGATGAGACTGGGTCTTCAGAATCCCCAGTGACCTCTCCGATGGTAGCCCAAGATGCTGATGTAAGATCTGGTTCTTTGGACCTGAGGGGTAGATGAAGAGGATTTTAAAACTGGTAGTCAGGGGGAAGAAAGGCTAGAACAGAGGTGAGGGGGAAGAAAAAGGAAAAGCATATAGCAGTCAAGCAATACCCAAAAGAACACCTTGTAGTAATACTAACTCAGAAAAAAAAAATAGAATTTTAAAGCAGAACAATTACTAGGAACAAAAAGTGGCATTAAATCATAATACAAACAGCAATTCACCAAGAATACATTATATTCATGTATATGAATCTAACGATATAGCCTTAAATATATATAAAACAAGCACTGGCATGGTTATATGAAGAAAATAAAAAATGCAATTATTGTAGCAAATTTAACTCTTGCCTATTGGAAACAGGATAAAAAATTATAAGAATACAGGTAAAACTATAAAGATTTTTAAAATCTTGGGAAGTTAATGTAAAAGGGGTGACCACTATTCGCTTCAGAATGTGGTTATCAGAAGGAAATGCAGGCCTAGTGTTGCTAAAACACCAGTTCTTTCAAGAGAAACTTGGAATCAGGATTTTTAAGTAAGATCTTATTGATAGTGTGAGAGTTTAAGACTCCAACATCTTTTTTAATTTTTTTTTATTTTCAAAAAATGTTTTTTATTACTTTTTCTAAGAGAGAAAGGAAGGGAGAGGGAGAGAAAGAGAAACAATTGATGTGAGGGAGGAATATCAATTGGCTGCCTCCTATAAGGGCTTCTACCGGGGATCAAGCCTGCAATCTGGGTATGTGCCCTGACTAGGAATCGAACCGGCAACCTTTTGGTGCATGGGACAGTGCCCAACCTAAGAGTCACACTGGTTAGGACAAGACTTCAACATCTTGATACCACACAAACCAGGTCCTCAGGCAGGGTGAGTATTTGAGTGACCTCAAGTCTGCATTCCTCCTTAAACTGTACATTTCTTGAGGTCAGAATCTTTATCTGTTTCTCCATAGCTATGTCTTTAATGGCATTTGAGGATTAAATGAGCAAAAAAAAATCATTAAATGTAATAATGAATACCTGAATTATTTATTCTTATAATTTATCTCAATGAATTCTTTAGACATGTGAATACTATGAAAGCTTCTGTTAGTGCAGAGAGAAAAGTGGTAATGTACATACATTCTCTTCCCTGCCAGTCCCAGGTCTTCTTACAACTTGGAGTTAATCTCATTCTTTTATGCTCATTAATATATGCATGATTAATGAGAAAATAAATAAATGGAATGGCTGTGTATGTAATTCTTCTTTATGATTTTCATAATTCTATTGACAAACATTCACTCAGCACTTACCAAATATCAAACACTGTGCTTGCTTTTTACTAATTCCCACAACTACAAGTATGAGGAAATCGAATCTTAGAGTTAAGAGAAGGGGTGAATAACACGTTGAAGCTCCCACAGCTTGTAAGTGGTGAAGAATCCAGGCTGGGACTGTTTCTCATAAAAGTCTTTTGAAACTTACCGAGTTTTTCAGTAAATGAGAAGGGAAGTGCTGACCGAAGCAAATATGAATTTATAATCCTGTCTTTATCATCTCAGCTACTTCACTGACATCTTCAGCAAGACTCATTCACTCATAACAGCACAAACTCTAAGTCTGGCTTTCTCCTAGGCACTGGGGATCTAGCAATGAACAAGACAGAGCAAGTTCCTGTCTTCACTGAGTTCATATTCTAGGGGAGAAGGAATAAATAAACAATTATGAATAATATGAAAGAAATATGAAAATAAGCACATGCATGCATAATATAATGTTAAGCACTTACAAGAGCTACGAATAATAATAGCTAATGTCAAAGGATAGGGGAATGAAGGGCTGCTTTATTATTCAAGATAGTAAGGAAAATCTTTTCTGGGAATATCTGAAGAAAGAAAATTCCGGTGGTGGGGGGTGGAGGGGAGAGGGAGGGATGGAGGGAGGGAGAGAGAGAGAGCGAGCGAGAAAGAGAGAGAGAGAGAGAGAGAGAGAGAGAGGGAGAGAGAGAGAGAATGTGCTTATTCATTGAAGAAACAGGAAGCTAGAGTCAGTAAGCAAAGAGGGGAGAGCAGAAGATGGAGTCAGGGAAGTGGTCAGAGAAGTCTAAACAGGTAAGAACTTATAGACTAGGGAAAAGATTCAGGAGTTTTATTTCAGTGTGATGGTGAGCCGCTGGAGGGTTTGGAGCAGGGAAGTGACAAGACTTGATGACCATTTAGAAGGGGTTATTGGGGGGTAAAGGGGGTAATAAAGTGTAATACTTTCAACACTAAAGATAACAATAAATGTTCACTATGGTTGCTGCATTTTGGGACAGAGGAAGTATGGCATAGGGGAGCTAACATGGAAATCGTTGTACATTTTGGGCTCATTTGTATGTGGACTTTTTTACCTGTCAGTAAATTTTGAGAAAGACTAGAAGCCACCACACTATTATGAAGTCTTAGGTGCATCTTTTAATCTATCTAAACTTCAGTTTCCTCATCGATTACATGGAGATAATACCTGTGCAGCCTTCTTCACAATATTGTTAGGAAGACTGAATGAGATAAATTAAACTGAGCACATACTATACCCATGTAAGAGGTAATATTATTAAGATCACAGTATTGATTATAATAGCAAAATAATGAAAATCTGACCTTAAAGGAGACCAATTTTTGGTTTGTACATTCAATCCCACTATCAAAATTTCAAAGCTCCTTACCCTTCTCCTTTGGAAAAACTCTACCCGAGCATGCCAGAAAGGGACATTTCTTTGAATATTGTCTAAGCCTCTCTGTGTAGACCGTTAAATGTCCTGCTGCTCCTGTGCAAGACCAAATAACACCTGCAATTGGAAAAACAGAACCTAATATTAAATTCCATTACTCATCTCAGGAGCACAATAGACACAGAGAAGGCTCAAAAGGGGGCAATGAAAAAGAATTGAGTCATAACAGAGGTATATGGAGTAATGAGTTTAATTTCCCAAATTCTCCATTTCCAACCTTGGTTCCAACCATGTTTCTTTTTATGCAATTTAGCCATAATTTCAGGGTAGCCTTACCGTGCCTTGACTAAGAATTAATTAGTGCATCCAAGCCTTTCATCTGTCTGATTTGTAAATTGCAACATGTATCGTATTTCTTTTTCTGTGCCATTTGGCCAAAGCTAAGCCATCTTTTAATATGTTACCCTTGAAGATAGTATTTCCCTTCCAGGAGAGGTCCTGCAGATTTCTGATCATAACCAGGAAATGAAATAAAAGCATCTCTTTTCCTTAGTTTTTTTTTTTTTTTTTTGTCCACAGGAGTCAGTTCTCAGGAAGATCCCTGTTGTCTAGCTGGGATTGAGAGTGGATTAGGTTATATTCATGCCTCTCTTATCAACATCTAATCTACTTTCCAACCTGGTTTTCTTTGGTACCCCGAAAATCAGAAATATCACCAATACCAGTCTCTGCACTACAGAAGGCTATATTATAGACATTTTGTGTGCGTTTGCTGTTAAGTTATGCAGTAGATGTGACTAGGTTTCCAATATATGGTTTGTCTCTGTTTCTTCTCAACATCCTCTTGGTAAGTGCAACCATGATGCATCTCATTTCCAGGCTGAGTCAATAAAAATCCCATGTATTATTCACATCTCATTTTTCCCATGCTCTGGCAATGGCAAAGGAGGCCTTGTGCTAGGATAAAACAAACAAACAAACAAACAAACAAACAAATCCTCCCATTTCCTCAAAGAGGAAGCTGCCTTGATTTTTAAGTCAACATGTGGAGAATGGCTTCCTTCAGAATCACCAGGACCCATTAAGACTTTGAATTAGTGAAAAATAAATTTGCATCTTATAAAGTCCCTGATTGTAATATTGGTTGGGCTATATGTCCTGTATTTTTCTTACCCCATATCTAACATGAGTTTACTGTGACAATGATTACATAAATCTGGCTGCTGGTACTGGGGAGAAGAAATGATATAAATAAATCTTTGGATGGAAAGACATGGGCAGTTTGATTTGAAATTTGAAAAATTTTGTAGGCATCTTTGATATTTTCTTCCCACTATAATATTCAAGAATGGCTGAGTTAGGTAGTCACATTCCTCAGTGTATGCTACTGGTAGCTTAGCTTTTACTAACTAATATGAGTGCTTCCTCTTCTACCTTAATTTTTTCCAGCACTAAATACTTACTTAAGAAGTCTGCTTATACTAAACTCTGTCTCTTTGGTTTGTAATAGCCCAACAAACTTTGCATTGCTACCTTATGAAGTAGGGGAATATTTCTTCACCTTTGTAAACCCTGAACTTAGTAAAAGCTCAGATATTCAGTAAAAGTTTGTTGGACAATGAATTGATGACTAAATAAATCTTTTGGGGACAGTGTGTATGCATTTTGGATTCAAGCTTTTTTGTTGTTCTTCCTTTTTAAAAATATATTTTATTGATTTTCTACAGAGAGGAAGGGAGAGGGATAGAAAGTCAGAAATATCAATGAGAAAGAGACATCAATCAGCCACCTCCTGCACGCCCCACACTGGAGATGTGCCTGCAAGCAAGGTACATGCCCCCGACCGGAATCGAACCTAGGACCTTTCAGTCCGCAGGCGGATGCTCTATCCACTGAGCCAAACCGGTCTTGCCCCCGCCCCCCCCTTTTTTTTAATCCATTACCAGTTCTAATTCACCCTTGTTTAAATCCCGTGCAAAGGGGACAAGAGAGGAAGTAAACTTAGAGAAAAGAATCCCTTGAATCCTCATTCTCACTCATCATTTACTATCTCTGTAACCTTGGGCAAGTTACTGAGCCTCCTGAAACATAATTTTTCTCATCTGGGGCTAAAAGGATCTACTTTATAGGTCTGATGAAAAGATTATATGAGGCAATTCTTTTAAATAGCTTACCATGACAACCTGCACAAAATCTGTTGCTTAAAACAAATAGTCTATTGAACCCACTTCCTATCCATCCTTCCCTTTAGATTTCTTTCTCTACTGATCCTCTGATGCTGACCTCTAGCTACTACTTGGCATCCCCTCACTATCCAGAGATTGTCTTACTGTCTGGTAATATCTCAGCTAAGCCTGTCTTCTTCAGACAGTGGCCTGTATAACAAGTCCACTTTCTTCACTTTAAAAACTGCAGATAGTTGTTGGGTTGAATGGGGAACATACTTTAATTCCTGTATTACTATTACTGCTTGACTCAACATGTCAATAACTAACCTGACACTGCTTTAGGAGTACCTGAGTTTTGAGAAGTGACACCAGCAAACCCAGAGTATAGGAAACACAAAGTTACAGTCCCCATCATAACCATATCTAGATGTATATGAAGTACAGGGGCCATTGTTGCTTTCATATACATTTTAAAATTTTACTTGTGTAATTGGTATAAAGACTGATACTGTCTATCCTCAAATAATTTAAGCATTTATTACTGCTACCTTTCAGCATGTCATTAAAAAAATCATTCACAGCATCCACATACTAGCATTGATTCAGGCTCTCAGCACTTTACTAGGACCTAAAGCAGAGGATGTATAAGTCACTGGAGTTGTTGTGATCAGTAAATCTGTATTATACCATGCATGTACCCAGTAAAGCTTCTGTTCCTTCCTTCAAATAAGCAAAGAAAATTCCATTGCTCCATGCCTACTTCAATTCTCTATGTAACCCTCTGTGCTTGATGTCTTCTGTGTGCCTCATGAAGCAAATCTGCCTCCTGCATCCTGGCCTGTGGCCTGTGAGGCTAACCCACGTGAAC
This sequence comes from Lasiurus borealis, assembly GCA_004026805.1. NCBI lineage: Eukaryota > Metazoa > Chordata > Mammalia > Chiroptera > Vespertilionidae > Lasiurus > Lasiurus borealis. The sequence goes on along the minus strand of PVJN01000053.1, from coordinate 237,268 downwards.
AACACCAGTGAATTCCCTTATCTTCTTTTTAAAAATTTAATAAATTTTTATTGTTCAGATTATTACAATTGTTCCTCTTTCCCCCACACACATACCTTCCCTCGACCCGGTTCCTACCCCACCCTCTGCCCTTACATCCCTCCATTGTCCTCATCCATAGGTGTATGATTTTTGTCCAGTCCCTTCTGGCAACCTCTTACCCCTTACCCCTGAGAATTGTCAGTCCACTCCCTTTCTATGCCCTTGATTCTATTATATTCACCAGTTTATTCTGTTCTTCAGATTTTTTTATTCACTTGATTTTTAGATTCACTTGTTAATATATATATGTATTTGTTGTTCCTAATTTTCATCTTTACCTTTTTCTTCTTTTTCCTCTTCTTAAAGAGTACCTTTCAGCATTTCATATAATACTGGTTTAGTGGTGATGAAATCCTTTAGCTTTTTCTTATCTGTGAAGCTCTTTATCTGATCTGAATAATAGCTTTGCTGGGTAGAGTAATCTTGGTTGTAGATTCTTGCTATTCATCACTTTGAATATTTCTTGCTACACCCATCTGGCCTGCAGAGTTTCTGTTAAGAAATCAGTTGACAATCGTATGGGTGCTCCCTTGTAGGTAACTAACTGTTTTTCTCTTGCTGCTTTTAATAGTCTCTCTTTGTCTTTTGCTGGCATTTTAATTAGTCTTGGTGTGGTCTTCTTTGGATTCCTTTTGTTTGGGTTTCTGTGTGCTTCCTGGACTTGTAAGTTTATTTCTTTCACCAGATGGGGGAATTTTTTCAGTTATTATTTCTTCAAGTAGGTTTTCAATATCTTGCTCTCTCTTTTCTTCTGGCACCTCCATAATTCTGATGTTGGTATGCTTGAAGTTGTCCCAGAGGCTCCTTACACTATGTTCAAATTTTTGGATTCTTTTTCTTTTTGCTGTTCCAGTTGAGTGTTTTCTGCTTCTTTGTATTTCAAATCTTTGACTTGATTCTTGCATTCCTCTAGTCTGCTGTTAAGTCCTGTATAATATTTTTTATTTCAGTCAGTGTATGTTTAATTTCTAGTTGGTTCTTTTTCATATCCTCGAGGGTCTAACTAAATGTATCGACCTTTTCTAGAAAATTCTTGAAAAACCTTATAACTATCATTTTGAACTCTTGATATCCAGTCATTTGTTTTCCTCAATTTCTTTAATTTGTGGTCTGTTTATTTGTCTCCGCATTTTCGCTGCTTGCCTGAGTTGGTAGAGTAGCTATGTCTGCTAGTTGTCCTTTATGGCCCCATAGCCCTGCCTCCCCAGTTACCTGAGATGGACACTCTTGGTGCACTTCTTTGTGGACTTTGTGTACAGCCTTGTTGTAGTTAAGTCTGGATTGTTGTTGGTATCACTGAGGGGAATTGACCTCCAGGCCAACTGGCTGTGAGAATAAGCTGTGTCTACACCAGAACTTCTGTGCTGGAGTCAGCCTTATGAGATAAGACTTGCAAAATTGCAAAAGCCTCTGTGCTTGGCATGGGTGGGGCAAAGTCTCAGGGCTGAGCAGACAGCCTTGGCTTCCCATCAGCCCTGTCCTATGAGGCCCCTGGGTCTCAGTGTCTCTTGGTAATCAGTGTAGTCCTCTCTGTGTGCCTCCAGAACTCTGCCTTTCACAGCTCCCCTGAGTTTCCATGCACTCCAGGGACTCATATGAGTCTGGGTCCCCAGGGTCTCATCTGAAACTGGGGTTCAGTGCAGTTGGAACTGGAGTTTAGCACAGTTGGAAGGTTCTGTCTTCTTCCTGCTAGAGAAAGCCAGTGGCACACTCAGCAGTTATTCCTCTCTGAATGCACTTGCACCACCAGACCTCTGCCTTTCATTGCTTCCCTGAGTTTCCATGCACTCCTCTCTTTTCCCGACAGTCCAGACTCCCCCTGTTAATTACCTACAAGAGAGCACCCATACAATTATCAACTGATTTCTCATCAGATACTATGCAGGCCAGGTGAGAGTAGCAAGAACTGTGGTTCAGTGCAGTCGGGAGTTTCCGTCTCCCTCCTGCTAGAGGAAACCAGCCAGGCACTCTGCCGCCCATCCTCTCCATGCACCTGTCTCCATACTTTAGGTTTTTTGCAGGTCCTCTGAATTCTGTGAGCCCCTCTCCTGCTAGTTGTAGAATTTCTACTCAGCCAGCTTTCATGTGGTTCTGGATGATGTCCGTTCTGTCTTTTAGCTGTAGTTTTGAAATTGTTGTGTGAGGCATCAGTTTAGGTGTTCACCTATGCTGCCATCTTGGTTTCTCCTTGAATTCCCTTATCTTCTACTTGCAAGTTCTGTTGATGGAAAAAATGAACAGAATTTTGGAGGACAGTGAGGCTGAGGCATTTACTTTCCTACCTGCCTTCTTGTTGAGTGGCTCTGGGACGATTATGTCCCTCAGTGGAAGGCCAAAGCTCTTGTGGAGAGGTTAGCTCCATTTGATCACCTCTCTGGGTTCCTGTAACCACTCTCATTTCTTACTCCTTTAGGTCAAAGATGCTAATGCCTCCCCTACACTAGTCAGTCCCAGGGTATCACATCATCAGTCCTTGGTTCCCCTAAATTCTGTTTATACCTTTGTAAATTGTAATTAAGTTCTTTTCAAATATCCCATTGTTTTCTGCTAGGACACTGACATGGATCCACCAACCCACTTTCTACTGGTATCCTGGTCTGCACTGTCCAGAGAAACCTGTCAGATGAACATAATCCTTTCTTTCTAATATCATGGAAATACCTCCATGCTTAAAATTCCTGGACAAATGGAGTGATTTTTCCCCTTATTTTATGACACCGTGCTGTCTTCTTCTTCTTTTTTTCCCTTAAGAAGTATTATCAGTAGGAAAAGCTTTCAGCTTATCTCAGGTTAGGATGGGAGGCAGGCTTCCAGAGAGTATGACAAATGCACAAGCATGTCAAGCTGTGACAGTCTCGATGGGCTGAGATTTCAAAAATCTTATGAAAGCAAGACTTTGAAGTGCCTCATTCAAAGGCAGCCAAAGCTTTTATCATCAGAAGAGGAGATCCGAATGTGGCCCGATAATTAGCCTAGAGTGGGAGCCTCCACCCGCTCCAAGGAATGTTCCCTGAGCCCAAATGTAGTTGCACAAAGAGCCTAGGTCTCATTCCTGAAATTTATAACTGTGTCAACCAGAGTTTTATGAAATACTGCATCATTTTTACAAAGGCTTGAACCCTGATAGAGCTATTCAAATAAGCCTTGAGCAACTTGAACTGAAATAAGAGTTAGTTCAAAGTGGTAGTTCATAAATTAGAGGTGCTGTCATTTCAAGAAGGGGGTATAAATGCCAAGCAAAGAGACCTATTCACTAGTTTATGAAGTTACGTTACGCTCATCACTATAGAGAACTGGTGGCCAAATAGGCAGAATGTGACTTTTAATTTCACTTTAGAATATAATTAGAGGCCATCAGACATACAGAAAACACTTCGCTTTATTTTTTTATTCATTTACTTATTCAACTTTTTTTTTTTAGTTCAAACTATACCCAAGGGAGGTGGGGGGGATGACTAAATAACAAGGCAGGTCTTTAAAGAATTTCTGGTTGAATAAGGAAGACCTGGAAATGCAGAACCATGATATAATGAGCAAGCTATGTGCTTTGTGGCAGAATGAGCAGGGAATCATGGAACATAGAGGAATTGGTCCTTCCTGATGTGGGTCTAGGGAGTGCAGCTAGAGCAAAGGCAGAGAAAATTTTGTCAGAGAAAAGAATGTAGATGCTACTCCCTGTAAGCCAAGTTGTAGTGTCTCAGATGGGCAAGGCCAGAGAGGAACAGCCAAGCAGAGAGTACAGGGAGCTTTGCTGCTGAAGGAAGCAGGAAAAAGCCATAGATCCTCAGGTGATCCCTTAGGCTCAGACCTTGATATTTGTGGTGTGGCATGGCCTGGGTCTGGTGTGTGTGTGTGTGTGTGTGTGTGTGTGTGTGTGTGTGTGTGTGTGTGTGTATGTGGAAGGGGGTGGGTATTGAGCATTAAGGAATCTGGTTTTAATCCCCAAGGCTAACAGCATCTTGCCTCTTGCTTTGGCAGACATTCACATCATCTAAAGAATGAGTGAAAATACAGATTCTGGGCCCTACTCTTTGACATCCTGATTCAGTATGTCTGGGATGGGGTTAAAGATTCTGCATTTTAAATTTGTCTTCCTTTGTACTCTTTTCTATTATTCTTCAGCTTTGACACTCCCTCGTCCCCTTTTGTGAGGAAAGTTGAAGGGTGCCACTGAAATTATCCATTGTTTGAGTGTTGCAGTAGATCTATGACGCCTTCCATTTGGTCACCTGAGTGCTATTTCATGTTGCCATTTATACAATTGATCCCAAGCCACGCCAACGTATAATTGAATCAATCAGTAAGATCAAATATAATATGCAAAAACAAAAAAACAAAAACAAGTTTACTAGTACATAAAGAATAAAAAAACAGCTGTAAGGGCGTAGCTCTCTTAATCCAGAACCCACATGCCTTAAACTTATCTTAAAGTATAACCTTTATTGACTATGAGTCCTATATACAGGATCTGGCAAAGCAAGGTCAAAGGGTAAGAGATTTGGTTGGCAAGGTGTCTGATGATAGCATTTCCCACAAGATGAGAAGGAGCGGGAGAAGATTGGGTAGAATGGGTATACGCAAACAAATTATTAGTAAGCAGTAAACTGCTCAGCGAAGTGTTTCTCAATCCTTTTTTTCATTATTGCCTTCCTCCCTAAGAAGCCTTTTGAGACATTTATTTTCCTAATTGCTCCCCCATGAAATTGTATTATCTCAGATATACTACATATTTGGTTATGTGATCTATATGTGTGTGTATATATATATATACATATATACATATACACATATACACACATATACACACATATACATACATATATATATATATATATATATATATATATATATATATGTTATATTAGAAGAGATATTTTTTCATCCCCATCAAAACTAAATTTCACACCACAGGGACAATATTGCTTTCATTGAAAATTCCTGGCCTAGACTATGAAAACTAAAGAAACCCTAAAATTCATTTATCAACAAGTAACTTGATCCACTATCTTTACAGAAGAAGGGCTCAAACAATGTCGGTATGAGGAGCACATATAAGATTAACCTACTAGGCAATGCTCATTGTTGTTTTATAACAAATAAGATTAATAAAATAATTAATTATCTAATTGTCCAGTATCTCTCTTACCCAATTGCAAGCTCTGTAGTGCTGGGAGCATGTCTATGTTAGTCATTATTGAATTGATTCTGGTACAAAATAGTCATTATTTCTCGAATATAGTAATAAAGATTTTAATGTCTACAGGGAAATGAGGACGAGGCATGTAAAAAAGGGACATGTATTCATGAGGTTCTTTAGAGTTGTGTGTGAGGAGTGACAAGAGACAGCCAAGGCCATTTTCTTTTTGGTAGAGATTTAATTCTTCCCTTGAAGAGTGGTTTTGACAAAAGCCTGAGGTTCGAACCTCATCTTGTTCATTGTTAAGTGCTACACAGGTCTTAACACCATTCCTTCTAAATAGTGGTGGAGTATTGCTTGAATTTTGAATTAGTAAAGACAGAAAATAATTCTTGAAAAAAAGAGAGGTATATGTCTGCTTACATTTTTTTTCATTTAAAGATATATTGAGAATAATATAAGTTTAGATTTTTTAAGACAGTCCTTTCAAAGAAAATATTTTTTTAAAGTGGTAATATCATTTTATTTCCTAGCAGCATATTTTATATTTGAAGACAAATAATTTGACATTAAGCCTATATCTTTATTTTCTCGTGCCAGTTCATATAAAATGTTATAATTCTTTTCCTTTTTAAAAATAAAATAGGTTCTAAATACCCAACCATAACCCTTTAAAGTATAAAAGGACTATTAGGAGAGTTAAACACACACACACACACACACATACAAATGAGTTGGCTATTTCAGCTCTCTCTCTCTCTCTCTCTCTCTCTCTCTCTCTCTCGTTGCATTTTTGTGGCTGCTATAGGAAGACTATAAAAACTTCAAGTATGATTTTGGTGAATAAATTTCCAACAACCTCCCCCCCGCAAGGAGTGATCAGTATTATGGACAAAAGGAAGGTAGTTCTTCAATATGTCCATTGGGTTTTATTCTGTGAGGCAACCACCTTTGTAAACCACACTAACATGTCAGGAATATGAAACTGTCTTCAGTTCACTGCCCTGTAAAAGATGCGTGGCACAAAATAAAGAAAAAAAATAAAAAAAGAAAGCTAGGAATGCCTGAGTAAGTCATTTTATTTTTTATGATTCAAGCCCCCAAAGGTCTTGAACTGTCAGATTTATTGTCTATCCAATTTTATGACTTTTCGTTGTATTTAGTTTTTGATGTTTACCATCAACTGTGCCTATGTGCGCCGTGGTCTGTGGGATTTCAGATTGCTAAATCATTTTTTAAGCTTTAGTTGTAGCTTCTATTTAGCATCAATCCCCGGAGACATGCCATTAACATGAATCATTTTGTGAAAGTGTTTGGTGCAATATAAACTCCTTGTTGAGTCAATCACTCATTGCAATGGAAAGAAATGATGACCTTCTCAGAAATACCCATCACGGTTAAATAACCAAGGGCAGCACTCAATGGTCAAGGACTTCTGATTGGGATGCTCTCATGGACTTAATCATCACTCCTAAAATGGGAAATGGGAGATCAGGAAAATTTAAGGAGGGAAAAAGGAGAAGAGGAGGACAAGTGGAAGTGAGAACGAAAGGCCCAAACCATCATTATTTTATCAGACGGTTGATTTATTCTTCCTTTCACATAGCTTACTTTCACATAGCAGGAACTTCAGTATTATCAACACTAGTTGAATGCATTTTCTTCTAACACTCCTTTAAACTTTTGCCCATGTTTTCTTTATCTATCAAAGTTCAGAGGTTACTTTTTCTTCATTTCTCTTCTCTGCTATGCAGCCCCCGACCCCTGTATATTTTCTGTTTTAACTCTATACTCATCTACTCAGTGGGTAGAGATCTGGAATTCTCATGGATCACTTAAAAGTTTCTGAAAGAATTGTGTATAAATACCACAGTGATGAGTTTTTTCCCCTTGGTTTGTGCCAAGTGTTGAGATTTTTTCAAGTTATAAGCCAGTATAGCAAGTTATAGATTATTCTGGTAAGTCACCATTATTTATCAGCTTATGTTTGGTTATATTTGGCCTCTAAATCCTGGGTCTCCTAGATTTTTCCTCAGATGAATACATATAAATATGCTCTGTACAATGATTAGAGAACATAGAAGCAGTATTCTAAAGCAAAGGTCAGAAAGCTGCAGCCAAAATATGGCCTGCTGACTATTTTGATAAATAGTTTTATTGGAACATAGCTATACGCATTTATGTATTATCTATGGCTGCTTTCACTCTATGGAAACAGTTGAGTAGTTGCAATAGAGACTTTATGGCCCACAAACACTAAAATATTTACTATCTGGCATTTAAAAAAAATCTGCAGTTTTAACTATTCAAATATAATCCTACTTACTAAATAAACAATAATAAGGGTTTTATTTACTGGGCTCCAGAAGGCCAAATTATTTACAAAAATAACAGCAAATTTTAGGAGAAAACTGAGGGAGATTACTTTTAATTTCACTTAGTTACTTGGCTCTATGCTTTTAGGTATCCTTATAGCTGTTTTATATTTGTTTGTTTATTTTCTTTGTTTTATTTTTATTTCTTAAATAGATTCTTTCTGAATTGCAAAATAGAAAATTTTTTCATATGTTGATTTAAACTTTTGGGAAAATCTCCATTTCTAAGTCTTTGTTTGATTAGTCATACATAAACTAATATTTAATTATTTAATTAAAATTTGCCTATTTGCCAGTAAAAAACACAGTCTACTTTTGTTTTAATCTGAAATTTTGAGGAGTAAATTTTGAAGTTGAACATTTTTTTCTCTATTCATTGGCTGCCTGTCTTTATCCTTTTTGAATTCTCTTCATATTCTTCACTCATTTTTTTAAAAAATAGGATTTTGCTGAAATCCTTGACAAAATTGGTTATATCCTTCATATATGTTATTTTAGTCTGACTATTTCATTCAACATTTATATTCCTACCAGTTTAGTCCCTCATAAGAGTACATGCAGAATGCCTGACCATATGGTAGAATATGTTCTATGTGTCTGTCTTATGATCTTAAAATATAAAGAAGCACATATAAATCACAAAACAGTAGTAAACACTTTTAGGGAAAAAACTTATATTAAGAATTAGGATTTTATATTTTGAAATAAAGGCAAATGTTTTTAATTTACTGAAATTATTGCAAATTAGATTTTCTCTCAATCAAAGAAGGAATTTAAAATTGGGGAGGGGGTAGAGGGATTGAGCAAAACAAAAAAGAGAAAGAACTCATGAATTTGGACAACAGTGTTGTGATTGCAGTGGAGAGCTGTCTCTTTGAAGGGAGAAGAAGGTATAGGGGGAATAAATGGTGATGGAAAAAGAAAGAAAAGAAAGAAAATCCAAGAGAATGAACTAGGAAGATATTATGTTAATCAAGGAAGTTTAATATGGCAGTGAGAAACAAAATAAATATAAGGGAAAAATAATAGTATTTTATATGTTAAGGGAAAAACAAATAGAAAGTTATAGTGGAAAAATAATAAATGTATATAATCTGTATCAAGAAACTTGCTAAGGAACATACAAAATATTTAAATAAATGGAAAGGCACACAATGCCTCAGGAAGACTCATAGTAATAAAAGTGTGAATTCTCTCCAAATTAAGTTATTAATGTAATGTTTTTCCAACCAAAACACCAGCTGGATTTTTCATGTTTGAGATTCCAACCAAATGATTCAAGAGTTATTTTGAAAGAATAAAGTTGAGGATAAGTTAGACAATTAATGCACTGGAATGTGAAATAACAAGGGGGTTGAGCCCTAAGAATGAGTATAAGTTCAATTAAACCAAATACAAAATTTAGGAGCAAATCCACATAATGTAAGAATTCAGAAAAGTGATAAATAGAATTCTAAGTCAGTGGGGGATCTTAGCAGTTTTCAGTAAATTAGGAATTAGGAATAATTAGCTAACCATTTGAAAAAAATCAGAGTCCTACATCATATAATGTAGCAAAATAAATTCCCAATTCAAAATTAAATGTAAAATATGAAATAATAAAGTAATTTTAAGAAAATTTAGATTAGAAAAGTATACTCCAAGTGTTTGGAAGATATATTTCTTCATAGCATTTTCCTAATCTGTATCATCTTTTTAAAATCAATAATCACGTGTTAGAAAAAATGACAAATATCTTTTTGGAAAAATAAAGCTACTTGTAGTATTTCCCATTGTTTAAGATTTCCTTCTTTTTTAAAAAATATATTTTTATTAATTTCAAAAAGAAAATGAGAGAAAGAGAGAGAGATAGAAACATTAATGATAAGAATCATTGATTGGCTGCTTCCTACATGCCCCATACTGGAGATTGATCCTGCAACATTGGCATGTGCCCCGACTGGAAATCAAACCATAGCCTCCTGGTTCATAGGTTGATGCTCAACCACTGAGCCACTTTTTCTTAAGTGCATATATGTTTTGGAGTTCATGTGATTTTTATTTAGCACGATGCAGTATCATTGAATGAGATCCTCATTTCCAGATGATAGATGTCTATAATTGAGAAGAAAGTGCTTTTTAAAAAAATTGCATTTGACTTATGAAGATAAATGGCTTGTTAGCATAAGTAGTTTTATATCTAGTCAATTTTAAAGATATCAACTATCTAGCTATTGTAGAATACTTATGTTTTTTTTTTGTGTGTGTGTGTGTGTGTCATGAGAAAAGTGGAGGGCCATGAGTATAAACACATATGCACACACTCGTGTGCACACACAATGCTATAGAGGATGCCATGCTCCAATATTAAAAGGACCTATTGTATTGGTCATGAAGAATTTTTAAAAAGAGAAAGATAGAGCGAGCATGAACAACATCTATAAGAAACAAGTGTCAGAGTAGAATTAGAGTTCTGTGTGGCATTCTGAATGAACAAAGATAACAGAAAAAACATTACCAGAATGGTAAAGGACAAATATTTTATCTTTGGGTTTATGTACTGATGATTTAAAATTTATATACAAAATCAAAATAAAGATATGCTTATTTGTAAAATGCCTCAGGGTTTTCCACACAAAGGTTCCCATTGAAAGTTTTTCAGAAAGTGTAGGGAAAAAATGCAGACAGATACTATAAAATATATGCAAAGTAAAAATAAGGAAATAATTCAGTCAAGGTTACTTTTTTTCCTAAAGAGTAAGCAATTAACCAAAAATTATGCTCAAAACAATGTAGAATAAAAGTCTAGATCATGACAGTCCAAAAGAAGTCTCTAAGATGACGGAAATGTTCCATATCTGTACCACACACAGCTATTGAACATTTGAAAAGTGATTAGTGTGCCTGGGAAACTGAATTGTTTTACTTTATTTAATTTTAATTTATTTAAGTTTAAACTTAAGTAGCCACATGAAGCTTGTGGTTACAATATTAGAGAGTGAAATTCTAGATGGTATCAACATACGGAGGTTGGGAGGAGGTCACTGGTATGAAAGACCAGAGTGAGATGAGAACACACAGGTGTACTTATCTGGTTACAGGAAAGATTAGAATCGGATCGGATTAAGAAATTGGTTGAAAATAATCACATTTTAAGTATAACTTAATTGTGAGAGGTAAACAGATGACTAAAACCAGAATGTGTAACTTTCAAACCTGCGGACAAAGTTCAGTCAACTTATAAGGAAGATAAAAAAGATGATGAAGAAGCAAGAAGGCATAGTAAATAGAAATAATTAAGTGTCCCAAAGTCCCACTATATCAAATTATAAACATAATAAATTATTATGAATATAAAGTTTCAACTGAATTTAAAGCAAGAAAATTTGGACTACATTAAAAAGTTTATCAATATGTTGCCTAAAAAAGAGGCATAGATAATAATACTCAGATGATTTGAAAATAAAGTGATAGAGAATGCTAGATAGGTAAATACAAATCTAAAGATACCTGGCATCGCAATTTTAATATCAGACAAAAATAGAACTTAAGGTTAAAATCATACGAGTAAAAAAGGCATATTATGAGGAAAAAAAGCTGCTAGATCAAGAATTTACAACTGGTGTCAAGAATCACAATGGGAAAGATAATTTCTTCAACAAATGATGCTGGGAAAACTGGACATTCATATTCCAAAGAATGAAATGGGGCCCTCTCTTTAAACCACACATAGAAGTAAACTAAAAATGGTTTAGGACTTAAACATAAGACCTGAAACTAAACTCCTAAAAGAAAACATAGGGGGAAAGATTCATGAAAATATTCTCGACAATTAATTAATGGCTAGCACATCAAAAGCACAGACAATAAAAGCAAAAATAGACAACTGGGACTATAGCAAACTAAAAAACTATCCAGCAAAGGACACAATCTACAGAATGAAAAAGCAACTTATAGAATAGGAGGAAACGGTTGTAAACCATGTATCAGAGAGATGGTTCATTTCCAAAATATATAATAATTCCTACAAGTCAAAAGGCAAAATACTAATAAGCTGATTTTTAAAATGGCCAAGGACTGGAATAGACATTTCTCCAAATAAGACATATAAACAAATGGTCGGCAGGTTTATGAAAAGATGCTCAATGTCACTAATTACCAGGAAATTAAATTCCTGTTAGGGAGTTTTATTGATTTACTTATTTTGTTAATCCTCACCCGAGGATATTTTTCCAATGATTTCTAGAGAGAGTGGAAAAGAGAGGAAAAGGCAGAAACAATGATGTGAGAGAAACACATTGATTGGTTGTCTCCTGCCCAAGCCCTGTTTAGGGTCCGGGACGGGAAGGAGCCTACAACCAAGGTGCATGCCCTTGACTGGAATCAAACCTGGGACCCTTTGATCCACAGGCCAACGCTCTATCCACTGAGCCAAACTGGGTAGAGCTATTCAAATGTTTATTATAAAAATAAAAATAACAACAACAGAAGATAGCAAGTGTCCTGAGAATGTGGAGAAAAGGGAACCCTGCTACAATGGTGGTGAGAATGCAAAATGGTGCAGCCATGTTTGATAACAGTATGGAAGTTTGTCAAACAATTAGAAATAGAACTACCTTATAATCCAGCAGTCCCACTTCTGGGTATTTATTCAAAAGAACAGAAATTAATATCTCAAAAAGCTATTAACACTTCTGTGTCCATTGCAGCTCTGTTCACGATAGCCAAGATGTGGAACATCCTAAATGTGATACCTACCTACAATGGAATATCATTCAGCCTTAGAAAAGGACAAATCCTACAATTTGTGACAATGTGGATGAACCCAGGGGACATACTGCTAAGTAAAATAAGGGTGTCACCGATAGACAAATACTGCAGGGTTCCATTTGCAAGAGGTATCTAAAATAGTTAAACTCGCCGAGACCAGTTTGGCTCAGTGGATAGAGTGTTGGCTTGCGGACTGAAAGGTCCCAGGTTCGATTCCGGTTGGAGGCATGTACCTTGCTTGTGGGCACATCTCCACAGTGGGGCATGCAGGAGGCGGCTGATCGATGTCTCTCTCTCATCGATGTTTCTGACTTTCTATCTCTCTCCCTTCTTCTCTGTAAAAAAACAATAAAATATATTTAAAAAAAATAAAATAAAATAGTAAAACTCAGAGAAGTGGAAAACAGAATAGTGGATGCCAGGGGGAGGGAAGGGCAAAGCATGGAGCTCTATTAATCAATAGGTATAATGTTTCAATAATGCAAAATGAATCACTTCTAGAGACCATCAACTTTGTGCCTCTCGTTAACACTGCTGTATTATAGACTTAACAATGGTTTTCTTATCACAATAAAATAAAAATGAAGATGCTATCACCATAATCATAAGCATATATACAACTAAATGATGGCCATGACACACAAAAGCAACAAATCACATACCCCAGTAATAGCCACACCTAGTGCCCAGGTCTTGGTTTCTCATATCATTCTCTAATAAAAGGAACCAGGGCCCTTATAGAAATAAATTATTCTAGGACTGGGGCAGGAAACACACAAGATAAGCTTAGAATATGTTGGGTGCCAGAAAGTCAGACAATGCTAAAAAAAATCTCCCAAACAAAGAGCCAAAACAATCCACCCACATTGATAAGAACTCGTCAAGGGGCACAGGAGCCAACGGAAAGAACATTCAATGGCCCAAGCTGGAAAGACTTGAGCAATAACTATATTACACAAGGTATAAAATCAGATCCATGAGTTCATTCTGATACAAATGATTGAATAAATTACTAAAATGAGAAAAACAATTCCATTCAGAACAATTCCAAATAATTGATGTAGAAATTCTGCCCTAAAGGAAGGAGAGGATAACTCTCCTTAAATGTGAACTGCATATAGTGGTTGTTCCCAAAGTGCCCAATATGGAGAGAGGGGGGAAAGAAGAGTGACACTGCAGTGGAGAAACCAACAAACTCTACCTCAGCTAGGTGATCAAAGTCAAGATCAACAGTCATGAATCATGTTGATATGCTATGATGAAAATGTTACTATACACTATTATCTTCTTCCAAAAAAATACAACCCCTGACTAATGGGCAATGTTCAATAGAGGGAGAGCCCAACTGTCAAGGTCATCAAAACAAAGGAAAGTCTGAGGAACCGTCAGTCTAGAGAAGCTCAAGGGAATATGACAAATATGTAATGTGGCATTCTGAATGGAATCCTAGGACAGAAAAAAAGACATACATTGAAAAGTGAGGAATGCTGGTCCTCGCTGATTTATCTCAGTGAGTAGAGCATTGGCCTGCAGACTGAAGGGTCCCAGATTTGATTCCAGTCAAGGGTACATGCCTGGGTTGTGGGCTCAATACCAATAGAAGGTGTGCAGAAGGCAGCCAATCAATGATGCTCTCTCATTATTGATGTTTTTCTCTCTCTCTCTCTCTCTCTCTCTCTCTCTCTCTTTGTCTTCCTCTCTGAAATGTGTGTGTGTGTGTGTGTGTGTGTGTGTGTGTGTGTGTATTTAAAAACTAAGGAATGTTGAATAAATTACCTACATATATAAAAGCCCAGTAACCCTTAAGGTGGAATGACCAGAACAACTGGTCACTATGATACTCACTGACCACCAGGGGGCAGACACTCACTGTAGGATCTGCCCTCTGGTGGTCAATGCGCTCCCACTGTAGGAGCACCACTCAGCCAGAAGCCAGGTGGCGCGCAGGTCAGGCTGAGGGACCCCACCCTCCTGCACGAATTTCATGCATCGGGCCTCTAGTTTAGTTAATAATAATGTATCAGTGTTGGTTCATGATAAGAATGTAAAATGTTAATGACAGGGGAAATCATGTGCAGGGGCATATGAAAGTTCTCTTTCTGTTCTATGTTCTCCATTTTTCTGGAAATCTAAAACAGCTTCTCAAACATCAAGTCTATTAGAAAGAGCAACAAATGATAAGTCAAAAATCTACTCTGGAAATGTTAACATAGTTAATGAACTTATAGATCAAGCAGACACATTAATCAACACACATGTGTATAATAAAAAGAGACGATGTCCTTTCTGAGCACACATTGATGATTCGTAAGAATGTGGCCATGTGCTGGGCCACAAAGGATCGAACCCGACCACCTCTCCTTTGCGTATCCTCCTCTCCAGTGTGACTTCATCCGCTTCTCCTCATCTTTAAATACCAGCCATGTGCTGATGCTGAGCAGCTGGAACAGCTGGAGTCTCTCCCCTAAGCTCTAGATCTGTATATCTACAGCAGGTTTAATACCTGCACTTATTTTTCTATAGACATCCTGCACTTGGCATGTCCCCAAACCAAACATCCACTTTTTCCCTGCGAGCCTGGAAATGAGAACACCATCCTTCAGGTTGCTAGGGCAAAAATAAAACAAAACAAAATAAAACATAAACAAACACCACTGGTCCTTACCCAACCCCTGCATTGCTGTTGGTTCTCACTTCAAATTATCACTGATATATCAAGGTTTGACAAGCAAAGTGGATCTTTGTCTTTTTTTAACATCCCCTCATCTAAGTGACAGAATTCTTTCCAGTCATAATCATGAAGTAAAAACAATAATAAAGGCCAGAAAAGAAATAGATTTTTTCTTTCATTAAATTTCATATATAATATGCTAGGAAAATAATCACAAGTCAAAAATAAAGAACAAAAATAAAGATTGAAATGCAAAAAAAGGGAAAAGTTATGGATTAATACTTATTGATTTGTTGTTTTTATAACACAAAGAACTTACAGCTCTTTGTTTTTTTGTGTTAATGAAATATTTGAGTCCCAACTTCTGCAAACTTGACACCAATGACATAAACAGAATTGATTTTCTTGACATATCTGTATTTAATAGAGTAGAGCCAGACCTGTCAATCTCCTTTCATAGCTGAGCAAACACAACTTTATAAATATAAATTATATAAGTTAATCAATACAATGTGGTCACAGAAAGTCTCAAAGATAAAAACCCCACTTCACAATAAGACCCAGAAGTTTGAAACTCAAGCAGTGCAAGTGATCACATTAAGTGAGAGAATGGAAACCATTAAGGTGCTGCCTCTTCATCTCTATGATCACAGCACCATTGCTTCTTTGGAATCTGTCCTTGAACTGCAGGGATAGGCATCATGCTCCCTACTCCCAACCCCATCCCGCTGGAGACCGGAAGTGCTCCTGACCCAGCACCGGCAGTTCCTAAACCCTGCAAAACGTCTGCTCAGAACCCGTGCAGGCCGCTGAGTCATCCATGTGTGTCCAAGGCCAACAGTGCAACAGAGCTTTCTCTGAAGTAACCTCCATCTGGCAAACACTGTTTATTAAAGGATAAGAAACAAAGTATGCTAAATCGAAGCTCATATGTATATTATTAAAACGGTGCAGGAACTACGGAAATGGTTGAGGACTTAAAATAATAAAGGATTTTCTTCTCAGAGGAGTATTTTATCACAGGCTTTGTTTAAAACTGTGGGCTCATACAATTTTGTAATTCTCTGCAGACAGCTCCGCTCTTATTGCCCATACCTGGAGCAGATGGTTTCCGCAGCACACTTCTTGGGATGCCAGTGCAAATTATGATCTAGAATCCAACTTTTCTCACCCCTACGGCTGCCAGCCCGGGCTGGGGAGCCAGCATGTCTTACTCGAGTTATCGCGATTGCCTCATCACTTTACAAATGGACTCGCTGCTTAAGCCTTCTTCCTCTCCCTCTTCTAAACCCAGCAGCTGGAGTGATCTACGTGAACCATCAGTGGCCCCTCCACTCAGACCCTCCAATGGCATCCTGTTGCATTAAGAACAACACCCTATGGGGAGATAAGCCACAGACTAGAAGAAAATATTTCTGATCACATATCAGATAAAAGACTTGGATCCAGAACATAGGAAGAATTCAGAGAATGTTGTCACACAAAAGCAATCCAGTCAAAAAGAGGTAAGTTCCCTAAAGAAGATATGCAGAGAGGATAAACACAGGAAAAGATGCTCAACATGGTTAGTCATTATAAAAATAAAAATTAAAAGTGCAATGTGATGCCACTCAACACCCATTAGAATCTGGGGGTTCAACCCCAGTGGCAGCAAGAATGTGGAGCAACTGAAACTCTCAGACACTGCTAGTGGGGGTGAACATGGGTATCACCGCTTGTGAAAGGTGTTTGGCAGTTTCTTAAATTTTGACCCAGGCATTCCACTCCTAGTTATTTATCCAAGAGAGAGAAAAAAATGTATGTTCATACCAAGACTTGCACACCAGTGTTTACAGCAGTGTTATTTGTGTTAGCCAAAAACTGGAAGGAAGTCAAATGTCTATCCAGAAGCGAATGCATAAACAGATTGTAGTGTATTTATAGGATGGAATACTATTCAGCAATAAAAGAATAAAGGATGGACACATACAACAGTGTGGATAGATTGCAAAATAACCATGAGTGAAAAAATCCACACACACAACAAGAGGAAATGTTTGATTTCATTTGTATAAAACTCTTAAAAATGCAAACTGAGCTAGTGAGAGAAAGAAAATCAATGGTCGTCTATCTTTGGGTCGTCTATCTTTTGTCAAGGCCATTCTGTTGCTGCCATCACTGCCACCAACGTGGGCTCATTTGACACTTGGGCCCCTCCAAACTGCCCCAAGCAAACTGCTATGTATATGCCATCGCCCTGGGCATGAGTGCACACCCAGGCTGCTGGGTGCCTCTACTGCTGCTGGGTGTATCTCCTCTGCTCACAGGAATGCTACATTGTCCTGTTTGACTTCACTGACAAAGCACAAGTTCAAAGTGATGAAGAATTTGAAGATGGCAATAGGAGAGCATGGAACCAAGTATGCAGACCTTCTCCTCTACAGAAGTTGCACACCCATGAAAGAATCCTGCGTCTTGTGATATGGATAAAACACACTCATCATGCACTCCTGTGTGATAATTAATTAGTGCACTCATCCTAGAGCAGACCTGTTGCTATTTTGGCAGATATAGCAATTCAACAGCCTAGTAATTGCACCCTGTGTATACAGCCCAGGAAACATTTTCTCCAGGCTCATAAGAGGGTATGTGTGAGGATGCATATATTAGTAGAGAATAGGAAGAAATAAGGTATCCACCACCAAGGAATGGATGAATGGTGAATGAATGAATGAATGAATGGATGACAGTGGAGGCATGCTATGAACCAATTAGAAGTAATGAAGTAGATCAGTAGTTCTCATCCTGATGGCTCACCTTAAGAACTTTTATAAAAGTCTTAACGTCTAAGCTCTTTTGCCTGAATTAATTGGTTTAGGGTCGAGAGTAGGAATTAATATTATTTAAAGCCCCCTAGATGATTTCAGGATTGAAGCTATTGAATAAGATGGCCATGTAACAATGTGCATACACATTTTAAAAATTACAATACATCTTATATATTTTACATTAAAAATGTGACTATACATATACACATGGTGGGCAAAATAGGTTCACAGCTTTCGTGTGGAAAAAGACATGCAAGTTATGATTATTATAATAGCATTATTAACTCAAAATAATGTCATAATCTTGTAAGTGCTCAAATTACCAGCTTTCATTAGTCGTACATTCTTATAGTCTATTTCATATATACAAACGTATATAGATTATGTGCTAAGAGATATATTCTTTCTCTCCCTCACTCTCTTTCTCTCTCAGGATATACATATACATATACATATACATATACATATACATATACATATACATATACATATACATATACATATACATATACATATAATATAGATATAGATATATTACACACACATGGTTTTTCCAGGTAATATATACCCAAAAACATATATTAAATAGGGTGAGTGATTGTCAGAGAGTAGCGAGTATTGGGGAGTTATAAGGGATCTTTAATTGTGTTATTTCATTTACTCTCCCCCTGATCCAGTGAGGTAGGCACTATTATCTCCGTGCTATGGATTAGGAAATGGAAGGCCAGAGGAGTTAAAGGATTCATGCATCACAAGGCTTGGTGGCTGAGCTATGTGTGATCCCAGGCAGAGGGCGCTAGAGCTCTGCTCTTAACTCCTGTGATTTACTGCTTTTCCTCACAAAGTTGTGGGGGAAAAAGAGTAGAGATACAGAAAGTCAGAGCCATTGGCACAGAGAAAGCATGAAAGAGAGAGAGACATCCTGAGGCTGAGGGTGTGTGCAATATGTTTTTGTTATTGAACTGAGCTTTAAACTGATTGGCACTAACCATAGATGATCATTTAAAACACAGTGTTTCTTATCATGAAGACAATGAAAAACAAACAAAAAAAGACACACCCCACCGTGTTTCTTAATCCTTTTCTTTACTATCAAGAACAGACATCTTGAACAAACCTAAGTTCAGAAGTTAGCAACTCAAAGGTGAAAGTTGAAAAATATGTGTTTAAGACCAAAGAAAGATGGTGAGAAAATGACAATCACATGAGCATAAAATAATGAGTAGAAAGACTACAAATCAATGAAGGATTAAAAAGGCAGGAAGAGACAGACTCCTTGACAAGAATACCACAGAGATGACATGAGCTTCCCAGGGCCTCATATGAGGAAATGCATGATGTCAGTATGTTTTATGACTTGTGAAGTGAACCTTCATCTTTGGGAATAAAGTGACTACTTTCTGCAGGGTTACTCCACTGTAAATTTTCTATTTTTCCCTTTGTTATTAGTAATTAATCTTGAGGCGATACCTTGAAATTATATAAAGTTCCTGCTCAACCCTTCACCACTTATTTTAGCATTCCTGATCGATTTTGTCTGATCCAAGACAAGCTGAGATCTTCCTTCCTTCCTTCCTTCCTTCCTTCCTTCCTTCCTTCCTTCCTTCCTTCCTTCCTTCCTTCCTTTCTTTCTTTCTTTCTTTCTTTCTTTCTTTCTTTCTTTCATTCACATCAATATTATCTCCTGGATATATATTTTATTCCAGGTTATATTCTAATTCATTTTTCCCCCAAATTGTTCCACCTTTAGATTTTGGGAAGTCTTCCCAGGTTTTCCCTGTGCATTTTTTGCATGCTATCGCTTTAATTTCTAACACCACAAGATACACCAGGCTCCTATGGTGTTTTTGAGCCCCAGACCCAGAATCAGCGGGAGCCAGATGAGTTCATTACTCCACAAGTGTAGCTGCTTCTAGATCCTGCCAGTGGACAGAACCAGAATGTGTGTGTGTGTGTGTGTGTGTGTGTGTGTGTGTGGTGTTTGTATTTACTGATCCATGAATACACACATCTATATAAATTTCAGTACATATCTGCATGTCCAATAATAATAATGAAAAAGAATTCACATTGATACAGCATATTCCAATACAACATTGAGTTTATTTTATATTTTTGCTGTTTCTAATTTCAATTTCTTTTTCCAACAGTGAGAAACCTACAATATACCTACTTATATGTTCAATTCTGATATATTCATAAAGTAGTTTCAGAATTCCCAACACATACCCTTGTCAGAAAAAAACATACTATTTTGAATACCATAAATGTGTATAATTATTTTTGTATTTTACCATATACCTTCTGGACTGGCTTCTATGACTTAACAAAATATTCTTAAGATTCATTCAGGTTGTTTCATGTGTCAATAATTTATTACCTTTTATTTCTGGATATTGCTTATTCATTGTATGGACACACCATCCATTTATCAGTTGATGGATGTCAAGGTTGTTTCTACTTTATGACAGTTATAAACAAACATTCACACATAGGTTTCTATGTGAATGTATGTATTTATTTCTTTTGGGGAAATACCAAGGAGACAGTCTGTTAGACCATGTGTTAAGTATATGTTCAGCTTTTTAAGAAATTGCAAAATTATTTTTACAAATTGGCTGTGTCATTTTGCTTTCTGCTCAACAGTGCATCAGAGTTTGAGTCTCTTTACATCCTCACCAGCATTTGGTACTAATAATGTTTAAACTTTCATTAGATATACATATCTCATTGTGATTTTAATTCGTACTTCCCTTCCATGATTAATGTGGTTGAGCATCTAGATAGAAAATAGCTCTAATTCTCATCTGTATTCCTATATATATGACGATTTTTTTCACCATTAGCTGTCAAGATCTTTTTATCTTGTCTCAGCAATTTGACTATTATTCTGACATGTGGTATTTTTTATATTTACCTTGCTTGTTATTCTCATATCTCTTTGATCTGTGGCTTAGTGTCAACAATTAATTCTAGAAAATTCTAAACCCTTATTTTAAAAAAGTATTTCTTTTACCCCATTTTCTCTGTCTCATCCTGGTTGGACTATGAGATTGTTTAATAATTCCACAATTCTTTTTTTCTTTGAATGCTCTCTCCTGTCTTTATTTTCACACTTTTTAAAAAATCTTGGATGATTTCTCATGACTTGTCTTTCACTTTACTGATGATTCTTAGTCTATGTCAAGTCTACTCATGAGCCTGTTGATGTCATTTTTCATTCCGTTATTGTGCTTTTTATTTTTAGTATTTCCATTTCATGATTTTTAAGTAGTTTTGCATCTCTGCTGAAATTTTCCTTCTGATAATGCAAGTTTTTTTCTCCTATTACATTAGATCCATTAGCATACTAGTCATAATTAATATTAGTCACATTATTGACATATTAATCATAACTAAACAACCTCTCAGCTCCAACATCTAAGTCTGGTTCTGTTAATTGCTTGTTTCTTGGCAGTGATTTATATTTTCTTGACCTTTTAGATGCCTCATAATTTTGTTGTTGAAAATGGGACATCTTGTGTTAGACAATGGAGACGAAGGTAAATAGCATTTATACCTGCAAATGGGTATGTCATTTTCCCTTCTGCTAGGTATTTTTCTCTGTTGCTAGACCTTTAATGTACATGTTTAAGTTAATCTAGGCAATGGTTGGAATGTATTCCAGATTTGTTCTAACTGTAGCTACCCTCAGTGCTTCTCAGGCTTCAGATTGTGTTTTACATGGGGATTGCTTTGCTGGTACATTTTTCTTAATGTCTGCTTTATCCTCAGCTTCTGGTCTTCCCTTTATCCTGTGCCTCAGATGGTGTCTGTCCTGTTCTCTCAATAATTCTAGCAGTATTCTGTTGTTACCTTTTTAATGGGTACTTGCCAACCCGTGTTCTGGTTCAGTCTCCGTCATAGACAAGTACTGTGTCTGTTGGTCTCAGGTGTAACTTTCCCAAGGCCCCTCTTCATTGATCAACTGTAGTTGTTGGTCCAGGACTTATTTCTGATCTTTCCCCAAGGGTAGTGGCATTTTTTTTTCTTTTTGAGTCACAGTAGGTTTTCCCCATTGCCCTCATGGTGAGTGTTGGTTGCCCTTTACCCTCTAAATATAGCCTTTTTTTCCAAATAGGAGAGACAGACGAGAGAGCTCATGATGGACATGCACTTATGCCACAGAGGCTGCTGCTGTTTCCCTGTCATAGGTCTGCACACTTTCTTGAGATTCTAACCAGTCATTTATGTGCAATCATGATTAAGTCTGTGGAGGAAAGCTTGAAAAGGGTAGATACTCCTTCATCTTCTAAGCTCCATAAACTCTCACCAGCCTCTACTGAGCTCCCACAAATACATCAAATATTCTAGCTTAATTCTTACCAGTATTCAGCTGCATCTACCCCAGGTAAGCAAGTTCAGTAAGTCTCCACTTAACACTGTCCATCCGTTCTGTGACTTTGAACAAAATGACATATAACAAAACCAGTTTTAGTATAGGCTAATTAATATAAAGGAGAGTTAAGATCCTAAGGCATCTCATCAATATTTTAATGAAACAAAGTTGAATAAAAGGACAGTATTCAGGACCTTCTGTTCTCCAGTCCCATCTCTTCCTATGTACATCTGTCTCATTAGATTTTGGCTGATGGGCTTCCGGCAACATCAGCTTTCTGATGTGTTCTAGAAAAGCCATGAACTTGTATTTGTTTGGCTTCCCCTCCTATTGTTGCTGCTATAAGCATAACTCTTCTCACATTTTTATATCCCAAGTAGAAACTAGAAGTTTCTTGACTCTTTTCAGGTAATTTCTAATTTTAAGTCAGACTAGTGTAGGCCGGGCCACTGAGAAGATAGTATTTTCAACTGTTAAAGAATTAGGTCTCCAGAGCTAGTAGAACAGGGCCACTGCTATACTTAAAAAAATAGACAATATTAATTCATAGGCAAGTGTTCTTTATTTGTCCTTTAAGTATAAGAAGTTATAAGAAATATTCTAGTGAACCATCATGAACAGAGAAAAGAAAAAGACTAATCAAAACTTTTGCTTAGCACAGTAAAGCAGATATGGAGTCCCTGAAGAAGGGAATCCCTTTGTTTTTAATTTAAAAAATTGTCAAATGTAGAGAGGTCCCAGGTTTTGCCTCACACCCACTACATTTTACATTCTGCTTAGGTGAT
The DNA here is from genome assembly GCA_004026805.1 of Lasiurus borealis. Taxonomy (NCBI): domain Eukaryota; kingdom Metazoa; phylum Chordata; class Mammalia; order Chiroptera; family Vespertilionidae; genus Lasiurus; species Lasiurus borealis. The sequence goes on along the minus strand of PVJN01000053.1, from coordinate 214,285 downwards.
CCAACCACATAGAAATTATTATCATGTAAAATTTCATGTTGATTTCATAGAAAAGAGAGGGTTTCATTGCACACAATTACATTTACATTGCATTGCTATAGTCTTCACATATTCCATTGCACAGCTGTCTTTCATGGTCCTTCTTATTTCCTGCATTTTCTTTAAATAACATCTAGAATCTTCCAGGTTAGGTTAAACAATTCTGCTCTGCTTTCATAATGTGTAAGTCCCATTGATGACAGTGCTCAACAATCACAACGTTCCTTAGTTGCCTTGGCTGGTGTGACTTGGTTGGAGTGTTGTACCAAACACAGAAAGGTTCCCAGTTTGATTCCTGGTTAGGCCACATAACTAGATTGCAGGTTCAATCCTTGGTTGGGGCTAGTACAGGAGGCAACTGATCAATGTTTCCCCTCCTCTCCCTTCCTCTCCCCCCCACTCCTTTCTCCTCTTATCTCTCTCTCTCTCTCTCTCTCTCTCCCTCTCTCTCCTTGCTCTCCCACTCCCCCTTTCCTTTCTCTAAAATCAATAAGCATGTCCTCAGGTGAGGGTTTTGAAAAGTCCCTTATTTATAGGACCTCCCGTCCCTAATTCTTAGAAGATATTCTGTTGACCATACATTGCCTCCAGTATGTTTTGTGGGTCTTCTTTCAAACTTGTGATTTAATAAAGGATCTTTTCCAAACATGCACAGTGTTTTCCCTAAAGGAATTATGGGAAATAATTTGATCTATATTATTATACATATATGCCAAGAAATAGGGACTTTAGAAAGAAGGAAAGTACTTTTTTTAATCATCCCACAGGATCTGGCTTACACAAATGAGGTGGAAGAAACATTCTGATGTGGTATGCATATACTGACATCTGGCTCAATAGCAAGGTCACCTGTCGGGAATATCAGGGCCTAATCTGTGTGAGGGTTTTAGGAGTGTCACAGATTTACACATGAAGTGTGGCACCTGACAGATGGAACAGTCTAGTTTAAAGTTTGTTCTCATTGTCATCACCATAGGGGATAATTTGCTTTTCAAAACTTATAATTTTGCCCAGCTGCCTAACACCCCTCCCTCTACACACACACTCACACATACACATATACACACATCTCACCTTCTCTCAACAGTTTGAAGTATTAGAAGTCCTTTGTACTCTTTTGTACAAAGTCCTTTGGGTTCTTTAAAAGGAAAATGTTACAAATACACGAGGTAAAAATAGTTTAGCAAACAGTAACAATTGGCATTCAATGTCTAACAGCCTTTTCTTCCTCTTAACAGCTTGCAAAAGATATAACCCTGCATCATTGGCCCGGTGACATACCCCAAAGCATTTGAATTTTTTAAAGAAGGTCTTGGGATAAAAGAAAGTCATTCTGAATCATTACTTGGGTTTGTGATATTTAAAGGTCATCAGAAAAGCATCTTTCTGACACATAACATTAATGGCCACCTCTTGGTATATGAGCTGATGATAATATGTTGTTAAAAGCATTGTGTGACAAATAGAAATAAGAATGTTTGTCATCAAATATTTCCTGCTGCTTGTACAAATAGAAAAGATAAGGTTCGTGGTATTTATTCTTCTATCTCCTGGTATACGTGCGCATTCCTATCAGTTTTATCTTTATAGAGGTAGCTCCTATAAAGATATAATAACCTTGTGTGAAGCTCTTAACCACTAGTAAGGTAAATTTTAGTATTTGTGGCCAATGTCAGAAATAGCAATGAAATATACTTCTGGCCCTGGAGTGACAAAGAAAATAATTTTTAATTACAAAAAATAAAAATAAAGTAGCTGCATGAGATCACATGTAATTATGTGGGCCTTCCTGTGGACCTCTGGAGGATATGGCATTGCCTTAAAAATTATCTGTAAGCAGTTTTATTAGTGTGAAATGATAAATGATAGACATATTTAGATGAATCTAGGAAAGCCAGAAATATATCAAAGGAAAGGGGTAATTACTATATAAGTCAGGGTAAGTTAAAAAGATTTATTGTATTTTCCTGGAGCTAAATCTTACATTTTCAGTTCTATTTTACATATAATAGTTTATTTCTCTAGATAAAATAGATTGGAATAGGAAGGTTGTGAGAGTTTGTTCAAGTAGGGCCATCTGTCTCCATGATCCAAAATTTCCCAGTAAGTACGTCATTTAACCTCTCTGTATTGAATTTTTATTTGTTGTTGCAATTTGAAGCATTTTCTTCGGGTTTAAATTATTAAGGATAGTTCTAGTTTTGAAACTTTTGCCGTTCAATTATAATTCAATATATTGTTTAGTATTTTGTTATTTGATATTAGATATCAAAATATTTGATACTCATTATTTAATTTTATTGTTCATTCTGTAATTTTAGATTGTGAAACCAACTAAAATAGTCTAGGTTCTGAGAGAAGATATGTAGCACACTCAAAAATTTTTAATCGAAGAAAGTTAAGAAAATATTTTAAAGGGTTTGAGTTAAGGAAGCAAACACAGAATGATCAAGAACTGTGCATGAAGCCATTCCCATTCCCAACAAAGATGAGGGAGAAGAATTATAGGAACCTGGAAAAAGCTGGGAGCCATGAAAGAGACACTGCCCCTTAAAAGACAAAGTTTCTCTGCTTTCCTTCAAACAACTTTCTCTGTTGCAAGTTTATTAAACATGCTATAACATGCATTACTGCTCACTCACACATTTGCTGTTGAGCTGAGAACAGTTAAATTCACTCACTTTTGGGTGATACTGATGTTTTGAAAATGATATTTTGTGTCATTTAAAATTTTGTTACGTCTTTTTATAAATCAGATGACTGCTCACAAAAAAAAAAAAAGCTATGGCTCTCCTACTCAGCTACATCAAGAGCCACAGTAAGCAATAGGGAAGGAGATAAATATTCCAACTTTGGTTTTCCCAGCACTTTCCCTGGGCCAATCCAACTGAAAGCCACAGAACTAGGGAACATGAGTGATGTAGTACAGAGCTCAACCTCCACAGGGTAGAGAACAGAGCAGAGAATAGTGGCAAATAGACATGAGAGAGAATGGCAAATGAGTTTTTAAATATATTATCCACATCTGAATGAGATCATGTATGTGACATGTATAGGTGTATGTATAAGAGAGAGATCATTCTTTTATATATATTGATTTCAGAGAGGAAGGGAAAGAAAGATAGAAACATTGACAATGAGAGAGAATCATTGATTGGCTGACTCCTGCATGCCCTCTACTACAGATTGAGCCCACATATGCCCTGACCTGAATTGAACCACAACCACCTAGTGCATACATCAATGCTCAGTCACTGAGCCATGCCTGCTGGGTGGTTAAGAGACAATTCTTTTTGATGTTGCCTTGATCTCTCTGGCCTTTGATGTCCACATTTCCAAAGTCCTTTGCTCTACCTCACTTAGCCATCACTTCCAGAGTGCTACCCAAAAACTTGGAATCATCAGTGATGTCTCCATTTCTTATTTCAATTTTAAGCATTTACTTTAACCACCCTCTTCTGTTTCCAACCTCTTTGCTCTAATATTCCCACTGCAAGAGTTGTCTGACCTGATTAAGACCTAAGGTGACCTCATATGACCTCTTTCCTTATTTCCATTTTCTCTTCATCTTACTTAGAGTCCACGAGTCTCATCATAATCTTTTTTAAAAAAATATTTTATTGAATTTTTACAGAGAGGAAGAAGGATAGAGAGTTAGAAACATCAATCAGCTGCCTCCTGCACGCTTCTTACTGGGGATGTGCCCACAACCAAGGTACATGCCCTTGACCAGAATTGAACCTGGGATCTTTCAGTCCGCAGGCCAATACTCTATCCAATGAGCCAAAGTGGTTTCTACATAATCTTTTTTTTTTTTTTAACATCCTGAACTCCCTATTCCTTTCTCCCTTTATTGCACTTACCTGGTAAAACCCCAGCCAGCCCAAGCTAACATCTAAATTGACTCCTCTGAACATTAATGAAAAAATATATATAACACTACTCACTTGACTGGTTTCAGTTTATGGTAATGACCATAAACTTCAAATAGACACACATACCAAAAAATAATAGAAAAACAAAACTATCAATGCTATAAAAAAAGTTGTATTTCATATACTAAGAAATCCAGAGGTAGGCAGCTACAGGATAATTCCAGACTCAACAATGTCAAGATACTACACTGATATCTCTTGGTCTTTCCAACACAGTATCAAACACCATGGTTCTACTTCACACAGATTCACGGGCCAGGCACAGAAGGTTGTGTTGCAAAACCCATTTCTAATGTAATGCTTCTCTCTTAGATAGCAAAATTCTTTCTTAGAAGACACCCCCACATAACACACTGCCCAGAACTAGGCTCAAGCCCATTTCTAGACCAGAACCTGAGCCCACCTTTTGAGAAATTAAATAATCTCTGCTTAATTTCCAAACATAAAGGGTATTCTATTGGCAAGAATGAAGGACATAGGAATGATTTATGTAAAGAAACATGTAATCAGGGGAAATAGCTTCTGGTGTAAATATGTTGGAGTCCTTTCCTTTTTGGACATACATACTCACCCTCATATTCAGACCCACACATTGGGAAATGTATACAGCTATAGATGGGAGTAAGAATAAGGACTTCTGAGAATTCATGACGGTAAGTACTTATTAGCATCCACTTTCTGTCTTAGGGGATATAAAGAAAGTGTGATAGTCTTTGACTTTTGGAGAATCATCTTTAAATGTAATCTTGGCCTGTGTTGCTCAGTGGTTGAACATCAGCCTATGAACCAGAAGGTCATGGTTTGATTCCTGGTCAGGGCATATGCACAGTTCATGGGCTGGATCCCCAGTAGGGTGAGTGCAGGAGCAGCCAATCAATGATTCTCTCTCATCATTGATGTTTCTATCACTTTCTCCCTCTTCCTTCCTCTCTGAAATCAATAAAATATATTTAAATGTAATCTTATAGTTTATGGATCAAAATATTATGTGAGAGTTTTTTTCTGCCTTCAAAATGTATAAAATTTATTTGCTGATAAATACTGTCAGTCACGTTTGGTTAGTTCATCTATAGAAAATTATAAATGTATATACAAATTGAACCTCTATGAGTGCACTTACTAATTGTACCTGTTGTATTGTACCTGTTGTAGAGTAGCTAACATCTAATCATTTGCTATAATGCCCATATTATTTTGTCTATCTAGTCTAAGAGTATAAAATACTTTGTTAAATTGATGATGTCTAGAGCAGAATCCCCTTAAATTTCAGTGTTGATAATTACTCAACCATGCCCAATGGCAAGTAGGTTTTCACTCGTACTAGTCTTTGCAAAATATATTCAGTGCTACCACCTGTTATCAAATTAAAACTAAGTCTAAAGAAAATGCTACTTTCCTAAAAGAAACCTCAGGTAAGGAGAACAGATGAGGAAAGAGTGTGATAGCAAAGTGCATTACTTGTTTTGAATTCTCACAATAAGTAAATATCAAATAAATGTTACTTCCTCTCTTGGCAAAGATTTGTACCCCATAATTACATTGATACATGTGCTATGTCAGTGGCAGCAGTGAAATTCATAGTATTTTTATGTGAAATGTACTGTTTTATTGCATTAATTCACATTTAATGTGTACACAGTAATAACCATAAAATATGATAACCAAAGTTATATATTTTCTTCAGAACATTCATTTAGAGAGCTTTCAAAGGAGTCTGAGGAAATTAAAATATCAGTCAGTTTACCTGCAGGATATAGAGTAAGAGCACAAAGCAGTATAATATCTTTTATAAGCCACCATTCCTCCCTATATAATGTTCTTTCTTCTGGCTGATAAAATACAGTAGTCATAACTTTGTACATATTTTTTTAACTATGGTACACAAAACAAAGAGTTCTGGAGTGAAGAAAAGCATACCTTCATCAGTAAAACTGAATTACTCACAGGCTTACGAGCAGGAGGGTTGAAGGTAAGAGAAAGCAGTGAAGGTGGAAGTCCCAAAGCCCCCTCTTGGTAATGGACCACAGAAAGATGATGCCCATAAAGGCAGAAGTCTCTTACAAGAGGTAGTAGAGGCCAAGGGAATGTTGAGAAATAACAAATGAGCAGATATCTAGTAAACAGAACAAGAATGAAAAATCTTGGTCATATCAAGGGCCAATAAATAAATAAATAAAAATAGAACAACACAGCAGGAATACTGTTGAAATCTGTGAAGGAGGAAACCAATTTAAACTTGCTGGTGAGCACAGAAATTCTGTGCTTTTTTCTTAATCATCTAAAATTTGAATATTCTTTCAGTTCACAACCCTGCTCTAGTGTACACGCAAAAGTTAGTTCAAATTAAAGCATTCTTCAAGACCTAATTCCCATCTTGCATCCTTTGAGAAGGCTCTCATGCCAACTCTAACACCTGCTGAATCTTTCCTTAGTTGAGTTCTTATTGCCTTCATATAATTTATATAGACATTAATTTATTCTCTCATTCATTCAACATTTAAGAAGCAGGTTCCATGGGTTGAACACAGCTTTAGTTTATCACCGAGTTATATTCTATTTAAGATATGTGTATTACTATCTAAAATTGGATATTTTTGTTATTGCTTAAAATTACTTTTAAAATGTAAATCTTATACATATAACTTTAGGAATTTAACTAAAAAGAGTTTTGACACAAAGACTAAAACCTCTTTCCATACCTTAACCTTAGTCTCCCTCACTAAATTAATCACTCATTATTTTCTTGAGTATTCAGTTAGAAAATAGGGTATACATATTGGTATATGCTTTTCTAAAAATATATTTTAAAATCTAAATAAATAAGATCTATACATATACACACTATGTATATATATCATATATATGTGTGTACATATATATACATATATATGTATGTATATACACACATACATATCCATACTATTCTGTACATTGTATTTTTATTTTTGGAAATTGACTGACATTAAATCATCATGGCATATCTTGTGAGTTGGTCTTATATTCATCCAACCCATCTCCTTTCCTTTCTGGGTTCACAGACAGACTGTATTTTTAACACTCCCTAGCAATTAGGTATGGCCAGTTGAGAGAGTGTAAGGGATGTGTGTCACCACCATATCTGGTCATAAAGTATCCACACATGATCCTCTTCCCATTTCCTACCTTCCAGTAGGATATTGATGGCCAGGGTGGCTATAGAGGCCGGATGTTAGTGATGGCAGAGCCTATATCAGCCTGATGTTGGAAGGACTGTAAAGAACACATCCCCATGACCTCCTCCCTTGTCCCTGACTGGGCTACAGCATGAACAAGAAATAAAAGTCATATTGTTAAGACACCGAAACTCTGGGATTAGTGTCAGCAGTTAATATTAACACTAACTTTTACACACAGGTGATGGAACTGTTTTAATGTCAAAGGAGAACATAGATCATTGTTTGTGAGAACCATTATTCAGTTGAGCTATCTCTTGTTGATAGGCATTTAAGTTGCTAGTGGTGTATGTTACTAATGATATCATGAATAATCTTATACATATGTTTGTTTTCGTTTCTAAGTGCCCATTGGGTAAATTCACACCAGTAGAATTGTGGATCAAGGATATATACTTCAGAAACTTTGATACTTTGCCATCTATGCTAACATTTCCTTCAAATTAGTTGTTTTCTGTAGTTGTGCTTGAGCATACCTCCTTCTTCAAATCTTCAGGGACACTTAGATATCATAAAATTGTTAATGTTTATCCAATATGGTTGGTGAAAAATAAATTTTATTGTATGGATTTGCACTTTAAAATTTTTGAGTGAAATGGTGTGTCTTTTCATATGATCTTGGCCATTCAATTTTTTTTCTACATCTGAATGCTCCTCCCCTTTGCAGATTTCTCTTAAAGGCCATTTGTCTTTCTCATGTTGATTTATAACATAACTATAAGCTCTTGATAGAGATCTTGTTGGATATATGTTGGTTAACTCTTAGTACAGGAGTCTATTTGAGCAGTTTTTGCATAATTAAAAGTATTTATAGTTTTGTAATTCCTACTACAATGGCATAAATAGTTATCCTCTGCATTCTATGGAAAAGGAAATAGAGGCTAAAGGAAGTTAAATGTTGCCAAGGTCAAATACCACCAAATGGTAGAGCTGACTAAGGTCCTTTGCTCTTTCCAGTGAACCGCTAACTTTTATGAAGTGTTTTTTCTGTACACATCTACTAGATTACTAAACCCAAAGTGCCCCAAATACTACTAATCTTCATTTTCCATCATCCGTCATTTATTATCAATTATTAAATATTCATGGATGAATGATGCTAACAATGAAATGAAATGTCTTGCAAGGGGCATTTTTGATAGCCACCTACAGAAGAAATAAAAAATACATCACGTTCTAAGAAAATATACAGCTTTGAATCTAGGTGAATTCCTAACAGTAGTCATTAGTGAATTCCAGATGTTATAAACATTGAAGAATACTAGTAAATCTTACTTTAACTATTCATCTTTCATATAAGGTGATATCATGTGTTATATATACTTTATGCCAGTTGCTCAAGATACAATGAAGAATAGTTAAGTTGTTGCCTTGAAGAGACATACTTTTCTGGAGAAAATCTTGAAGCAAAATTATACTAAAATACAGTCTAAACTCCTTTTCCATAGTTCTCTACTACAGCATATCATAGGAGAAGTCAAAAAGAAGTCAGTAACTGCATTTGGAATTTCTGGGAGCAGGTACACCCAAGAGATGACATTTGATCTGGATATTGTCAGACAAGTAGATTTCCTATATAGGAGACTTAAAATGCTTTCCTGAAAATTGAAGTATTGCCTTGATAATTAGTAATCTCCAATATGAAACAAAATGTTCTGAGACATATGAAGCCATATATAGAATGAGAGCAGTTGTCAGATACTTCTTGGCAATATTAGTTCCCAGAATTTTGTGTATAGAAGGAGACAGAGTGTTCTATTTATAATACCTATACCATAAAAGGAATACAATAAATATTTGTTGAATTAAGTTGAATTGAATGCATTTCTGCGATTCACGTACACTATTATTAGGACAAACTAGAATTTAAAGTGATAAAAAGTGTATGTCATTAGTTATATCTTCTGATGAGACAATCAATTTTGAAGGACAAACTAATAGTAAGGATAACATCACAAATCTCCCAATGACACTTGTTCTCTTTACTGACTGACTCTCAGGAGGTAAAGCAAAAAATCACGTGTGGTGGAAGGTAGATGTTCACCAATGATTTAAAGTTGCTAGACTCATTATTGCTTATAATATAAACTTGTGTGGGGAAATGGTTCCCCAGCCAGGGACTACATATCCCAACCTCTTTTGTATCCAAGTATAACCTTATGGCCAGTTTTTAGCTATATAATGTGATTGAAAATGGCATATGTCACTGCACTCAAGTAAACATCCATCCAATTGCCAGCATCTGCATTTCTTTTCATGAAGATTTTGTTCTCACTCCCCTCACCCCCACAAGACACCACACACACAAGCAGATTGAAGGTATCTGGAAAGAGCTCCAAACAAGCAGTTGACAACATGGAAATAAATCTATCTTCCTCATCCCATAAGTGAGATAACTCTGAGCCATGTAATTTATACTGTGTCCCAGAATTTTCCCAACAAGATTAAGCTCTGGTTGCCCGCAGTGGCACCTTGCTTGATGACATCTCACTTGGTCATTGCATTTTCTTCCCTGTCTCACTTTTTTCATTTTCCTATCAGCATTCATTTCCCTGTGTCAGAGTCAGCTTCTGGACAATACGAACTAAGATAACACATCTTCCCCAAATCCCATGTTTCTTTCTCTAGATGACTCTTTAGATTTATTGAAGTACAAGGATCAGTACAAGGAACATCTTTTGAGATCTTGCATGTCAAAGAAGAGCCTTCCCAATGGATTTATAATTTAGTTATATGCATACAATGATAAATATTACAATGTATTTTATATAATAGTTATTATGTAAAATTATAATAATTTTCTAAATTATTTTCCCTTCTGACTTCAAAGGTATTACCTCATTGTTTTCTAGCTTCCAGTATTGTTCTTGAGAGGTTCAATATTATTATAATCCTTCATTTTTTTGTATGTGATATATTCTCTTCCTGAAAGATTTCAGAATCTTTAACTGAATTTCTTACAATTTAATGATATTGTGTCTTGGTGGTGTTTATATGATTGTTTCTTCATTTATTGACCTGGGATCTCAAGGAACTTTAAAATAGTGGACACTCCTGTCCTTCAGATCTGCAAATGTTTCTTTTATTATATCTTTATAATTTCCATCCCTTTCTTTGCTTGTTCTCTCTCCCTGAAACTCTCATTACATTTAGATTAGTTCTCAAATTTTCTTTATTTCTAAAAAAATTTTTATTATTCTTTGATTAACTTTTATGAAACACTTCCTCAACCATATTTACTAATCTTTCTTTTGTTTTTAAAATAATTTGATATTATATTTTTGATTAAAAATTCTGCCATTATAACCATTTTATCTAAATATATGTTCTTATTAGGGAAGGGTTATTGGCGGGGGAAGTGTGGTTTCGGGTGCACACCTGCTATGAATGAAGATTTAGTAGCCATTGCCTTTCCCTTGCTCACTTTACTCCCAGGCCCAAGAAGTGGTTAATAATAATAATAATAATAATAATAATAATAATAATAATAATTGTAACTGTTAGTCTAGTCAGCAAGGTGGAAATACTGTAGCTATTTCCAACAGAGGGAATTTAACAAAAGGAATTGTTTACAAAGATGTTGGAAGAACCAGGGATTCAAAGAAGGGAAAGCACAGAGGTACTCCTATCTAGACTAGTGCATCCTCAGAGCTGCAAGGACAAAGAGGACAATGGTGTTTCATGGAACCCACACGGGCCGTGCTCCTGAGGGTGCTGGCGTGCTATTAGCATCACAGCTGTCATCAGAACCAGCACCCCTGCTGCTCTGCAGGAAGCCAAAAGCCTGCACTCCCGCTGACTTTGCAGGAGCCCTGGAGCCCAGTGTTGCTGATGCGGTTGGAATTGTTGCTGAGGCTTCTGAAGCCCATAGTTGTTTATTTCAGCTGCTACATCTGCCATAACCATGCCACACATGCAGCACCTGGCAGTCACCTCCAGTGACGTGCCGTTGTCGCTGCGGCTGCAGCTGCTGCAATCAAAGTCAATGAGCCCATGTTTCTGAGTGTCTTGGCATTCTGCTGCTGCCACTTCCAGGGACAGATGCGAAGGAAGGAACAATAGCTTATCTTTCCTCCTGCTTTTTTATTTTTCCACCACTGTCTCCACATTAGAAGAGGCTCATCAGGAACTGGCTGACAAGGACATCTAGAGAAGGCTGCTTGGAGGCAGGAATAGAGCTGAGAGTCAAAAAAGGAAATAATCAACATCTACATCCTTGTGCCCCAAGCAAATGCCAGACTAGATCTACATTATCTCATTTCATCCTCACAACACCCATTGAAAGTGGGCATGGTTGTTGCCCACTTTTTATAGATGAGGAAACCGTCTCAGAGATGCTGGGCAGCTTACCTATGGTTACATGGCTAGAAAGATGGCAGGTGCATCCAGGATTATAACTCAGGTCAGTGTCACACTAATTCTTGAGCGGTTAACCATTCTGCTTCCTACAGATCCTCCGTGAGCTATGCCAGCTGCAGTGTAGAGTGCAGCTGTCCTCTGCATTGGTGATCACTGTTGGTCCTCCCTCTGTCAGACCAAGAAACGTTCCGTCTGCTGTTTATGAACAGCTGCTTCATAGGGGAGAGCTGTTATCCTAAGAGACCCAGCAGTCCCTCGGTACTTGAAGTAGCAAGTCTGTGTAGCAGCATCAGCATCACCTAAGAGGTATGAAATGCTGAATCTCAGTCCTATTGTCCTTACTCATCCCTGACTATGGAATAATAAACACCTACATTTTAAAAAGAGCCCATTGGTTCTTAAGTTATCTGGAGTTTGAGAAAGGCTGCTCTATACCACACCCCTCTCCTGCCCAGAGCATACCCGTACTTCCTGGAAATGGGGATAGAGATGGTGGGGTGGGTGCCATAGTCTTACACTGGAATCATCTTTTCCTTGCAAAGTCTTCCTTCTCCTGCAGACTGGTCCACTTTGCCAGAATTTTTTTTCTCCATTTTGCTGATTTTTTTTTTTGTCAGTGATCACATTGTCTTTTACCAATGTGATAGTCTGATCTCAACTATACACTAGTTCAAGGTCTCATATAGACATGACGTGAGAGAAGAGAACCCCACATGCCAGCCTTCTAGGATAGCAGGAAGCTAATTTTTCTGTGATCACAATGGAACACACAAGCTATTCCCTTTTACTCCCGCTAACTCCCACTCTGATTGCACTATTCATTCCCAATGGATGGAAGACAGATGGTTGTATACCACCAAGCAAAAGGAAATGAGAGAACTTGCCCTCAGCAGCCACCATTCTCTTCTGTTTCTTCTTCTTTTGTCTGTTCTACATGTAATGCCAGTCCCTCAAGCCCCGCCTGCCCCTCCACCATCAGTGGTGGCATGAATGCACTCTACTTGTGTGATTACCTTCGCTCGGTTCCCGGGAGCTGCTGCCAAAACCCAGACATCTAAAGAGCATGATATGAATAGCTTTTTCAGGGAAACCATAGACATATTTTCAAGCAATACGTCAGCATTTATTCTGCTTCTTGAACAGCTTCTTAATTCTTGTGGAGTTTATTAGTCACTCTTGTTCTCAGTTGATTAAATTTGTTTGGAGGTTCTATTGACAGATATTCCTCTTTTACAATTTAATAGTAATGTTTTTGGATGAGGTGAGCTGACATGATAAGACAAATGGAAAAAGGTGAATGCACTGCTCTATAGATATCTGATTCATCTTTCCTCCCGTCTCCTTCTTTTCTTTTCTTTTTTTTTTCTGTGTGTGTGCCATGATTGGGCATCAAATGAATAGGGTGACATTTGGCTTTAGTAAGATAACTATTATTTTTTATTTATGTTTTCCTAGTTTAAAAAATAAACACAACCATAGTAACAACAAAGTTACTTGGAGTAACTTGAAAAGCCAATATATTTTATGAGCTAATTGTCTTAAGCTATATTATGATTCACAAAAATTAAACAATATGTAAGAAAAATATAAGATTCTTTTAAAATTGTATCGTGGTTAATCTGGTTACTTCTGAAGAATAGGGTGTATGTCAGACATGCAGCATGAGAAAGGCTGGTTTGAGAAACTATTTTCATTTAACTTGCACAATATAGTTGGCATGTTTTCTATGTGCTTATTACTGGATCATTGATCATCTTTGCAAGGTTGTAAGGAAGAGACAAAATTAAATAACCTTTAGTAAAAACAAGAAATACATATTTGGCTGTTCCTTGTGATCTTATAGTCACTCTGAACACGGTACTTCAAGATGAGGCTGCATATTGGGTTTTAGGAGAACCAGGTCATCAGCTAGCAGCAAGTTGATGATGAATTTGTGTTCTAGTGCGTAAGGTATATGAATGTGTTGGTTCGCTACTAAATACCAGGAGTATATACACAGTTGTCCTCCTTCAACACTTTGCTTTTCTCTGGGGGTTCTGATCTGTTGCCCACTTAAGCAAGGTTGGTGGTGTTGCTTGGTCCATGTTACCAGCTTCAGCAGCATTGTGTGGAAAGTTCCAGAATCTGTGATTATGGCTTCATGGTTTCTTCTGTATCCAGAGATCAATGAAACCCTTTTCCTCCAAAGTAGACAAATTTAAATAAGTTGATCCTTTAAAAAGCTGCCATTTGGGAGCTATTTGGATCACTTATAGTCAAACCGTGTAAGCCCCACAGGTCAGGGATTGGTCTGTTTTCGTCCCTGCTGTATCCTCAGTATCTAGAGCAGTGATTGACCGCTGACAGATAGGTACTCCATACACATCTATGGAAGAAACAGATAATAATGGATCAAATGTTCTATTTAACACTGTTGGCTAAAACATAGATAGGCTCAGGATGAATGATAACCTCAGTAAGTTGGAAAGTTTGTGTTCTGTCATTTCAGTGTCTCTGCGATGCCTTGTAGGTGTGCTAAGAGAATTATTCCATTGGTAATTTTAAGTATCATCAAGTTAGAAAATGCTCTCTTACATTGAATTCTGCATAATTAATGCTTATTGTGTTAGCTAATTTTTTAAACATATAGAGAAATACAAGACCCTCTCACTGTCCTTATAGACATTATAATCACATGATTACTCTGATGTATTTACCCCTGTACTAATTTTCTCTCTACTGCTTCACTCTTTTCCTCAGTACTTTCATAGATCTAGAACAAGATGGATGAGACTAGCTAGCCTGTGTGTCATGAAGAGTCTCAGGGAAAGACAAAGATGGACAGGTGTTGGGCTGTGTCACTATCCCATTGTAGTAGTGAACAAAATACAATGAGGAAATGTGGTGTGTTTGTATGTATTCTCAGCCAAAATAAAAAACAGGAAAACAAGATCGATATCTGGGAGATCTTGAGAAGGGCGGTGCTGATTACTGGAAATGGTTCCGAGAGACTCAGAAGTAAGGTTTTTAATAGAGCATCCGCTGATATTTAGGGATAAGCATGATAGCTTACAGTTGCTACTCATTGGTGAACAATATCAACTTACCTCCAATTTGTGTTCTAGTCTGATCAATCCAAACAGTTCTTCCATGGATTTCTCTTAGTATCTCATTTAGTACAACTGACTTAATAGCTATAAGCTGGGGTGAAGTCACGGGTGATAGTGTTTTATTGAAGTCAGTCATTGGTAGGCTTTGTGATTAAGTTTTCTCATGTCCCTATTCTCTCACGGGTGTCAGGATAGTGTGTAATAACTGTACCCTTCTTTACATGTGTCCATAGTTTAGGAAGCACTGGAGACGAATGAACCGACTGCTCCTATTTCTTTTATTTCAATTCTCATACACTAGAGATTTCAAACTAAGGAAAACTTTGGGGAGAATGTTTCTGGAGGTGAACATGGTGTGGGAAGGGGTGGATATTCAATTTTCTCTGTACATGAGGCCATTGATGAATTATTTAACAGGTATACCTATGGCAATATATTATATCAGTGTCACTCAATAACCTATCATTTCAAGCACTCACCATCTCCTAGATGCCCACCGTGTTTTAAGAGCAGTACCTCTGCGCAGAGACGGGAAGCCACTGCTTCTTAAATGTAGTCACTTTGCACATGTAGAGTTCAATACCCTTTGTATCCTTGTGAATGGGATTCCACACAAGTGCTGTAGTGGATTAACATATATACTTCAAATAAGATGGAACGTGGAGATGACCAATCCCTTAGTGCCTTTTTTTAAAAATATCTCAAAATACAACCATGCAACTTGATATCATGGGCTTTGTTCATATTATCTTCGGACCAGAGTGAGAAAAAGACTATTATATCAGGTAATGGACCCATATGTATCAATCCTTCAGGGGGTCTAATCATGATATAGGTACACATTGCAGCTGTTTGCACCTTTAGAGACCTCTTCAAAGAGCGTTTGCATAATTTAAAAATATATAGGGTGGGCAGACGGAGGTTTACAGTTATAATACAAATAAATAATGCAATAATTAATGAATAATACAAGAATCAACCCTGTGCTTTGCATACTCACAACTATAAACCTACTTTGCCCACCCAATATCTAGAGTAAAGCAAGAAGCATTTTATCTTTCTCAGCCAGCGAGTCTTTTCTACAGAGCTCATCTGTGGCTTGAGCCATGGGATGTGATTCTGGAAGACTTCATCCCAAGAGAGGCGTGGCCAGCTGCTGCTGGGGAAAGATGCTTCACAAGAGTCATGCCTATATTTCCTGCTTGAAGAGCAACGCTGATCAATAACAGGAAAAAAAAAAAGGTTTCCTACTTTTAAAACCCAGGCTAAGATGCCTAGCATGTTTTGGGAGCAAAAGAATTGGTGGTTGGCCGAAACTGGTTTGGCTCAGTGGATAGAGCATCAGCCTGCGGACTCAAGGGTCCCAGGTTCGATTCCCACCAAGGGCATGTATCTTGGTTGCGGGCACATCCCCAGAGGGTGGCATGCAGGAGGCAGCTGATCGATGTCTCTCTCTCTCTCTCATCGATGTTTCTAACTCTCTATCCCTCTCCCTTCCTCTCTGTGAAAGAAAAAGAAATCAATAAAATATATATTAAAAAAAGAAGAAAAGAATTGGTGATTGTAGCCTCCCCTTCTCAGCAGCTGTTGGAACTGTCCAGGCCAAACACGAGCTGTGCCTCCTGCCTTTTTCTCACCACCCATCTTCCCTGGTTTGCTCCTGCCCTATCTTGCCAAAAGGTATCACCACAGTGCTGAATGGAAGGTTTTATTCTTTACATCTCTGCATGTGTCCTGTACTAACTCACCTGTGGTGAGCAAACGCTTGGCATTCTCAGAAATTGGCCACTGCACTGTCTGCCCTAATTCTGTGTGGGTATGTTAAACAACATGCTACTGAGAGCCTTTACCTTTGCATATTTCCAGAGTGATCGGTAATAGGTTTTAATAATTAGGTTCAGGGCTTCTGAGACAAATGCTGAAATTTGTAAGAAGAGATGAAGCATGAAAAGGTCTCACAAACATGCCACACACAGAGATACACGCACACGATGATAATTAAAGGCATATTTCAAAAAAAATTTTAAGGATTCTAATGCAAGTTAAAGGCTGCCCAGGTTAAGACCTGGTAATATGGAAAGAAAGAAAATGGTGCCGTTATTCCCAAAAGCCTGAATGCGACTGAGAAATGGACTTTATATTGTTTCTCTCCTTTGAGAAGGAACTGCAGGAAGTACATGGGGTTTGGAAATGGCAGAATATCTGTAGGCATATCAAAAACAATGTGTAATGGCCTACCTTGATATTTTCATTAAGAATTGTCAAACATGTATATTTCTCAAATTCTTATTTGCTTCCTGATATCTTTCTAAGATACCATGTTGTACACCTGCTCAAGATTTCAGAGACTCTGTAAGATCTAGAATAGAATATTTAAACTCTAAAGCCTGGTCAGCCACAAAGTGCCTCAGTTTAGCTTTCTACATGTACTCTAGTTTGTAAGACCCACAGTCATGCTTTGCTTTGATCAGCTGTTTCATGTACTCTCATCTGGCCATATCATGCTCATTTCTATCCCTGAGTCCCCATCCAGAATTCTCTGTTGCTGTTATTTATAATTTATCTTTATTGCTACTTAATCTCAAAATACTGCCATGTGACTTAATATTAAGCTAGAGAGTATTATAGATGTTCCCTTTCTATACCCCATTACCCCTCTATCTCGCGCCGGTTCCTCTGCCCCAGACTTTCACCACACTATTATCTGTGTCCATGGGCTAAGCATATATGCAAACAAGTTCTTTAGTTGATTCCTTCCTATCCACCCACTCACCCCAACCTTCCCTCTGAGATATCCATGTGTTCCAAGCTTCTGTGTCTCTGGATTTATTTTGTTCACCAATTTAGTTTGTTTATTGGATTCCACATATGAGTGAGATCATGTGATATTTGTCTTTCTCTGACTGGCTTATTTCACTCAGCATAATATTCTCTTAACACAAATCTTACAAGCAAGAGATTAATGGAAACTTGAAGTCAAATAGATCAGGCCTGATCCTGACTACCGCCCCAGCCATTGGACCTTGGGCCAATTACCTAACTTGGCTGGACCTCAAATTCTTCATCTATAAGATGGAAATAATAATGATTGGTGATGCTGAATGAGATCATGCATATTAAAGAGTCTGGCATCCAGTGCCGAAAGAATCTTAATTTGCCTTCTCTGCATACTCCTTTGACTTGAGGATAAAATCTACCTTTGTTGGAAAGACTATTCTCTACCTCCCACCTTGACTTTAGAACATGTTAATTTCTTTAGCTATGGTGCCTTAAGGCACTTCTTTTCAGGTATACTCATTCCCTTAATTAAAAAAAAAGTCTTGGGTTCTGTAAAATTACAATATAACTGCTTCACATAAGACTTGTTGCATACTAAGTGCTCCATAAACGTCTCTGTGGCTGCTGCTGCTATTGAAAAGGCAACAGTCACTTGTACCCCTATGGTCATAGCTCCTCCACCATGTTATGTGGGGAAAATAATATATCCTCTGGATCCTGCTTACCATTTCCAGCTGTGTGATGTGTGACAAGTTACTTCACCTTGCTTGATTTAGGATGCCATAATAGTTACCCACCCATAGAGTGATTTTGAAGAGTGAATGAATGAAAACAGAAAACTAATGTAAATACCTGATGATCAAAAGTACTTTATATGCATTAGCTATTGCTGATATTTTTCCAATCTCCCAAATATTGTGTGTGTGTGTGTGTGTGTGTGTGTGTGTGTGTGTGTGTTGTTTGTTTTGAACGGGACCAATGATTTGATTTGATTTATTTTTTAATTTCTTTATTGATTAAGTTATTACATATGTGTCCTTATCCCCCCATTACCAAATATTTTGAAAGATCCTGTGAACATAGATGTATATTTGTTTGATCTTATCATTTCATGAGGACAAAGTGAAATAGTAGATGGCATAGGGTGGTCTGGTACCATGACGAGAGCACTGTAAAAGCTCTATAATAGTTAGTTTCCTTTGCCTTATCTTACCTACCACACATAGTAAGTAATTCTAGGAACTGCTCTTTTACCATTTGCAGCAACCTGGATGGAACTGGAGAGCCTTATGCTTAGTGAAATAAGCCAGTCAATGAAGGAGAAGCACCACATGATCTCACTCATTTGTGGATAATAAAGAACATTGTAAACTGATGAACAAAAGGATAGATACAGAGGCAGTAAAGCATCAAACAGACTGTGAAATTATAGCAGGAAGATTAAGGAGAGGTGTGGTAGATAAGAGATCAATCAAAGGACTTGTATCTATGCATATAAGCATAACCAATGAACATAGACACTGGGGGGTTGGGGTATGCCTGAGAGGGTATTGCCTGAGTGGGGCAATGGGGAGATATGTACACATGTAACACAATAAAAAATAATAAAAAATAAAAATGTGAGAGGTCAAAAAAAGAATATTCTTTGATTTTACCGGTATGCCAAGGTACACCATTAAATATGGACAATTATAATTCAAATGACTGCCTGTTATTCTATGGAAATCTGGTCTGGTGAAATTGTCATGTTCATTTATTACTAACACTATTTACTGTATTCTGACCGCCCTAAAGCTTCTTCCATACTTTACTCTGGAGCCCAAAGTTGTAATACATGTAAGTCAGACATTGTCTTAATTGTCTTTCAGTGTTACCTTCATTTCCCTCCCTGTTTTTCTCATCTTTTCCTTCTCTCTGTTGCTTACTTGCATTCATATTTAAACCATTGAACTGTCACTAAGTGGCAAAAGAGCTTTCCTTTACAAAAGGCTAGCTAGAATTATTCTCTGCTGCTTCCATCTGCAACATTTTCAACATTTCCACATTTCACAGGTCAAGTTGTGAAATCAGCACAAGGCAAAGCAACCATCGCTCTTCATGCCTCTGATTCTGAAGTCATCTCCAGTTAGACAAGTGTAATGTAAAATTAACCCACGAATAACTTTATCATGGGTGATAGAGTATCAGATGACTAAGACACCAATTGTTAGGTTAATGCTATAATTTTTTTTAAATCCAGCATTGACATATAATATATGTAAGTTTAAGGCATACAACATGATGATTTGATGTACCTAAATACTGTAAAATGATTAACACCATAACACTATAATATAATTATCTTTTCATGGCAATAGCATTTAAGATCTATGCTCTTTGCAAGTTTCAAGTATATAGTACAGTATTGTTCACTGTAGTCACCATGCCATATATTCGATCTCCAGAATTTAACTTATAACAGGAAGCTTGTAACCTTTGACCAATATCTCCCCATATCTTGCAACCCCCAACTGCTGACAGCCACATTTCTATTGTCTGTTTATATGAATTAGGCCTTTTTAGATTCCACATATAAGTAAGAAAATACTCTATTTCTCTTTCTCTGTCTAACTTATCTCACTTAGCATAAAGCCCTCAAAGCTCATCCATGTCACAAGTGGCAGGATTTTCTTCCTTTTTTCTAGCTGAATAATATTCCATTATTATATTCTTTATCCATTTATTCTTTATCCATTTATTCATTGATGAACATTTAGGTTGTTTCAATATCTTAGCTATTGTGAGTAATGTTGCAGTGAACATAGAGGTGAAGATAATCTCTTCAAGAGAGTGATTTCACTTCCTTCAGATGTATACCCCGAAGTGGAGTTTCTGAATCATATGATAGTTCTAGTTTTAATTCTTTGAGAAGCCACCGTACTGTTTTTCCACAGCGGTGGTACCCATTTACATTCCCCACAACAGTGCACAGAGCTGTCTCTTTTCCACATTCTCACTAACACTTGTTATTTCTTGTCTTTTTGGTATGGCCATTCTAATAGGTGTGAATTGATATATCACTGTAGTTTCGATTTGCGTTTCCTTGATGTTTAGTGATATTGAGCATTTTTCAGGGTCCTGTTAGTTATTTATATGTCATCTTTGGAAAAAAGTCTATTAAGGCTCTCTTCCCATGTTTAAATTGGATTGCTTGTCTTCTTGCTAATGAGTTGTATGAGTTTGTTTTATATTTTGGATATCAACTTTTTATTAGATGGTTTGCAAATATTTTCTATTATTCCAATATTTTTCATTTTGTTGACTGCTAGTTTTTCTGAAGGGGAATTGGGCTGTGCGCCACAGTGTACACTACAAGTTCCCAACAATAAATGTGTAATAATTTTATATGACACACATTGCTTTGCTTTATTGTTTAACAGGACAATGTGTGTCTGGTGTATAAGAGCAACATCTATCTTAATGTTTTGGTACAAGGGAGTATTCAACGATGTCTTAAATAAATAGAATTGTTTATAAAAAGTGTTATTTGAAAGCATTCTCCCTTCTCTTTAAGGCCTCACAAAAATCTATCCTTAGACGTGCAGTTATTACTGATGTCAATATTTTTATAAGTTAATTAGAAGACAAAAATATGAGCAAAAATACTCTATTTCCCATTATTTGAACATATAATGTCAAAAAATACACAATGTTTTTTTCCATTATATATATATGTACTAGTATATATATTCAAATATATAAATTGGTGCAATAGCAAATCTGTATGGGGTGTCAATAATAGTTTTCCTGACTGAATATGTCTCTCCACTGACAAGCCATATTTATTTATTTATTGTATTTTAAAAATATTTTTGTTTATTTTAGAGAGGAAGGGGGGGAGAGAGAGAGAGAGAGAGAGAGAGAGTGAGAGAGAGAGAGAGAGAGAGAGAAGCATCAATGATAAGAGGAAATCACGGTCAGCTGCCTCCTGCATGCCTCCCACCAAGGATCAAGCCTGCAACCCAGGCACATGCCTTTGGCTGGAATTAAACCTGGGACCCTTCACTGTGCAGGCCGATGCTCTATCCATGGAGCCAAACAGGCTAGGGCAAATTATTAATATTTTAAAATTTCTGAGAATACAAAGCCTTATGTTTATCATGTGGGTTAGTAAGTGACTATGCAAATGATTAGATGAATAATTGGTCGTTTATTAAGCCATTATTACTCTGGACCAAATTGGTTATCAGATTGACTAATGAGTCACGTAGAAGTGAGGAAATGGATTCCAGGACAGGGAAGTTTTGATAAGGAGGAGAGAAGGACAGTAGGACTTGATGGAAGCTCAGAGTAATGCCTGGATTGAGAGACCCAGTGGAAGGCTTTGACAAAGAGATGGAAAAGCACTTCATCTATTTAATTTCCAGAAATCTCACTTTATCTCAGAATACACTATCATGAGGGAATGCACAGGGTAACAGTGAATGCCTTTTGGGAACTGGTGATGGAGGAATGGCAGACTTTCTCAGAAGCAGAATTTGCCATAGAGGCTAAGTCTAGACTTGGTTGCTTTCCTTCACTTACTGAATTCTAACAGCCAATGGTTTATTTTGTTTATTTGTTAGTTTTTGTTTTTTTTGCCATTGCCATAGATTAGTAGTCTTCAAATGTGTTCTCAGCTCTGAAATATTGTCTTCATGAGGCATTTTACTTGTAAATCGTGAATGGAAAAGATACAATTGGGGTTGTTCTTTTTTGGGGGATAAAACAAGATGTGGTTGAAGGGCGCAGATTCAACAGCCTTCACCCATTCTTGAAGAACTCTGAGGAACATAGGGACTCCAAGGAGCCTGGTTAGAAAAGCACTGTCTTAGAAAAATGGAAAGTATATTATGATCATTTGAGTCCATAGAGAAGATATTACTAGTATAATGTTATTTAAGCCCTTGAGTTCTTTATGTGTGAAAATGTTATCTTCTGGACTCTAACCCTATTCTTTCAGAATAGAGGAGATGTAAACTTAGCTCAAATTGGTTTCATTTCCTACTAAAATGATGAGCCAAACTGACATTGAAAAAATATATATTCAAATAGGTTCCATTGTCTTATATGTTGTGGGAATAATTGTTGTCTAGATTCAGAGGAAAAAGAATATCATTTACACTCCGCACACATTACACAACAGAAAAGCCTCATTTCTGTCCTTGAAGAGGTAGATATTATTATTATTTCTTATTTATAAGTTTACTTGGAAGTTTTAAACCATGTGGATGTCGCATTAGTGCCCTCCGCAACCTTGTTTCTTTACAATTCTCAATGCATCCCCTTTGTAAAGTATGTTAGTAGATATCCTGCTTTATTTGTCCATGTACGAATAGGGGCTATCCCTCCTTTCTTTTCTTACACTTCAACGTCTTCCTAAGATTTCACGAAAATAGATGGGACTACAAGATGAAATATTGACCATAACACTTAACCTTTATATTCATCCTTCAAAAATCACTTACTCAAAGAAATAGAAAGTTGTTTCTTTTACTTTCATTGCTTTTGTTACTGACAGGTTCTTGGAGGTTTAAAGCAATAGCTACTTTTATTTTTTATCGTTGAATTATTGATTAACTATATGCTGCATGCTTGTGCTGCCCAATTGTTCACCTCGCTCCAGCAAGCTGCACCAAAATCATCACGTGGTTCTCTTCCAGGTTGGCTGAGGGTCCTCAGATCATGCTGATGGATTCCTCTTAGCAGGAAAGGAGAGAGAAGAACAGAAAGAGAAGGAGAAGAGACAAAAAGAGAGGAGAGGAGAGAGAAAAAGGTTGAAATGATTTCAGGTTTCATATACACTCAGAAAAGGAATGTTATAAAAATGCTTATATCCCTGTAGGGTTAACAGTGTCAGTTCAGACAGATTTTAAAGAAGATCTTATTCATCTCTACACTAAGAACTGTTTTATTGGTATCAATTCATTTCAAGAGTTTGTTTCAGAAAAATGTTACCACTAATTGAAATACAGTTGGAAGAAGAAGCAATTTAATGAACAGTCACACTGTATGCTCAGAGAAAGAATTGAAGAAGAATGGAAATCCATAGTTGTGTAAGATGGAAAATCTAACAGTGCTTGAACTATGGGATTGAAAAGCTATACAGGAAGTCTTAAATCATGTAAACCCTGTTGTTAAGTGCTGTGCCAACCAAAGAATATAGTTCCATAGTATGGAATTATATTTGGCATATAAATATATTATACATTTAACTTTCATTTTATATGAGTAATTTTAAAATCTGTTCTTACCATATAT
This sequence comes from Lasiurus borealis, assembly GCA_004026805.1. NCBI lineage: Eukaryota > Metazoa > Chordata > Mammalia > Chiroptera > Vespertilionidae > Lasiurus > Lasiurus borealis. The sequence goes on along the minus strand of PVJN01000053.1, from coordinate 190,594 downwards.
TATGGACTTTTACTATGTATGTCTAACATCCAAATACCTGTTATTTCACAAATAAAAATAATAAAATCCTTAATTCACTTTAGGGAATTACAAAATTCTATTATGTGCGGTTTTAGTTGAAATGTAAACCAAGTTGTCTCACCACTCTCTCACCAAAGAATAGATCCATTAACAAAACATGTGACAACATGACCTTCTCTTTACTTTTAATTTTTACCCGAGTGACATAAAACCAGAATAAAATAGTTGGAGCTGATTCATTTCAGTGGCAGCCCTGGCATGACTTTTGTGGTGCTTTCAAAATGTCTGAATTCCTTGACGTTCCTTCTTTCAAAGGTGGAATCTCATTCCTTTCTCGTTGAGTTTTACATGTACTCAGTGACTTGCTTCTAATGAATAAATATATAACTGGACGTAAAATGTAACTCTGAAAGCGAGGTGATGAAACAGTTACAGCTTTCACTTAGTTCATTTTCTTCCTCTCTCTCTCTCTCTCTCTCTCTCTCTCTCTCTCTCTCTTTCTTTCTCTCTCTCTTTCTCTCTCTCTCTCTCTCTCCTTTATCTACCATGATGTGAGGACACTCTCAAGGACACCTGGAAGAATTCTACAATTAGAATAACAGGCTCCTGCTAAAAGCTTCCGTAGTCTTGATAGTCACGTGAGTGAACCACTTGGAAGTAAATCCTCTATCCCTAGTTAGCCTTCAGATGTCTGTAGCTGTAATCAACACCTCTATTGCAACATCATAAGAAACCCTGAGCCAGAAATACTTTACCCCGGTGTTCCCAAATTATTAGCCATTGAAACAGTGAACTACAATGATGTTACTGTTCATTTTGAGTTATGACATTTGGAGGTAATCTGTTAAACAGTAATAAAAAATAACAAAATTGGGTCAACCCATGCTACCAACACTTTCTAATGCTTCTTTGCTTCTTTTCACTTCTTCAATCTCCTTCAGTCTTCCCTGTACTTCTATAACCCTCTTACCAAACTTCGTTCTGATGAAGTCAGTTTGAATTGCTGGCTATTAAATAACTAAACTTTAAAACAGTAGAAATTGCGAATTTAAACCAAAATAAGGAAAATAATAATTTAATCTGATAAACTTTAATTCAATATAGGGGTCTCCTGTGGATTTCATTTAATTTTTAAAATCAGAGTTTCAGGTACCTACACATTTCACATGTACTCAACTAAAATGTTGCTCTTTGTCCATGGGCATTGTACAAGTCAAATGTGATTTACCATTGATGCACATATGTTTCTTTTAAAAATATATTTTTAATTGATTTCAGAGAAGGAGAGAGAGAGAGAGAGAGAGAGAAAGAGAGAGAGAGAGAGAGAGAGAGAGAGAGAGAGAAAGAAAGAGAGAGAGAGAGAGAGATACAAACATAAATGATGAGAGAATCATTGATCAGCTGCTTCCTGTTTTCTGCACACCTACTGAGGATCAAGCTGGCAACTCAGGCATGTGCCCAGAACCTAAACAAACCATCAACTCCTGGTTCCTAGGTCAAAAACCACTGTGTCACACAGGCTGGGCAATATATACGTGTCTCTTGATGAATATTCTAGCCATTCTTTATCATATATCATTTATAAAGAATTCTGTGATCATTAGCTATAAAGAATATAGGCTTAAGCTTATCAAATGAAATGTTATATAATTAATCACAGATATAATTGTTGAGCACATAGGTTGGTTTATCCACACAAGTGATTTTTCAGACAAAAGTTGAATATCCTGAACTTAGCATGTTGCCTTCATGAATCTGTGGTGATTTCCCCCCTCCCATCTATTTCTACAAATTGATGGAAAGTTCAAGGACAAAAATGATCAACATATAATAAACATTCATTCCCACTTTTAAATTTGAACGATTTTTGTTTAGATTTTTAAAAAGAGCAGTGTGAGTTGTACTTTTATATCAAGCACAGGAAAGTTTTGGCCATTATTTTTAAAACATTCTTTATTGCATTATTCTCTCATCATCCTTCCCCTCCTCCTCTTTCTCCTTCTCCTCCCCTACCACTTCCTTATCCTCCCCTTCCTCTTCCTCTCCGCTCCTTTCCTTCTAAGATATCATTCCACAGGTCCCATGCTATTCATTTTTTTCTATATTATTTCCTCTCTGTTCTTTATTTTTTGTTGTTTTATTTTTTTCTTTATTGATTAAGGTATTACATATGTGTCTTTATTGCCCCATTCCCCTTGTACTCCCCCCCTTCCACCCACTCATGCCCTCACTCCCTGGTGTCTGTGTCCATTGGTTAGGCTTATATGTATGCATACAAGTTCTTTGGTTGATCTCTCTACATAAATGCATATTGATCTTCCCTTGAGGTCATGAATTTTTTTTTTTCCTGTTGTCAATCTTTGCTTAAAAGTTTTAAGCAAAGATTGACATCAAGTAAAATTTTTATACTTTTCAGTTCTACAATTTCCATTTGGTTTATTTTTATAATTTAATTTTCTATTCTGAGATATCCATCTTCCACTCCTCTACATTAATAAAAGAGAAACATGCAAATCGATCATACTTCTGCTACACCCACAAGCCACGCCCACCAGCCAATCAGGAGCGAGTACGCAAATTAATCCAACCAAGATGGCTGCAGCCACAAAGCAAGCAGGGGGCTTGGGTTTCCCCAGCAATAGAGAAAGTCAAGCTTCCCACACACCCTGGCCGGCCCTTGAGGCTGCAAAGTCTCAATTATAGAAGATAAATAAATACCAGGTACCAGGGCCTCTGCTTGGGTCACCAGGGTGTGTGGCCAGCCTACAAACCACCATAGGCCCCTCACCCAGACCATCTTAAGCCACAAGGGAACACCCATCTTGATCTGGGACACCCTTCAGGGCAAACCAGCCAGCCCCCACCTGTGTTCCAGGCCTCTATCTTATCTAATAAAAGAGTAATAAGCAAATTGACCATCATTCCAACACACAAGATGGCTGCTCCTATGTGAACACAATATGACCACCATAAAATGGCCAGCAGGGGAGGGCAGTTGGGGAGACCAGATCTGCAAGAAAGGGCAGTTGTTGGGAGGGACAAGGCCAGCAAAAGAGGGAAGCTGGGGGCAACCGGGCCTACAGTGAAGGGCAGTGGGGGGGGGGACCCAGGCCTGCAGGGGAAGGCAGTTAGGGGAAATCAGGCTGGCAGGGGAGTGTTTAGGGGGTGATCAGGTGAGCAGTTGGGAGCCAACAGTCCTGGATTGTTAGAGGAATGTCTGACTGCCTGTTTAGGCCCAATCCTACTGGGTTAGAACCTAAATAGGCAGGCAGACATACCTCGAGGGGTCCCAGATTGGAGAGGGTGCAGACTGGACTGAGGAACACACACACCCCTTCCCCCATGCGTGAATTTCATGCACTGGGCCTCTAGTCAAGATTATATTGTCCTTTAAAATATTTTTAAAAGCTGTTTTAAAATCCCTGTTAGCTATGTCCAACATCTGGATATTTGGTATTGATTTTTATATGCTGTTTTTTCTTTTAAATGTGGTTCATATTTTTTTTCTGTTTTCTTACCTTTAGTAACTTTTGCTATATGCTTGATATTATGAATTATAAATTATAGGAAATTTTATTTATATTGTGGCTTAATCAATGTTGATTTTTTTGTGTGTGGCTGGCAGATAAATTATTGGGGTATACTTTTGTTCTTGTCAGGCTTATATTTATTCTTTTCTTTTTTAAAAAAAAACTTTATTGAGCTCTAATTCAAATACTATAAAAAGTTACCCTTAAAGTGCATAGTGCTGAGGTTTTTAGTATATTCACTGAGCTTTGCAATTATAGCCATAATGTAACTTGAGAATTCTTGATTAGAGTTGTATTTATACTTAGTGTTTAACTTCATCCTAGTGCATGTTTATATTATAGCATGGTTCTTATGCTCAGGACATAATTTCTCTGAAGTCTCAACTGAGTGTTGAATGAAGTCTCTTCACTTTGGCTGGAACTCCCAATTAATTCCAGAACGGTATGCCCTCTAGTGTTACTATTTAGCTCTCAACCCTAAAAAACAACCATCTTTGGGAGGCCTTGCTAAGTCTCCCTCTGCACATATACAGCCCAGCCCTTGACCAACAGTTAATCCCACACACTCTTCCTGGGCCCCCATCAGCATAGCTTCTTTTCTAAGGCAACATATCTTGTAAATTATAGACATCTTACCATCTTGGATCACCAAACTCTCTCTTCAGACCTATGAGACCACCAGCTCCACTTTCCTGCCATTGGGAAGCTAAGGTGAAGGGCTGACTACAAGCTCATCCCTAAAATGTGTGTTCTTCCAAGGATGACCATCTTGTTCAGCCTATTGTTAATTTTAGAAAATAATGACTTCATATATTTTCTGATTTGATAGTTATTTTTTTTCAAGAGGGCATGTCTGGTACCAGTTACTTTGTCATGGTCAATAGTTGAAGTTGCTTTCAGGTTCAAATGAACATTTTAAACCAGTTTGCTTAAATGTTTACTAAATAAAATTTGGCTCATTCCAAACATGATGTTAGAGTGTTAAAACATATTAAAACTCATATAGTTCAATCCTCCAACTGATCATAAGATTTCCTACTAAATGCCAGCATTTACATGTTAACAGGTAAACACAGATAGCTTATTAGGATGCTTCAAATAACCTTTCAAAGAAATAAACAAAACACCTAAATATTCCTAGCATTATATATACATACCATATACATGATCAAAATAGAGAACTTCTTTAGAATTTTTTATGACATGGATTAAATTTATTTGAGTAAAAATAGATTAACCTACAAGTTGCTTCACAGTTTAATTAATGTCAATATTTTGTATTTATACACATTGCAAAGATATAATTATGTCATGAGAACCCTATATATTTACATATATGTGCTATATTAGGCATTATATTTTTAAATATTAATAGCTTTCAATAGAGAAAAAGAACTCAATTATTTTGATATTTCAACAAGCCACATCTATAAATTATGGAGTCCATAAATTATGCCTAATTCAGGTAGAGATCTTTGTTTCTTTTTAAAAAATATATGTTTATTGATTTCAGAGAAAAAGAGAAAGGGAGGGAGAAATAGAAGCATAAATGAAAAGAGATAATCATTGATTGGCTGCCTCTTTCATTCGCCCAACTGGGTATTGAGCCCACAACATGGACATATGCCCTTGACTGGAATCAAACCTGGGACCCTTCAGTCTGCAGGCTGATGCTCTATTCACTGAGCCAATCTGACCAGGACTAGAGATCTTTGTTTCTTAAGGACAGGGTTCAACTTCCCAAACCAGTTTTCATCAGGACCTTTACTAATTGGAAGTAAATTCAATCAATGATTTTGCCTTTAATCTTTTTGTATTTCTATAATATAGTAATAATTTACTAAAAATTTAAACCTAAACTTAAAAGACAGACTGTGATATATCAGACATTTTAGCTTTAAAATTTAAGTCAACACACCACCCAAAGGAGTTTCAAAAGTATTTACAATATATTTTATAGATTGTAACTAAGAGCTTTGTACAATTCATCTTCCAGATATAGATGCACTAATGAACTTAAGTGTATTAATTTTCCTCTAGCATTTACAATTAACTATTGTCAGTTTGGCCGTGAAATGTTTAAAGAGGTTCAAAGTCCAAGTGAAATGATTTTTAAGTGTATTGGGAATGATGAGTTATATTCATTTTAACAGTGCCAAGTGTTTTTAAAGGCTCCATGCTGTCAATGTTAAAGTTTTTAAATCAGAATTCTTTTTGATAAATGCCTCACTGAAACACAGAGAAGTCTAAGATAGGCATTTAGTAAACAAAGAAATACATTAGTGTATGAAAAAGGCAATGTTTTAAATTTCCTCCTTGATAGCCAAGAAAATAAAAAAGCAAAATCACAATGAAGTAATATTTTCTGCCCAAGAGATTGGTAAATGATTTTGAAATTTGATAATACCAAATGTTGGCAAAAATGTGAACAACAGAAGACTCATATGTGCTTAATTGGGGAGCATAATCACTTTGGAAAATGATTGGGCATTTTGTTTGGTAAATTTGACTAAATGCATACCCTACAATCTTGTACATCCACCGAAAGTGCATACTCTCAGAAAAGTGGGTGTTAAAATCAGGATACATATACAGCAACAGTCATAGCAGCATTGTTTACAATAGGCAAGACGTAGGAACAATTCATTATCCATCCACAACATATAGATAAGAAAATTGCAATAGATTCATATGTTGGAATACTTACAAGGCAACAGAAATAATAAATTGTACTCAACATGGCATGGTAATTCTCACAAATGGAAGTGAAATAATCTATACTAATAAAAGGGTAATATGCTAATTAGACCAGGAGACCTTCTGGATGTACTTCTGGACAAAGCCATGCTGGCGGGGCCAAGGCAGAGGCGGTTAGGGATGATCAGACCAGAGGGGAGGGAAGTTGGGTGTGATCAGGCTGGTGGTGCGGAAGAAGATGGGGGTGAGTGTGCCGGCAGGGGGGGCAATTGGGAGTTAGAAGGCTGGCAGGTAGAGTGGTTAGGGTTGATCAGGCAGGCAGGCAGATGAGTGGTTAGGAGCCAGTGGTCCTAAATTGCATGAGGGATGTCCTACTGCCAGTTTAGGCCTGATCCCTGTCGGACATCCCCTGAGGGATACCAGATTGGAGAGGATGCAGGCTGGCTGAGGGACACCCCTTCCCATGTATGAATTTCATGCACCAGGCCATTAGTACATATTTATTTACAATCATACAAAATACAAAAGAATTAAGCTGTATTGTTTAAGGATGCAATCATAACTGAAAAAGCAAAACAAAATCAAGTGAATATTGTAGAAATTAGAACTATGATTGATGCCAAGGGAAGAACTGTAATTGGAGGGTGGAATGCTGAGGCTTCAGGGGAACTAGTTATGTTTCATTTCTTGACTGAAGTGTTTACAGTAGTGTTTGCTTTATAATAATTTATTATATTCTACATTTATATTTTATATCAGATTCTGAAAATATGTTACCTTTCATAAAAAAGTTCTTTAAATATATCCAGAAGATTATATACATGATTAAGAATAGAGGAAAAAGAAGAGATAAGAGGGCATTAAAATATATTTCAATGTTTTTGTCTGTAAGTAGAATAAAACAATTCAAGATAATTGAAATAATAATTTGTGTTATCTCTTAAAATAGGAAGTTTGGAAATAGGATCAGCTTTAGATTAGGTTAATGTAAGGGCCAAACAGTGTTGTCAAGATCTTTTTCATGTTTTCACTGCATTTTTCATTTTATTCTCCCCAGTTGTTGTAGGATGATGGGCAGAAAGGCAGAACTAATACTGTATTTTTTTTTTTATCAGTTAGGAGGATCTTTTCTCATGTGCTACCCTTACCCACCATCCTAACTGACACACACACACACACACACACACACACACACACACACACTTTTCCTCTTCACTCAGTGACTGAAATTGCAGTTCAGGCTCATGCCTGTAGTTAGTTCAGAAAAGGGGCCACCATGGTTGACTTAGACCAATTATGTTTTACCCTCTTTCCCTCTGAAAGTTGAGGGAAGAAGTGAAGATAATAAAATTGAGGTTCTGTTAGATAGAAGGAAGAAGTGCAAATATTGTCTGCTATAAACTTAAAAATACAGAAAATTTCCCAGAAAATCATAAGCCTGATCAAAGCACTCTTAAAAGTATTAATCAGCATTACTGAAAATGATCCATCTCCAAGCATTTTCTAATGTACCGTTTTTGTAATTTACAACATTAAATTACCAGCCGGTAAATATCATATTACCCAAATGAAAACTCAATCAGATTAAATAAGAATCTAAATGTTAGAAAAGAAGGAGGAACCTTTCTAGAATTTCTTGGGCAAATATCATTTGTTTCTAATCATATCTATTCCTGCTTATAGTATTGTCTACTAGTATAGCAAGGGACAACAACAAAAAAGACTGTCAGGCATCCAGAGACCAATAAATGTACCCCCTCCCCCAAGAACCTTGTTGAAAAAAATGCCAGAAAAGGATGTTTCTGGTTTTCTAGTTACGAAGGACTAAATCAAATAGAAAAACTCAAAAATGGGAAAGAATTGTGTTCAAAATAGCACTGAGCAGTTAAAGTTCAGACTCAGTACTATACAGGAACAATGAGTGATTTCATAAATATTAGTTATTTTAATAATTATTAGTTTTGTTTTTAAAATAAACTTCATTTTTAAGAGCAGTTTAGATTTACAAAAAATTATAGATAGTACAGGGAGTCCCCTAGATGCAGTATCCATTTCCTCCTATTATTAACATCTATATTAAGTTAGTATAGTATATTTGCTATAATTGATGATCCAATTTTGATCCACTATTGATCCATTATTAGTCTAAGTCCATAATTTACTTAGATTTCCCTAGTTTTTACCTAATATTCTTTTTCTGTCCTAGGATTCCATCCAAGATATCAATTACATTTTGTCATCATTCTCTTTGGTTCCTCTCGGTTGTGATGGTTACTCAGACTTTCCTTGTTTTGCATACCTTTGACAGTTGTAAGGAGTGTTGGGTAGGTATTTTGTGGAATGTCCCCTCAACTGAAGTTTGATTTCTTTCATGGTTAGATGGGGGCTGTGAGTTTTGGGGAGGAAAATCACAGAGGCAAAGCCACTCTCATTACATCATATCGAGGGTATATACCATTGTTGGATAAGATAATTGAGGAGACATGACCCCCAGGTTGACTTGTGAAGTGATCTCAGGCATCCAGACACCTCATCCCCTCCCCTGTCCTTGGAATGTACGCCCACAGGAGGAGCTGCTTCAAGGATGTAGCCTTGAAGGAGTGAAGAGTTGAGTTCATCTGGGTGGTATACAATTTAAAAAGATATTAGCTCTCTGGTGGGAAATTTTGATAGTAGAGGCTTTGCCTATGTTGGAGGCAAAGAGTATATGGGAAGTCTCTGTACCTTTCATTGAATTTTTCTGTGAATATTTATTTCTTTGGTTACCCCTCGCTTTTAGTATCATATATAGAAAACCCATTGAGAAATTCAAAGTAAAATATATTTACTAATGTGTGTACTTCTAAAGTTTTATAGTTTTAGCTCTTACATTAAAATCTTTTGTCCATTTTGAGTTAATTTTTATATATAGTATATGGTAGGGGCCCAAAATTCATTCTTTTGAATATGGATATCCAGTTGTCCCAGTCCCATTTGTTAGAAAGCTTATTCTTTTTCTGTGGGATGATCTTGGAACTCTTGTGAAAAATTGATTGAGCATAAATATATAGATTTATTTCTGGACTCTGTTTTCTCAACTATTAACTTACTAGTATATATCTGTTCCATGCCAGTGTTACATGGACTTGAGTGTTATAGCTTTGTAGTAAGTTTTGAAATAGAAAAGTGGGACCTTCCTTAACTTGTTCTTCTTATTTAAGATTGTGTTGCCTATTCTGGGTCTCTTGCATTTGCATGTTAATTTTAGGATAAGCATATCATTTGGGTAAAAAAAGTAGATGATCGACTCTGTGCCATAGAAAAATGCCTACACTGTGACTATGATCCATGAGTATATGATGGATCACATTGTTGGGATTACAATCAATGTGCATAGGTATAAATTAAAAATTAAAGTAAGGGGTTGTTATTGGGAAAATAAAAATTATGCATTGTATTCCTTTTTCCTTTCATATTTTTTTTTTTGGTTTTGGTGCCATTTTACAATAAGGAAAATATGCTTGAAATTTTTGAGGAAATCTATTATTTCTGAACTCCTTAAAGCATTGAGCATATTGCATTGCACATAGTAGGCACTTGGGTAAATATTTTGTGGACTAAATTTTGTGTTGTTCATTTGCATATGAATAAAGTGAGTTAATTTACATGGCTGAGAGCTCAAAGTTCATCTTTCAAAACAACTGTTCAATCCAGCTAAATTCAACAAGTAAATTTATGCACACACATTTCTGTGAATCAATTGTATTAGAGACATAGTTCATCCTTCATAATACTTATTTTTCCCTTTAGACACACATTTCCCCCACCACTATTATTAATTCCCTGAAAACTAATCCTGTAAGAAATAATTTGAAATATAAGGAAATAAATATTTTCAAGTGGGCAGTGTAAGTTAGATCTTATGCCTTTCTCCTGAAACTATTCTATTTTTTGGAAGATTAGTAACTTATCTCCTTCTGAGATATCAAAGTCTAAGACTATGATCATTGATTAGACTTTGGTAACTTATTAAATTATTCTTGGAAAATAATATGCACTAATTGACACCCGCGTAAGGGGTTGTATCAATAGGGGGAAATGGTAATTGCTGGATACTCATAGGCAGTAGGTTGATTATATCATCATTAAGGAAGGCAGATGAGAGTTAGTGCAGGAGTGAGAGGCAAGTGGAAAATAGCCTGTCTTTATAGTATTCTAGCAATACCACAAACCACTCCACTTTTACTTATGTGATTGATGATGCCACTGAAAACCCTCCATGGGATGACTGCGCTTTCTTGAATCTCAAACTGTAGACTATTCATTATGCTATATATTTTCTAGCCTGACCTGATATTGGTGTACACTGTATTTAATGAATCATATTTATCACACTCTTTCAGCACAGGATGTACTGTGTATCTTATCTTACAGTCATGGTCCAAGTGGGAAACGCAGCCAGTATGGTCTGGGAATAAAATAGGGCTAGAGGGCAGAATTGAGAGCTTCAGAGAGAAAACTTGAGCTGGCATCTCTAGCTGGAACAATGCAGGGCATTTCAAATACTGGTGAAAATCAACCTGCCATCTGGATCCTCCCCGCTTCAAATGATCATCAGCCCCAGTTTCCAATGGGGGTCATACCAATTTCCCAAAGTGTTGAACCCATAGGGAGATAACTAGACCTCACATCCTCACCAACATAAAAATGAACTATTTATCTAGATATTTTAAAGGAAACTACAAATGAAAATGAAGGAGAGGAAGTCATCCAAAGCATATTTCTAAGTTGATGGTTTACCTTAAAAGAAATTAAAACAGTTAGATTTAGACATGGTGTTGAACCACATGTAATTATATTATAGCTTTTCCCCTGTGCCTTGCCTTGCTACTCTCTCCACCATTTTAGAGCATATGACCATCAGGCAGGATGTGTCCTCAAGCAGTGGACGAGTCTTGCCTGACCACAGCCATTCCAGTAAGCATCGCGTGGAGCCCCAGCTAAGGTAGAGGAGGTTACTTGAGGACATGTCACAGGAGGCAGCCGGAGAAGTAAACAGTGCTGATGAAATGATTTACTGCACGAACTGGAGTGTAAGCATGAAGCTATTATATAGGGCATCTCCCCCAGAATGTATATACACTTTCACAGGTGATAACTCAATTTTCACTCCTTTTCTGGTTTTAACTAATTTGAAATAATGGGTGAAGCCAGACCAAACTTTGAACAAAGAAAATATATCCTAAAGTGCACTAGACCTTTTTTGTATGAGGATCCATAAAAATTAAAGTTTAGGGTACAAAACCTGCAACAGTCAATGAATGGAGGGTGTACAAATACCAAACAAAATGGTTCTTGATGTTTGTGATTACATTGTGTTGCATCATCTGCAGTGCTTGAACCAGAATGGTCATTGGTTTAAAAACAGGCATTGACAAAAAAATTATTCATTTTTGTAGATTCTTCTAAATTTTGTACATGAACTCTATATTCATAATCACTGACTTTATCATCATTCAATGTGTGTATATTTTTTTGGGGGGGAGCATCCTGTATTACTTTCAAGCCACTGGTTCCAAATGCATATGTGAAAACTCTCTTCCTTGACTGATGATAGCAGATCATTCAACAAGACAGATCTTTTTACTTCTGGCTCACTTTCAGTTACTCACATGTACTGAAAGTTTAAATTTCCAGTTTTATCTCCAGTTCATAGCTCTTTCCCCGATCACAGGCCAGTCTTACGTATAAGGAGCCTTAGTTGGTAAGGGACAATAACTTCTTTCTCTTATCAAAGCATCACCTAGGATCCCAGGAGAACCAATATTTTGTTTGGGGGGTACCTTTTCCTTCTATATTCCAAGTATAATTACTTTTCCCTCTGGCTTTAGGAGCTGGGAGAGCAGAAAGTGGGGAAGAGAATTCTCAATACTGGCTTACCCAGGCCCCTCAGTGCCCACACCACCTGACCCATAGAACATTCCATAGTGGATTCTTGCTGAGCCTTCCTTTCCCAATGTTAACCCCTCCTGGTGGGGTTTTAGACACTTAGCTCATGCCTATTGTCCCAAATGGGAAACTCACATATGGAGAAACTAAGTCAGTGCTCAACCCAGATGACCTCACATCATTTTTACTATTTTTGTGTGACATCTCACCTCCCCCAAACTTCTGATTCCATTGCTTTAAAGAGCTAGCAACCTGACTTTCTTTTGAGGAACAGCCCTCAAGCCACTGGATCCCACTGAAGTGTCAACAAGTTTTTCCCCTAGTAGGTTGTTGTTAACTGTCCAGAAAATATACTGTTCAGAAAAGGAATATGAATGCCTCACTCTCTTCATTCAGTTTGGGGCCATTTAGACCCAGAGGTTTAACTTAAACCCCTGAGCTTCCCCTCAGAGTCAGGACAAGCCCTACTTCCTGTGGGACTTACAGACTTTTGTGTGTGGGTTTCTCTCCTTCCCTATTCTGCTCATCAATTCCTTTTATGGTTTCTCCTGGAAGCACTTTCTCAATCATTTACAGAATTTCTTTAAAAAATAATATGTATTATTATAAAAAATAATATGTATTATTGATTGCAGAGAAGAGAGAGAGAGACATCAATGATGAGAGAGAATCATTGCTTGGCTGCCTCCTAAATGCCCCACATTGGAGATTGAGCCCTTGACCAGAATCAAACCCGGGACCCTTCAGTCCACAGGCCAACACTCTATCCACTGAGCCAAACCAACTAAGGCAGGATTCCTTAGTAAGTCCTCATTTAGGGCCTGACCTAAAAAATCTACCCTTGACAGGGAGTTGGGTAAGAATGGAGCTCTGCCACCCTTGTCCCTGTGATTCTAAATCTCCCAAAATTAGGGGTTCAAAGCCAGACTCAGTTCCTGGAGCTACAGTGGAAGCCCAAGAGCCCTCTGGTGTTCTCCCCCTGACAAATGACCACCAGGTCCTCCCGTATTTCCTTAATAGGACATGAAGCTGTAGAAAGTAGAGTAGTAAATAAAGAGGGGGGAGCTTGCTACAAATAACATGGTAAAGTGATGGCATGGCTAACATATGTTTGGTTTTTTAATGTAAGCCATGTTGTGACTGTAGGAAGTTGAAACAAGAAGCCTGGACAAGTGTTGGATAATTAAAATGGCCCCATTGGCAGGAGATGGTTCCCCGTCCCTGATACATAGCCTTTATGAATGAAAGTGCTCAGCATCTCAGTGGCTCTCCTTTTGAACCGGCTCATCCATTACCGGGGTAATGATTTTCCGTCTGGGCAACAGCAAAGCCAAAGGCCTATTACACAGGCAACATAAAGTTAAAAAGACATTATGAATAAAACGCTGGCTCTCGCCGGCTTTTGCCAACTCCAGACAAGATTGCCTGGTGCCGCCGACACGTGTTTATTACACTTAATAATGTTTACATAATTCTTCCTTGAGCTCATTAGAGCTGTCAGATCAGAAGTAAATGTGTTACCCCCTCTGTTTATCTCCAAAGGCTTCGCAGTCAATAAAGGAAGATGAATGACACCCAGGGTGCAGACAATGTAGTCCGTGGTTTCGCAAACACTGCCAAGGTAAATCCTTGGCCCCCGTGGGCTCCTGGGTTTTAAGATTTGCATCTGATCCAGCCCCTTCGTTCTGGAGCAAAAGCGCAGTGCTTCTCCAACTTCGGTGGACTTGAAACCACCCCGGGAGCTTGTGAATAAATACTCAACGTTTGGCCTCACCCCCTTATATTCTGATTCCATTTCGTCTGGGGTGGAGCTCAGAAATTTGCATGAAGTACAACGCAAGTTCTGGGGAGGGATGCTGATGCTGCAGGTGCATGTCTAATCCTCTGTGGTGCAGAGAGCCCCCCCCCCCCCCCTGGACAATATTCGGGGCGTTTTGGCCTGTGGGCTGCTTCAGCCGCCAGGGCGAAGACAGCGGTGGTTGCAGCGGGAGCAGCTGCAGCTGCCTCGTCGCCACCGCACGCGTGCAAACCCCACTGGGCCAAGCTTGGTTCCCTGCGGTTCTAGGCCAGCGTGGAGGGGCGGGGCCTGGCGCCCGGGGCGGGGCCTGGCGCCCGGGGGCGGGGCTCCGAGAGCCGGCTCCCGCTGCCTGCTCCTGGCGACGGAGGAGGCAGGGGCGGAGGGCACAGCCAGCGGGCGGCGCACCGCGGACTCCCAGGCAGCCCGCGCGGAAAGGTAAAGGCAGGGGAGCGCGCCTGCAGGTCTGCCTGCCCGGCAGCGGCTGCTGGCCACGTCCCCGCGCGTCCCTGGAGCCCTAAGCTGTGTGTGGGCGCTCGGGGTATTTTTGCATAGCATCCAGGGAAGGGCAACCGAGCCAGGGTTTTTTTTTGTGTGTGTGTGTGTTTTTTTGCGTGTTCTCGCGGCGGGGCCCGGGGCCAGGGGGGTTTGGGGATCTGCCGCAGGAGCCTGCTGCCATCCAGGACAGCCGGACTCCGAGACAACTTTGCGCAGCGGTCCTCCTGCAAGTTCCCTTTATTGCTATTGTCTTAGCGCCTCCAGCCTGACAGTCTCCCCGGACTCTCAGCTTTGTTCTCATCAGGCCAAACCCGCGATCCCCTAGGGCGTGAACTCTGGAGGCGCTGCCAAGTTGCACCTGCCAGCCGGGTCCGCTCCAAGCTCCCTTCGCATCCCTGCCAGGTCCCAGGGCAGTCCCGTGTACACTGAGGCTGGCTGGGCACTGGATGGATGCCCTGGCGCGCCCACGGGGGACAGCGGTCCTCCTCAACCCCCTTCCCCTGTGTGGTCTGGGAATCTGGACCAGGGTGGGCAGACCTCCGGGATGCGCGCGTGGTTTGGGGCCGGAGAAAGGATGAGAAAAAGTTTGGAGCCTGGGAATGGGGTTGGGGAGCCGGCAGCGCGGAGCTGCCCAGGGCAGCGGTTGGTGGGAGTCAGTGCTGAGGGCTGGGCGCCCGGCAAGAGGGGCTGGGACAGGGACAGAACCTTGGAGGCTGAGGCTCCACGCCTGGGCTGTCAGCAGAGATGGGTGCTCCTTGCGCGCGCGTGTTGACATGGATAGGCTGTGTGTGGGGCTGCCGGGAAGATGGGTGAGAAAGAGAAAGGAAGGTAGCGGTACTAGGGACGTAGTATGTAATCGCAGGATCCCGCGTGCACGCCCCCCTTTCAGATATTTTGGAAAAGCTGTGCATGGATGCCTCGTGGACCGAACTCTCCCGGAGGAGGTGGGGAGTGGAGAGGGTGGAGGAGGGATAAGTTTTACCCAGCACTGCAGCTGGCTTTGGAAGTGAACAGGTGACAGCAGACTTGTGTGTGTCTGTGTGTGTGTGTACAGCAGCTCGGGATGCTGGATAGCCCTCAGAGCTTCCACCCTGCCTCTTCCCAGCTGGAGACAGCGGGGTGTGTTTTCCTGCCACTGCCTGCCTGGGGCTGGCAGGCGAGGAGCAGAGTGATGGTCTCAGAGTGGAGCAGACAAAAGGGTGCACGCACTTGGTGGACCCTCCGAAGGCCAGGCACCTGGTGTGTGTGTGTGTGTGTGTGTGTGTGTGTGTGTGTGTGTAGTGTGTGTGTAGGGGATCCCTTTTCTGCCAGCCCAGGAGAAAATACTGGGAAAGAGGGATGAGTAGGGGCAGGAGAAAGACAGGTGGAACCAGCGGATGAGTAGTAGCCAGACCGGAGGAAGAAGAGAGCAG
This sequence comes from Lasiurus borealis, assembly GCA_004026805.1. Lineage (NCBI taxonomy): Eukaryota > Metazoa > Chordata > Mammalia > Chiroptera > Vespertilionidae > Lasiurus > Lasiurus borealis. Next base: position 174,713 of record PVJN01000053.1, on the reverse strand, counting down.
AGATTTTTTTAAAGCATCTTGCCTGAGAGATTATAAGTTAATTTTTCAAGAGATGCTGTTTTGGGGGACTTCTGAAGCTAAAATGTTAGAGGAAAGGGGCGCAGTAAGTTGGCTGGATAAGAAGGTGTTTCAGCGAGCGATGATAAAGTAGGTCTGAAATCTTCACTAAAGTTTATCGCTGGTTTTAGGTAATCTCCCTTGACACATCTTTCCAGCACCTACTCCGGAAGTACCTTTTGACTGTCAGAAAGAAGTAAAAGGCATATATACACAAATAAAATGCAGCTAAAATGAAGTTTAAATGAAGCTTTGAGCAGGATTTAATGGCTTGTGTAACTGCTGAATGTTGCTAAAGTACTATCAGGGCTATAAAATAGCCAGACAAAAATAAAGGGAAAAAATAATTGTAACAAGAAAATGAAGGCTTTACAAGAACTTCAGTAATGAACACATAACAATTGATGGTATGATGCAGTAATTATTTTCGTATTTACGCCATTAACGATTGTAATTTAACGTTAATGTCCTGGTATTTTATTCCTTCTCATTTGCAGACAAAAGCACATCTGAGACACCATCAGGGAGTAATTTGGTAATATAAAGTCATGAATAGAAAACACTAAACCATGCTCAGAACTCTGACAACATAAAGCGTGAAACAAAATAACCTCATTTGCTGTTTATTATCTGTCTTTATAATTCTGTTTACTATCATTTGCATAAATGAATAGCTAAATTGTATAGTATATCCCCTTTAGGAAAAAAAAAATACTTGATGCTTATAGATATACTAGGAGGAAATTGGTAGGCAGGTAATCTTTACATTAGGCATGAAAAATATTTTAAAAAAACTTGGTAATATTAGAAGCCATCTGGAAATAATCAGAGCACAAATGCAGCCGACCTAGGTATCCTTATTTTATTTAACTTGGTTCAAGTAGTTTTTAACAGCATACAGGTAAATAGTCAATGGGCAGATCCTACATTTCTTTCCTCCACCTAATCTTAACCAAACCAAACAAAATCAATCCAATGTACTCTATTTTGTTAATCTAAAAACTCTTTTTTTTTTTCTAGTCAAACTTTCCAAGTGTAAATTTGCTGATACTGAAACGGGAGATGTTTATTGGAGGAAGCTCAAAACAAAATTCTTTCAGCAGATACTTAAATTATTAACATTTTAAGACAAATGTCAGTTCACACATTTTAAAAATATGTGTGTGATTTTCACCTTAGAAACTTTCCTAAAACTGCTTTACCCATATGATTAACTGGATGATTAATATCTGTATTAAAAGATATGAAGTAATATGCCAGCAAAACAGCTGAGTAGAATGTGTAGTGGTTGGGAGGAATCAGTCAATCACATGAATGCTTTAAAAACCCATTTATCTTGCCAGCCACACAAAATATCCTACAATGATTGAATGCACCTTTTCCATTCCTTACAAATACACTGGCCTTATGTGGAACAGCACAATGAAATCAGTATTACCTGAGAATGGATTCCATGTGGAATTAAAAACCTTGTATGTATTTTCAGTGCAGGGGGAAAAATAAGTCACAAGTGAGTTGTTCATTATTGTGGAGACTGATGATTTTGTAAGATTAGAGCATATTCTTTCCATTTGGCTGGTTACAAACTTGGGAAATGCAATGGTATGAAGAAATTACATTTTGAATATAGGTTTAAGTCTTATATTCAGCCTTAATGAAAATCACCACTTCTCTGTTTTCACAATATTCCAAATATTTTAAAGGCTGTCCAATTTTTCTGTATTTCTAATGTTCTTAATGCCATTGTTCTATAGAGAAGTTCTGTATTTTTTCTTTGTTTTAAAGGCCAGAACCTGACTTTTGGTTAATTTATTCATTTCTGAAACATACTTATTAAGTGCCTATTATTAATTATCAGATATTGCACTAGGTGCTGGGATTCAAGGATGAGTTAGGTTGCGTCCTTGTATTTAAAAAGTGAAGGAAATTTAATAAATATGATAAAATGTGATAAGTGGCAGTACATCTTAGGGCTTTGGAAGGAGATAATCTGGGTTCAAATTTTACCTCTGCCTTTTCCTAGCTGGGAGACCTGGATCACATTTTTTTAACCTCTATGAGCCTCAGTTTTCTCAACTGATAAATGGGGGCAAACAACATTCCTGGATCATAGAGTTATGAAGATTACATGTGAACACATTTTACTATCCTCCATATTCAAAACAAACTCTGGATCCCATACTTTTCAACATCTTTTACTTCATTTCTCTGCTCCATGTCCTTGTCAAATTTCTTGAGTCTTATCTTTCTATATTTTATCTCCTCATCCTATCTTCTTTTCTATCCATCTTATTCTATCGTGGCTTCTGGCTTACCAATTAAGGAAAAAACTTCAGCCATAACAATTACTTGATAAGATCAAGTGAGCTGCATTCTAATGCAGCTGCTTGGAGCATGTGAAATAATTCACGCGTTCCTTTTCTTTTCTTTTTTTAAAGTATATTTTATTGATTTTTTTTTTACAGATAGGAAAGGAGAGGGATAGAAAGTCAGAAACATCGATGAGAGAAAGACATTGATCAGCCACCTCCTGCACACCCCACAGTGGAGATGTGCCCGCAAGCAAGGTACATGCCCCCAACAGGAATCGAACCTGGGACCTTTCAATCCGCAAGCCGACACTCTGTCCACTGAGCCAAATCGGTTTCGGCTCCTTTTCTTTATAGATGATCTTCTTTTGGCATAGTAACTGTGGTGGCTTCTGTGACACTGTACATTCCCAGTTTCCTCATGCTGCTTTATCATTTCTTACTTGGCTCCTCCTTCATTACTCTATCTCTAACTAAAGAAAGGTTGGATCTTGCCAACCTTGAGGTTTCATTCTGGGTCCTCTCCTTATATCTCCTCTTCATACCCCACTCTTTAAGTAAATTTTCATTCTCATGGTTTTTAATTTTATCTCTATGCTGATTCAATTTATGTTGTTAGTTCATATCTGGCCTCTGAGCTCCAGAAAAATTTATTTACTTGTCTACTTCTTCATGTAAATATTTTATAAGCATCTACAACTTTTTACATTAGAAATTAAAGTCTAGGGCAATGAAGGGATAAGAACACCTATGTAATACCTTAATCAATAAAGAAATTAAAATAAGAAATTAAAGTCTATATTACCCCTATCACCAGCACACTAAATTCATTCTTTATTTAGTCTTCCTCATTTTGGGAAATGGCATAGCCATACACTCAATCATGAAATCCAGAAACTTTACCACCAACACATTTCTTAGTTATTCATCATGTACTGTGTGTTCTGTGTGAGTGGTTTGGCTGATATATACGGGTAGACCTACCAGTGTCGGTGGTGTATATCTGCATCTATTCTTATTGGCCAGTGATTTGACCATACCAGCTGATAAGTATGTTTGACTATTATCCCTGCTTATATCTATCTGCTTTTATTCATTTTCATTGTAACCCACCCCTGCCACAGAGTTCAAGCCAATTATCACCTCTTATCTGTTATTATTAGTATCACTATTTAATGCTAAACTGACTTGCAAACTTGAACATCAATAAAGGGCAACCGCCTTGTAAGATTTCCTACTAATTTAATACTAAGAGGTTGACTTTTTGCTGAATTTCAAATACTATATCTGCATTTAATTTTAGGAAAAGGAAGTCAAATGAAGTCATATCATTAAAAAAAAGTTTAATTATAATCTTGAATGGTCTACGTCTTTTCTCTTATCCAACAGAATACATTTAATCAATAAGCTCATCTGAAATATGATTAAGAGATAGTATTGAGAATATTAAACATTGGTGTAGAGATATTTTGACAAATAGTAGCAAATAAAAGCAAAATAATTGTGATAAGTATCATCAGTGTCAAATTTAAAATTGCTTGTTATTTCAGTTCTCCCTTCTTTTGCTCGGAGGCTGGTATTTTTAGCAAAATGGACATCCTTGAGTACATTTAACTTTATATTCATTTCATTTGTGAGTTACAAGATTTTACTTCAACAGGGTAGCAGTGACGTACATGTAACCATGTAAACAAGACTCAAGTAATTTCTCAGTGATGTCATTGGCATTTAAAGATCACAAAAAGTCAAAGCTTCAGTTCTTTAAAGAGAGAGGAAATTTCATTCACAAAAAAGACTCAGGAATATAAGAAAAATTGGTTCAATTGTAAATGTACTTTATATCCTGTGTTAGTCTTATGATTCTGACCTTGGCTTTTACCTTGGGATTACATTGGGCTATAGACTCAGACTCTTTCTTTTTATGCTCTCTCTCCCTTATCTTCCATTATTTGCTTTCTTCCTTCTTCTTCTTTAATTCTTCCTTTTTACTTCTTAACCTTTTATCCCTTTCCCTTTTTTTCTCCCCTGCCCCACACCTCATTCTTTTTTACTGCCTTTCTTTATCATCCTTATAGAAGTAAAAACTAATAAAATAGAAAGATCTACTCGAGCTTCTGCCCTTGGAGTTATCACCATTAGAGGATTTAATCTACCATTTTGCCCCTGCCTTATGTACCCGGTGCTCTTTGTACCCATGACATCAAACTTAGCCTAAGAGCCTGAAAATTCTTGCCTCAGTTTTCCCTATGTCAAGAAGTAAATATATAAGAGGTGAAAGAAAGGGATCAGGAGAATTGCTTTGTGTGTTCATACTGTAGTATTCTAGAATTACCCCTTTCCAATAAGTTGCCTTTATCACCAGATGATATAAAGGTAGCATGCCTGCTTCTTGCACTCAGGTATCCTTTTTAAGATGCATGCCCATCTTCATAGTAATGATAACTAGAATAAGCGCTCTATGCTATAACAGAGGTACTTTCTCAGTATCATCCAGGTTCTCTAAATATGAGTACATTCATATTTATAGGGAACTACAAGGATTCACTGAACCCATAGTATCTGCTTGAATAGGATGCACTTCAAAGCAATGATTGGTAGAGAGGATGGCATTCATTGGCCCTGTGGGCTTAAGTTGTATAGGAGGACAGTCGGGTAAATCTTAAGATTAGATTCTTCATAGGAAAGCATGATAAAGCCAATTTAGCAGAAGCAATCTCTCTTGAGATGACCCAGCACCACAGGCTTTGAAAGAGAATTAAGCAGCTTCTGGGAGATGCCCTTCTTTCTCTTTCAAGGCAAGAACTTTTTAATTTTTGGACAAACATGGTATAGATAGTTTTTGTGTGAGAGTGAATGGAGTAGACATTGGGTTTGAACAGAGGATAAATAAGATAGCATGGTGCAAGGAAAATGAGCCTTGCCCAAGGAGTGAGCAAAACTGAACCCCCTTTTCCATAAACTGAGGCAATTGCAATCAGGTGGGCTCTCTGATGTTTTTAGCGTGTTAATGCCTATAATTCTATGCATGGGGAGAGACTGAATATAAAAGAGAGGGCAGTTTATAATGAATACTGAGTGTCTTACCACAGCTTCTAAAATTAATTCTGTGTTCTAATAAAATTCATTTCTAGGTTGAATTACACGAGAGCAGGTGCAGTAAAAAAAAAAAAAAAACATGAGCATTTCAACAGCTTCCTGACTATAACCTTGTTTCCATTGCTGACTCATTAGCAAGGTTGGTCTTATTCAAATGGTAATCAAATTATGACACTTGTTCTGTCAAAGTGTCCCAATGGCTTCTGACTTCTCACTCTTACAAAAGCCTGAGACCTTACAGTGGCCTATGAAGCTCTTCATGATTTAGTAACTTGTTAGTCCTCTAATCCCACTTACTCACTTCATTTGTTGAATGAATGAACAATATTGAGTGAATGAGGGAATATTCAAGGTGCTCAATAGTGTTTGTTGAATAAATAAAGAAGGGGAATACATGGTTTTAATGAAGACACTGGAGAAAATAAGCTTAGAAATAAAAGGCAAAGGAACAATTTGGTGGGTGAATGAATACAATTCAATCAATATATCAGCTCAGCTGGTATAGCTCAGTGGTTGAGCATTGACCCATGAACCAGGAAGTCACAGTAGGGTTCCAGTCAGGGCACATGCCTGGGTTGCGGGCTCCATCCCCAATAGGAGATATTCAGGAGGAGCTGATCAATGATTCTTCTCATCATTGATGTTTCTATCTCTTTCTCTCCCTCTCCCTTTTTCTCTCTGAAATTAATAAAAAAAATAATAATAAAAGCAGTATATCCGAACTGCTGGATGCTGACCTTCAGTTTTTATAATTTATGTCTTTACTTAACAAGTATTTATTGAGGCTTTACTATATACCAGGCACAAATCTAAAGGCTGGATGTCTAACAATGAACATGAGGTATAAAATTACTGGCTCCATGTGGCTGATATCCTATTAGGAGACATATATTGCAATAAAGTAGCGAAAATTATAATTTCAGGTAATAGTATACTCTATAAAGAAAACTTCAACATGGAGTTGGTAGCAGGAAAGGTTTCACTGAAGATTCCATACCCTCCTAGTATTAAACACTGAATTATGTGGTCATCTGCCCTCATTTCTCTTTTGCTGAAAAATGGTACTGACCTCAGAGATGCATAGAGTTTAAGCAGTCTTGTATTGAGTGATATATTTCTTGTCTTACTTAAGATTTTTGACTAGTAAAATGAGGCTTCCTATGAAAATATTATTTGAAAACCAGAGTTTGATAAAAGAAGGTCCCTAATTGATGGCTTCTGTGAATGTGCTCTGCATTTAATTTTAAAACTGTACCATGTGTTCCACTGATACAATGGCATAAATCATTTAATAGAGTCAAATTTAGAGGAGAATGTTTTTTTTTCTCTTGCCTCACACATCAATACGTTCAATGTTATAGTTACAAGAGATCATTGTGAAAATTTTAAATGGAAGAGATTCTGTTTTCATGCAATTTTTACATTACTTAATTTTCTCAGTACCAATTCTGGCCTCTTTATTTTCTGTTTCGTGTTAATTTGTTATGGCAGTGATAAAAAACAAAAACAGCTCAAAATCAATATGATTGGCTTAGAAACAAAAGTGATTAATGACGAAGTCTCCCCAGCAGAGAAATAATGATTGCTGGGGACGAAGCATTCAGAGTCTTTCTGATACTACCCTCTGGGGTAACTAGTACCATGGCGCCTGCATAGGTACCTCATCACTGCCTTAACAAGTTAATACACATTTAGTGATTTAAACCCTCCACAAATGTACTATCTAATAATAGTTTCTATGGTTGAGAATTCTGGGCTTGGTTGAGTACTGTGCATAGAGTTTCACAAGGCTATACAAGTCAAGGTCTTATCCAGCTTGCGTTTTTATCGAAAGATTCTAGAACATAATTTGCTTTCAAGCTCATCCAAGTTGTTGGCAGGATTCAGTTTCATGTAGTGTAGGACTGAGGTCCCCATTTCTTTCATGATGTCACTGAAGATTGGTCTCAATTTCTAGAGACATTTCTTGGCTCATGGACACTTACATCTTTAAAAACAGCAACAGTGAGTTCAGTTCTTCTCAAGCTTCAAATATGCCTGGCTTCCTTTTCCCCACATCTCTTCTAGCTACAGCCAAAGAAGTTCTTTGCTTTTTTTAAAAATATATTTTACTGATTTTTTACAGAGAGGAAGGGAGAGAGATAGAAAGTCAGAAACATCGATGAGAGAGAGACATCGATCAGCCGCCTCCTGCATGCCCTACAGTGGAGATGTGCCCGCAAACAAGGTACATGCTCCGGACCGGAATCGAACCTGGGACCTTTCAGTCCGCAAGCTGACTCTCTATCCACTGAGCCAAACCCGTCTCGGCAGTTCTTTGCTTTTTTAAGGGCCTCTGTGATTAGATAGTGCCTAGCCTGATAATTCAGGGTAATCTCCCCATGTTAAGGCCAACTGATAGTAATCTTAATTAATTAGATCTGCAAAGTCCCCTTGGCCTACTAAGGTAGAGTGTTCACAGGAGTGATGGCAGAGGGGCCAAAATTTTGCCTATCGCAAAGCCTGTGAGATCTCCCTTTGGGAAATATGCTTGCCAACTGAGACAGACTATATCATCTGGCAAGTAGAATGATTGGAAAACAATACACCTTTGGTGAAGTGGCAAATGGTGTTGCTCTAGTTACTGTGGTCGGCAAACTGCGGCTTGAGAGCCACAAGCGGCTCTTTGACCCCTTGAGTGTGGCTCTTTCTTCCACAAAATACCATGGCCTGGGCGAGTCTATTTTGAAGAAGCAGTGTTAGAAGAAGTTTAAGTTTAAAAAATTTGACTCTCAAAAGAAATTTCAGTTGTACTGTTGATATTTGGCTCTGTTGACTAATGAGTTTGCCGACCACTGCTCTAATAGATTCTGTAACAGAGCCACTTCAGATTAAAGAAATTTACAGTATGAGAACAAAACTCAAATATTTAATTTTGTAAGACATGGATTCTAAGAAGCAAGCTTGAATCATCAAAGGGACTTTCAATCCCGGGGTGCAACATTCAGAGGCCTTCAGTTGGGTGGAGGCAAGAGGGGAGGCAGCCTGGACACGTGGCAGTAGTAGTGTGGATTGGAAACCTTAAGGAGGCAGCCCTATTGCAGTTCCAGGTACTTGGGTACTTGCTTTGCCAGGGAGCAATTTCAGTCCAGTAATGGCAAATATCTGACTTGAAATGGGGATTAAGAAATCTGGATTTTTGCTAGAATCTGGACATCTATGTGAAATCTTCGGGTTTTCTTTTCATGCCAACAAAATCAAAATTGAAAATAATAGGAGTGCCCAAATGTTTTGGGGGACTAAATTGGACATGTAGACTTCCAGTAAGCAACTACGGTTTAACTCATACTGAGTAAAGTATGCAATATGACAGAAAATACTCAGTTCAGGAACTGGTATTGACCAAGATATTAAAGTACTCAAATATAGTAAGACTAGGAAGTTTTTGGCTCTAGTTTCCAGATATAACAGTGCCTTTAGTAGTCTTTTTAACTTTTTAAACTCATAGTAAAAAATAAAGAACAAACAAATAAGGAAGGTAATTAATGCTATCGTAATTCTGTTTCCCAAATCTTGAGCCTCACACTATACACACTATACACATTTTCTTGGTTTAAACTTCATGTTTACACAAGTGAAAGGTGTCAGGGTAGAGTGTGATGAATCATCCACTGAATTAGAAAGAGTCTGAAGGAATTTTTTTGGATAATTCAAGCACGGGTCCTGATTGGCACAACATTACAGTTATCTTTAGAGGTAGGGAGACTGTTCTTTAAAAAAAAATAATGATATTTTACAAAGTATAAAACAACAGGAAGAGGCTGAAAAGTTTATTGTACAAAGTGAATCTCAGATTCTTAAGGGTTTTATAAATGTCTTTTACTGAGTAGGAGCAGGGCATCTGATGCTATAATGGCTGAGCTCAGTGAGTCAAATTAATAGGACCTTAAATTATGACTCTACTACTCACTAGATGTGTGACCCTTGGGAAGATCATTTCTCTAGGACTCTGTCTTTTCACCTGCAAAATGGAATCATGAACATCTAACTCAGAGGTCACTGTGAAGATTAAATGGACTGATGCATTTAAAGCTCTGGAGTTAGGATTGTAGGATTCTAGATCTGGGCACCCAACATGTTATCGATTGCCATCAGTTCTCAGGCTGTGGATTTAAAAATACAGAATGAATAACTGCCTAGATTTTAGGACCATGTTTATGTGTCCCTTAGTAGATGAGGCAAAACTTTTAGACTTGGTGCCCCAGGACCTGAATACGGGGCTGTTTTTACAATACTCCAGCTAAGCCACGTGACTATGGGACATACACCCAGATCCTCCGAGCTTTACATTCCCTTTGGACAAAATGGAGAAGCAAGTTTTCTAACTCACAATGATCTTGAAATGATTGTTTGAGGCAATGTATATAAATGCTTTTCATAGATTTGGAATCTAAATTGTTATTATTTGCTATACCCTGTAGGGGCTTTTTTTTTTTTTTTTGGTTTGCCATGATTAAGAGCAAAGAAAAATGTGAAGATGACACTCAGCACAGCTTCTACTGAATCATTTAGTGAATGTTTATGGAGCATCTCTTCTCGTTCAGCTATGCTGGGTTCAGGGGACACAAACTAAATACAAACACAAACCGATGACACAGTCCCTAACCTGTTGGAATTCTTGTTCTAGCCAGAACGATCAGCACCATCATACATTGTGATACACACCTTGATTCAATTTCTTGGAAAGTATGGTGGAGAGCAATGGGGCAGTAGTTAGGGGAGAGAATCCAGGAAGACATCCTACATGAATAATCATTAAAATATATTTTAGCTTGAGATCCGCATTCAGGAGATATTCTAAAAGACAAAAATAATCAATCACACAAACCAAATGTCTCCCTCTTTGCTTTCTCAATTAAACAACTCCATGGATGTTCTCCAAAATTTCCACCTTCGGTCACATTTCTAAAAGTATTACTTATATAAGATTTTTAAAATACAATTGGAAAAGGAGGATCTACCTTCCCCAGCCCCAGTAACACCAATGTAGATCATATATATATATAAAAGCATGTGCCAGATCTGTTCTTCAGTCACTGCAATTAGCCATGTGGGTAATTGTTCAGAACCTCTATTTAGATGAGCAAGTGTCACTGTACACTTCCCCAACTGCTGTAGTGAATCAGGAAGTCTTTAATTAATGTAGGTGTGTTGTTGCCACTTGTGTAACTGTGAAATACCATATAGTTTTATAGTATTCTCTAAGAACTATATTTCAAAGAAAAAATTAAAGCAACTGTATAATAACCCTTTACATCAAAATTGAATATTATTGTGCCCATCTCACTTTTTAGATGAATAGAAAAATTAGTCCAATAGGAGACGAATAAGTTACAAGATTCTAATGCTTATATCTTGCTTTGAAAGTACCTTTCATATAAAAATAAAAACTAATAAAGTTATTTAATATTAATGAAATTATTAGCAAACAATTTCATAATTATAAACAGCAGTTTTATATATTAATAGTAATGGATGACAAATAAGTTGAGAAAGTATAAGATATATAAATTTTAGTAATTGTTATCTTAAATGTATTTAGGAATGAATATATTTTGTGACTTTTATCTCTGTTTTCTTTTATAGTATAACATAGAGCTAGTAATTAAATTTATACATGAAAGAACTTATTGAAAACTGCCCATTATTTTAGTTGTAATAATTAGAACACAGAAAATATCTTTCTGGATCTTTGTTCTTAATTGATGTTATCTATTTTTGTGCTCCAAAGGCCTAATGATGCATTAAGAATTCTTCATTTTTGTTAGTTCGATTTTCTATTGAGCAACATTCATGACCATAATAGAATGAAGTAAGGAGGGAAAAGATTGAATCTGCCCAAGATTGGCTACAATTATGGAAATAAGCAGATGATGGGGAATAATTCAGGTTATTTTCATTTTTTGTTCTTATCAGAGATTCATTATATTTATATATAAAACATAGAAACTATCCCATTATAAATTCAGAGCTATAGTTAGATCAGCATATTAAAAGCTACTTCAAAATGAAATTATTTTATCATTCTGAGTTCTTTATTTTCCTTATAGAAAAATAAATTCCAATTGAGCTGTAAATTATAGAGGATTATCTTCTCTCTTTATAAGAGTTAGAAATATGAATATTATTTTGTGGGGAATTTGATTTGGGGGTTGAGGGAGTTATCTTATTAGCACCAGACTCCCTTGGCCAATAATCTCACGACTATGGGATATATATTAAATCCTTTTCTATTTATATTCTTTGGCAGGCCGTTATTCATTGTTATTGTGGAGATTTTATTAAGTAATAGTTCCCTTGAGAAATCATGGGTGCTTTTTCGAGGTCACGATTTCCTCTTGTCAGTTAAGAGGGGCCATACATCCTCTCTTCGGTTAAGAACCCACTCTATACCCATTTTCTTTAGCACATACTTTATTTTGTAAGGTTTCCGACACTCCTTTCTTCCCAGAACTTACGAGTGATAGATCACTCTTTATTTTGTGAAGTAAAATTGATTAGAGGAAGCGATAAACATAATTCTTTAAGCACGAAACCCAATATATTTTGAATACTTGGCTGAGCTGCCATGGCGATCCTCAGACGTGCATTCTCCGGGGACTGCTGAGCTGGGTTGTGCCAAAGGCCTCCTCCTGGTAAACAGTCCTCACAGCATTTCTTCTGGTGGGAGGAGGACTTTCACCCTTGGCCTCTTACTGTTGCTTTGCTGTGATGTGGCACAAATCCATCACCTTCCACATACTGATACCTGTTTGTTGTGCTTGCTGTCCAGTCATTGCAAGAAGGGGAAAATCAGCTAATTCGGTGGTGGTGTGTTTTTTTTTAATCCACCTAGAGCAGTGGTTTTCAATCTTCCTAAGGCCACGACCCTTTAATACAGTTCCTCATGTTGTGGTGATCCCCAACCATGAAACTATTTTCATTGCTCCTTCATAACTGTAATTTTGCTACTGTTATGAATCATAATGTAAATATCTGTGTTTTCCGATGGTCTTAGGCGACCCCTGACAGCAGTTCTCAAACTGTGGGTCACGACCCCTTTCACCAGGGTCGCCTAAGACCATGGGAAAACACAGATATTTACATTATGATTCATAACAGTAGCAAAATCACAGTTATGAAGGAGCACCGAAAATAGTTTTATGGTTGGGGGTCACCACAACATGAGGAACTGTATTAAAAGGTTGAGGCATTAGGAAGATTGAGAACCACTGACGTAGAGGTTTTAAGGATAACTATGTTTTTAAAAAAATTGGATTAATTAAGCAATGCTGCTAAGCAAAGAATCACATATTAGATTTTATGGGGTTTCAAGGCCCACATGGCGGAAACTCTCATCTCTAAATCTATGGCACTTCCAACAATCTATCTTCAAATAGCAGTCAACCTACATGGGTAAGAGGACAGCTTTGGGGAGTGCCCAAAACATGGATCTGAAAAACCAGAGAGACTTAATTTCAAATGTTTACCTTTACTCCTTACTAATTGTGGGACCACAGACAAGTAACTTCATCGCTCTGCGTTTTTTTCTCATCTAAGAGATGTAGCAGCACCTACCTGTAGTAATGTGTTGAATTTATATAGGCAAAATAGCTAGAATGTTACAGCCTCATTATAAAGAGAGTTCTAGACACTCATTTCCTTCATGAGCACATGTCGATTTGAATTAAAGACCTACCTTCTACCTGCCCACAGGACAGCAAACTAACATATCAGAGCAGCGGGAAAATTAGGTGAGCCTGGACTGCTCTAAATGTGGTCCTCAGACAAGCAGCATCAGCATCACTAAGGAGCTTGTTAGAAATGCAGGATATTGGTGCAACCTTGGACCCGCTGAGTCATAACCTGCTTTTTAACAAGGTCTCTAGGTGATTTTGTGCACCGCAAAGTTTGAGAGGCGTTGAAAGGGACCGTACCATTTTTTTCCTGACACATTCTATCCACTGTGCTATTGGTTATTCAGTTTTGGTTTTGTTTTTTTTCACTACGCACCTGTTGTTTTGGTGATGTCTGGAGGGGATAGGCACGCTCAAGGTATTCTCCCAGCATCTGGACCTGGGGGCAGATAGATGCATGCGCACCTCCATACACACCAATGGAACACCCCTCAGCAGAGGGCCTGGCACAAGTAGAGTCTCAATAAATGTTTATTGAGTGAAATAAAACAGCCAACAGTCAGACAAGCAGACTCTCCCATCTGTTCTGCAGATGCACAGCAGCCCTAGAAGGGCCTGGAGAGAGATGAATGTGTTGAGGTCTTTGCCAGGAGGCATTACCCATGCCCAATGGGGAGGAGGGGTTTGCTCGCCACCGCTCTTGCCAAAAGATCTGCTGAGGTTCTGAAAGCCTGTCAAATGTGTGCAGCCAGGACAAAGGACGGGAACCAGCCTTTCTTTTTTTTTACCCTCCCTGGCAAGGCTGATGCCACACAGCTTTGGGAGCAGTCTCCTTTTGGTGATGTCTCTCTTGCTGGTAAGGGACAAAGGAGTAGGTACAAGGGCATTGCGTCAGGGTTCTCTTTCCCCACCTCTGTGACTGACTGGGCTAGGTTTCCAAATTTCTCTGTTGGTTTCAGGGTTTCAGATTTCTAAGTTGCTGGTTCATAGGCTGGCATAGGGTGTTTGTAGTAGCGAGGGGATCCTGGGAGCTCATAGTACCCAGAGAAAAATGAAATGGAGAGAGAGCGCACCGTCTTGGGCACTGTGAGAAGCAGGAAACTAGGTTCTTGAAGGTTTGGGAAATGAATTGTACTGCATGCCCTTGGACAAATCAAATACGGGATTTCTCTACCTATAAAATTGTGATAAATCTACATTTAGATAACATTTTAGACACTTGTACTAAAGTGTATTTCAGTGAAGCTCATACCAAGGTCCCAGGCCCCCTGGAGATCTGAAATCGGCCTCCCCAGTGAGTTAGCCCTCTAACACACTTCTTTCTCCTCCCTTCCATGACCAGTCGTGGCAAAAATGTCATTAGGAGACTTCTTTTGGAGCCATCCCACCTTCCTGTATGATTGTTTTGGCCATGGAAATCTGATGAACTCAGAATGACCAATGTCTTTATCTTCCTCTTCAGTAAACTTCTCTGCTTTTGCTGCAAATTTTTCTTTCTTTTCTCCTCTGCAGTGATCCAAGGTCTTATTTACCCAACATGGCTGATCCCAGATAAGAGTTAGGAGGGGAAGAATCTGGTTAACACAAATAAAAGAGTAAAATGGCCCCTAATCCTTTAAGGGTTGTTTTTTTTTCTTTCTAACCTGAATGGAATATTTTATTCATGGGAATTGGGAGCAATCTGAGGGACATATTTAAATCTAAATCTACATTTAGATTTTGGGGTAAAGGAGATATTGATCCGTATAGTTGTTTGGCTAACACCAGCTGTGGTAACAGACAAATCCCCACTTCTTAGCAGCTTAATAAAAAAAATTTGGTCTTATTTGAGATGTAGATAAGAGTGTCACTGTGACAGATCTGGACTAAGGAGAAGCAGTAGGTCCATACAGTCATTCAGGGACTCAGGCTGACATACGCTCTGGGTCTTCCATGCGTGGTTTCCTAGTTACCCTAGGGATGCGCATCCAGTTGGCAGATGTGACAAGAGAGACAGGGACATGCATGGGAGGTATTTATGGGATAGACCTGGAGGAGGAACGCAGGACTTCTGCTCACTTCACATTCCATCTAAAATATATTCCCGTAGCCATGCTTACCTGCAAAGGTGGCCTGAAAATGCAATCTAGCTGGGTGCCCATTTTGGTGAGCACCCATTCATCATTGCTGCCATAACAATAAAAAAGAACTGCCCTGTTCCTTTTGCTTCTTTCTCCTGCGACTTCCTTGAGCAGTTTGGCATCCCTCCCCCTCTAGAGAGTCACATTTCTGCACCAGAAAGCCCCTCTCCACCCACCTGAAGAGCAAGAATAGAGCCTTGGCAAGCCGCATTTTGACAGTTGCCAACAATTAATCCCAACTCAATTTCCTGTGTTCCAGAAGGATGTTGTGAGAATTAATGAATTATTTTGGGCGATTATCCTCCCTTTGATCATTGTCTTCATCCTGTGCTCTTACGGTTTACACATACAAGCACAGACTTATACGGAACCTCGCTGAGAGGCAGAGAGCTTCTCATTATCCCGCCGACCGCAGGAGGAAGCGGTAGGCCCACCAGTTCAAAGACGCATTCTCCACGGTGCAACAGGATCCTTCCTGCACCGGCACCCTTTCCGTGATGACACTTTTTTTGGAAAAGCTATAATTTTATGGAGAGGACAGATAAGACGAGAATGATGATTTAATATCTTTCGTAATTTTCTGCTGGCGCTGGACTTGGCTTGTTTGTTGGGTGACTTTGGGCAAGTTAAGAAGCCCCTCTGTGTCCCAGTACCCTGGTCTGTGAAACAGGACTCCTCACCACAGCCACCTACTAGGTTGTGTGTGGAGTAAATAAGATAATGGACCTTAAGTGTTGAAGACACTACCTGGAATGTAGCTTGGGATGCATAGGTATGAGCTCTTATTTATTTACTTTTATTTGCAGGGGAATTGGTATCTAGTTCAGGGAACGCAAAGAAGAAATCACAGTGTATCCAGCCTTACGTTACTGGCAAAACCAAAGTGGAGGTAGAAAATGTGCCGGCAGCACTGACTACTTGCAGAAGGGAATGTGCTGCTTTTTAGTAAGATATACAGGTAGGTAGGAATGAAACCTTCCTAGGATCCCCAGCCAACACAAGCACCCTCATTTGGAGACTGCGGGGACCCTTGCAAAGCCAGGATTCTGAGGTCTGGCTGCAGGTACTGACTGTTACCAGGGGCCCTAAGAGGACTGTTGAGGAGTCCGGAGTGGCTGCTTCCCCGTGGAGAGAAGACCTCCCTTGAGCCAGTGCAAATGCTCTTCATTATCAGAAACAGAAGGGAAGGTGTTTCATCCATTGGGCCAATGAATCTGCGTAGCTGGGAAGAAAATGAATTTTCTTTGTCTTTTGTGGTTAAAATGATATGAAATATATAAATAACAGGGAGAGCAGAGGATGCAATACGGGCCCAGGGGAGATAAAGCAGTTGTATTTGTACACAGAATGCAGGATTAACAACCTCTAAGTCTCTACAGGCAGTGCTCCTCAGACCTCACTGTGCAAGCAAGTCACTAGGGGCTTGAGGCAAAACACGGAGCCTGATCCGGCAGGTCCAAGATTCTGCATTTCTAACAAGCTCCCCTGTGGTTTGTGTGCTGCCAGCTGGGACTCACCCTCTAAGAAGCAAAATACCACCTTGTGTCATTGTTGCGGTCTGGTTTCTTGGAGGGCAGGGCATGGGATACAGGGAGCTGTTTCTTCCAGAATAGAGAAGCTAGTAGCCTTTAGAAGAGTAAGTACTGTAGTTCACTAAGTGTGATCCTAGCTAGTCAGCATCAGCATCTGTGGGAACGTATTAGGATTGCAAAATGTTAGTCCGCTACCTCATCTGTCCTCAATGGTCCAGGGGTGAGAACCCTGCAGCCTGTGTTCACAAGCTCTCCAGGTGATTCTGACCCAGCTAACGTTTAAGAGCAGCGAGCAGCTGACCCTGGTTTTGAAAGGTCAGGTGATGATATCACTTGATCCTACAAAATGGTCTGGGCTCCTGATCTCTTTCTGCTCAGTTTCAAGATTCCTTGGGGAGTTAGGACCTGGAGTGAAAAGGACTGGGTGTGGAGAAAGTTTGTTTTTCAGAGTCTCAGCTTGTCGCACGAATTCTTCTACCCTTGTCCCTCTTTCCAAATGCGCCTCCAAAAGAAAGCCCGGGAAATTGTTTCAGGGGGCCATGATCCCTACACGGCTGTGTCTCAAGTCTTCCCATGGAGAAGGTCCTTTGGTTGTGGTATTGGGATGAAGCGGGTGGCTAGGAGATGTCCAGGTTGCCTGAGACTCAGAGATTCCCCACAGCACAGACTTACAGTGCGTATATCAGGCGCCAGAGGGTGGGTATCCCTAAGTGTAGCCTGGTGCTGATACAGCTTTCTAGGTGGCATCACCTGGACATCTCTTTAAAATGCACACTCTGATTAATTCAGCGGTGTAAGTGGAAGCTGAATTTCCAACAAGCCCCCAGTAGACATTCTGCTGCTGGTCTGTGGATAGCAAGGCAATACAATGGTACCTCAAGATACGAGTTTAATTCGTTCCATAACTTTGAGGCGTGGGAAACTATGAGACGCTCGAGTTGAGGTAAACTGGTGGGTCGTGTGCAGCCAGCCGATCTGCACAATTACTCCTATCTCAAATGTTGCTCGTATTTCAAAGCAAAAATGGCTCGCTTGATGGCTTGTATCTCAAAAATCTCATGTTAGGGCACTTGTATCTCGAGATACCACTGTATGTTACCCTTGGAATACAAAATTGGCCAATGTGCAAATACCTTGGGTTCCCCATAGCCACTTAGACTGCAAATGGGCTGCTCAGCTCTGACAAATTCAGAGAGAATTTTATTTATTTGTTTATTTTTGTCTTTTTAAAAAATATTGTTAAAAGTGTTACATAGGTCTTCCTTTTCCCCCTATTAACCTCTTCCAGCCCGCTCCTGTCCCCACCCCTCCGAGGCCCTCACCACCCCATCGTCTGTATTCAGGGTGTATTCAAATATGCAGACAAGTTCATTGGTTGGTCTCTTCTCACCCACCCTCCCCGGCCTTCCCAATTCAGAGGTAATTTTATGGTCATCTCCAAGGCTTCAGGATTGCGGACTTACTTTCAAATATATAGTATCAATAAGTCTGGCCTTCTGGCCTATAGATCTTTAACCCATGAAACTCACAGAGAGATCAACCAAAGGACTTGTATGCATACATATAAGCCTAACCAATGGACACAGACACCAGCGGGGTGAGGGCATGAGTTGGGGAGTGGTGGGGAGCAATGGGCGATAATTACACATATGTAATACCTTAATCAGTAGAGAAAAAAATCTAAACAAACACACACACACAAAAAAACCTCTTTTTAAAGATTGTTCTTCATAAGGAGAGGTGACTGCTGTTGACCCAGGACTAGAACATTCTCAAACCTCTTGATTTCTCAGATTGTGCTTGCGTATTCCTTAATACTTTGTCTTGTTGGAGCTGAGCTTCTGCAAATGACCTGAGATGGTGTTTCTTTTGGTCTTGCCTCTGCCTCGCAAGTGGTACACGTGTCCTTCAGTTTACAGCTGTGGTGGACCACAGGGTGTTCTGCTGTTTGCAGTGTTTCTGCTTCTCAGCATAATGAGTTCTGCTTTATTCATATCGCCTTTACTAATTGCAACACAGCAGCACATTCTATATCCCATCTGTTTTCATGATTGATTGTCTCTTACTTCAGAATGTCCTAGAGAGTTACTTTTAAAAGTCTGACTTTACTGTGACCTTTAAGAGCATCCTAAATTGTATTTGTATTTAGGTATATTGGTCTGTGCCTTATGACCACCTAAAGCACAAGAAATAATTTGTTTAATGTTGATTATGTGACTTTTCCTCACTGTCTATTTTGAATAGGCATGTCTTGAGCTGGTTGCCTTGTGACATCCACTTCATTCTGCTTAAATCCCCCCAAATTGGTCTTTCTGGCTACGTGCCTATCTGTTCAGAGTCTATGGCAGAGCTTAGTAATGCTCTCAAGAAGCTGCTGATCAGAGGACTTTCTGATAATGTGTAAAGTTGTTCTGATGGATAGTTAATTCTCATTATTCATGGTCGTTATGGTCTGTAGAGACACCTCAAACCCTAAATTAGTGAATACTGAACAGTTGACCTTAGGGGGCATATAGGGTTAAGTTTTTGGCCCTCTGGTCACAAGATTTTTGTCAACTGATCAATATATAACCTTGTTTTGTTATTGTTTCTGTTCAAAAGATGCCCTATCTAATAGATACTGTTGAATCATTATGTTGAACTCGTGGCCAATGACACTGTAACTCATGCCTGAATGAAGATTATCTAACACATGTATTTTTTTTCTTTTTTTTTTTGTAAGGAACATCACAGTCTTCTTGCACTTAAGACCATTAGACAGTTCTTTAGTACTATGCTTGAGAGCCATTTTAAACAGTGAAGTCAGCAAAAAGCACAAACATGTGAAAATTGTGGCATTAAGAAGACCATGAAGGGAACATTTGTTTATGGTAGGAGAGCTGAAACAAGAAGGCAGAGTGCTGCCTTGTTTGACCTAAGCTGATGTGTGCATTAGGTGACTAATTTTTATCAGCTTTGCACAGATTCACAAGTGACTTTGAAAGTACTGCAAGTGTTGATTTTGGGGTCACAGATTAATTTTAGTGAGTGGGAAAATTTAGAAATAGGGACTCAATGGGTAATGAAGATTGACTATATGTTGTTCTATGGCCATAGTTTTTGGTTGTTGTTAATTCTCATCCGAGGATATTTTTCCATTGATTTTTAGAGCATGGGAGGGATTGAGCTGGGGATCAGGGCTGGGGATCGAGTCTGCAACTGAGGTACATGCCTTGACCAGAATTCAACCTGGGACTCTTCAGTCTGCAGGCCAATGCTCTATTCACGAGGCAAACTGGCTAGGATTATAGTTGTTTCTTTTTTTAATTAAGTATAGTTGGTATACAATATTATATTAGTTTCAGGTGTATAATATAGTGATTCAACATTTATATACCTTACATGTGATCACCACAATAAGTATAGTATAACCATACTCTTGCTAGTTAACTTTCTTTAGGTTATGAAAGGGCAAAAAATTCATTGACTCTGCTCTCTTTTAGAGTAATAAAGGCATTTGCCTTTAGCTGTTGAATGACAGCTGGAAGCATGTTGTTAGAGATGTGCCTTTTATATCTGAAGGTGCATCACCTGGGCTACACCTTCTCCTACAGTAGTACCTAGAGCTCTCATGTTATGAACAAACATGGCAGCAGGCTTTTGTTGGGTATGATATATGTAACACTGAGACCAGTGCATGAATCCCTGTGTTTCAAGGTACTTACAATATCCATGATGAAGAGGCTGAAATTCAAAATGGTAAACATTAAGTGTCTAATAGATGATACAGAGAATATTTGTTAGAAAACTTAAAATCACTAAAGATTGGCTATTTTGTATTTTTTTGTTTTCCTTTAGACTACGAGTTCCATATCGTTTTTACCAAAGTGCCCCAGTACCTAACAAATAGTAATGACTCAAAGGTATTTATTGAATGAACATGAAAGTATTTGAGTTGGTGTCTCAAGGCCTTACATAGATCAGTTTTTTAAATGCTGTTAAATAAATTTTCATGGTACATTTATCAAGTGGGATTATATTTCACAAATCAATTGCTTATGTCTCAGGCATAAATTCTTTAGCTTGGGTATATGTTAACCCTCCACCCAATATTTTATTATGAAATATTTCAAATATACAGAAAGGTTAAAAGAATAGTGAATATCCACATAGCCACCTTCCATATTTTTTGATGCATTTCAAAGTAAATTGAAGACTCAGGGTATGCTTAACATTAACTAGACTTCTGGTTTTATTATTTTTACTAGAGGTGCAGTGCAGGAAATTTGTGCACGGAGGTGTGTGTCCCTTAGCCCAGCCTGCACCCTCTCCAATCTGGGACCCCTATGAGGGATGTCTGACTGCCTGTTTAGCCCTGAGCCCACTAGAATCAGGCCTAAATGGGCAGTTGGACATCCCTCTCACAATCAAGGACTGCTGCCTCCCAGCTGCTTGCCTGCCTGCCTTCCTGATTCCTCCTAATCACTTCTGCCTGCCAGCCTGATCACCCCCTGACAACTTCCCTGCCAGCCTGATTGATGCCAAACTGCTCCCCTACTAGCCTGTTTGCCCTAACTGCCCTCCCCCCCAGGTGGACACCCTAACTGCCCTCTCCTGCAGGCTTAGTCTCTCCCAACTGCCCTTCCCTGCAGGCCTGGTTGCCCCCAACAGCCCTCCCCTGCTGGCCATTTTGTGTTTACATGGGGGCAGCCATCTTTGACCACATAGGGGCAGCCATCTTGTGTTGAAGTGGTGGTTAATTTGCATATTACTCTTTTATTAGGTAGAATACTCTTTTATCCTATGGGTGGGGACAGTTGGCTTGCTCTAAGGGGGGCTCGGGTGGGGGCCAGCTGGCTTGCTCTGAAGGATGTCCCGAATCAGATTGGGGGTTCCCTTGGGGTGTGGGACGGCCTGAATGAGGGGCCTGTGGTGGTTTTTAGGCCAACCACGCCCCTGGGCAACCCAAGCAGAGACCCTGGTATCTGGGATTTATTTATCTTCTATAATTGAATCTTTGTAGCCTTGAGTGGAGGCCTTGGCCTGCCAGAGTGTGCGGAAAACTTGGCTTCCTCCATTAGTGGGGCAACCCAAGCCTCCTGCTTACTTTGTGGCCGCAGCAATCTTGATTGGATTAATTTGCATACTTGCTCCTTATTGGCTGGTGGGTACGGCTTGTGAATGTAGCAGAGTGATGGTTAATTTGGATATTACTCTTTCATTAGATAGGATTGTTGACAGCATCACAGATGTCCCCTATTTCCTCCCATTTTGCCCCTTTCTTTTTTTAAAACATATTTTTATTGATTTCAGAGAGGAAGGGAGAGGGAGAGAGAGATAGGAATATAATTTATAAGAGAGAATCATTGATTGTCTACCTCCCACACACCTCCTACTGGGGATCGAGCCCACAATCCAGGCATTTGCCCTTGAATGGAATCAATCCCAGGACCCTTCAGGCTAGGGCCCATTTTGTCCCTTTCCATCCAGCCCCATTCCAGGCCTTCACAACATTAATTTTTGATGTGACTTTCTAATTTGTTTGCCTAATAATTGCTGTATCTGTAAAATTATAGTGTTGAAGATGCCTATTACCCCTTCAGATGAAATTTCTGTGGTTTTGTTTAGAGGGGGTTAGAATGTGGGACAAGTTAAGAATAAGCTGTAAGTTTTGAACCTTGGACCAGGGGTGTTTTACTGGAACACAGCCACACCCATTTTTTATGAAGTTTCTAAGAGTAATTTTATGCTACCATGATAGAGCTGAGTAGTTGTGAGAGACCATATGGCCTGCAAAACCCAAAATGTTTACTATCTGGACATTTACAGAAGAAATTTGCTGATTCCTGCTGTGATTAAATAAAAATAGACTGGGATGTATCTGGAAATCAGAAGAAGTATAATGTTGAAAATACCAGTAGAATTGGCAGAGGAGAAAGGGACAGTCTAATAGAGATCTCAAATATAAGGGCACATTTAGTAAGATTCTGTTCTCTAGTTATGTTTTTCCTGTTTTGTATTTTTTTAGTTGAAAAGGGGATAAATGATAGTGATTCAAGGGATATCAGCTTTTGCTTAAGTATGCTGTAACAAACTGACTTCAAATCTCTATGGCTTTCAACAGCAAACCTCCCTAAGTCGCCTTAGGTTCTGCCCTATGTTGTCTTCTCTCTGGACTCTAGCTGACAGAGCCTCTTCTATCTGGGTCAATGCCAATCTTGTGATAATAGAGAGAGAGAAAGGCAAGGCATCAACTGACTCTTAAAACTTCTACTTAAAAATGACCTTTACCACCTCTGCTTATATATCATTGGACAGAGCAAGTCATATAAGCAAATCTGGGTTCAACAGGATGGGTCTGTTTAATACTCCTACTGGGAGAGGAAGCAGATAAATATGAACAATAGTGCACTCTTCCTCACTGGGGTAACAAGGTCAAGAGATTTTTGTTGTTTAGGAGACTGGCTTTAGCAGGTTTGGAGGCAGAGAGAAGAAACCTATGAAGAAAGAAGGAAATGCTTTCTGAATGATAAATGTTCCTTGTTGTTATTCCCGGTAAGGGCAGATTTTCAGCCGCATAATGTGAGGTTCTGGGTCCGGGGTTAGACCTAGGAATTCATGCTAGTTAAAGAGAAGGATGTAACTAAGGCTAAGAATCATCTGGGCAGATTGTTAAAATACAGGGATGAGATGAGAAATTCTGCATTTCTAACAGGCTCCTAATGGATGCTGACTTTGTCTGTCTGTAGACCATACTTAAGTAGCAACAATCAACCTAGTGATGTTGATAAAACGGGGAAACAGGTATTCATTAGCAAACCATCTGAATCTACTAGGTAAATATTGAATCCAAAGGAAATAAAGGTACCTGTCCTGAAATGCATTTTTAGTCAGTGTTTAGAAAATCTTCAAGACAGAAAAGAATATGACTTTGAGAAAGGGTGTTCTTTTGAATGACAATGAACAGATCAGATAGAGTTGAGGTCATAATTGGCAGTAAGAGAGTGGGTAGAACAAGAGGGATGGCCAGAGAAGAGTGAGGTACTAATTTTGAGCTGGAGCAGTTGCATCCACGGACTTAGCCACCACCATTCTGCCAACAGCCTATTTGTAATGGAATATGAGCCAGATGAAACATCAATACTCTTCGATCACAGCCGGGATGCCAGAAACCGGCAATAAATGTGTTTTGAGCACTCAAACATGAACAGCAGTTGTCAGAATTCACGTCTTTAGATAGTAGCAAATGACTCAGTACAGTTAATAAAAACCATTCAGCAATTTCATGGCTATGAAGTATGTTTCATTTGAGTTTTGATTGTCATAAATATCTTGCTAGTTAAATCTTCAATCACAACCACAACTGTGGGATTTGTTATTTGAAGAGAAAATTTCAAGGTGAAATTATTCCCTAAAACTTCTAAAACTCCTTAGTGTTTTTTTTTCCAGTACAGTTTCTTTAAAAAATCTGTAGTGTTTTGAAACAGATGAATTCACTGTTTGTTAATTCTTCTTTTGATGACATTAACAGAAGTGTCTTGGTCGTGATTAATAAGAGGAAGCCCATGCTTATGTTTCAAATATGTCTTCACTTCTGCATGAATAACTCTTATATTTAAGTTTTGTATCATGCACATCTGGCATGGAATTCAGATCCTGCCATCTGCTTGCTGGGATTTCAAGGGCAAATGTTTAACCTTTCTAAGCCTCATTTATTTATTTGTAAACCACTGGTAATATCGTGCTGTGTTCACTATGGGTCAACATTAATATATATATTTTATATATATTTTATTGATCTTTCACAGAGAGGAAGGGAGAGGGATAGAAAGCTAGAAACGTCGATGAGAGAGAGACATCGATCAGCCGCCTCCTGCACACCCCCTACTGGAGATGTCCCCACAACCAAGGTACATGCCCTTGAGGGGAATTGAACCTGGGACCCTTCAGTCCATAAGCTGATACTCTATCCACTGAGCCAAACCGGTTTCGGCAACAGTAATATATTTAAAGAACATTACACAGAGTAGGCCCTCAATATGTGTGAGATGTATTTTTATATTTGTGGTACAAAGTTGAAATCATTCTTATTTCAACATTTAGAGTGAACCAGGTATGGCTATAGTAAAAAGATAAACAATAATAAGTGTTGGAGAGGATGTGGAGAAACTGGAACCCTCATAGACTGCCGGTAGAATTGTAATAGGTAGCAGCCACTTTGGAAAACAGTTCAGCATTCCCTTAAAATGTTACACATAGATTTACCATATGACCCAGAAATTCTACTTCTAGGAATCTACCCAAGGGAAATAAAAATATGTTCACATAAAGGCTTGTACACAAATGTTCATAGCAGCATTATTCAGAATAGTTAAAACAGGACAAGTATCCATGATCTGGTAAATGGATAAACAGATTATAATATACCTATACAATGAATACTCTTTTGCAATAAAAATAAATAAAGTGCTCATGAATGCTATATAACATGGATGAACTTCAAAACAATATGCTAAGTGAAAGAAGGCATGCACATATTTTATGATTACATTTATATGGAATTTCCATAACAGGCAAATCTATAGAGACAGAGAGCAAATGAGCGTTGATGAGGGATAGTAATTGTTAACTATAAATGAGCTGGAGGTTTCTCTTTGGGATGATAGGTAGTGGCGATCGTTGAACTGTGCAAGTCTGTGAAAAATCATTAAAATATAGATTTAAATAGGTGAATTCTATGTAAATGGTATACATATACATATATATAAGCAAATTATAACTCAATAATGCTGGTTGTTCTTGTAAAGAGTGAATCGTGTTCATTTTTAAGATTTTTAATTATTTCTCTTTAAGATTCTCATTGTTGTGAAACGAAGACAACCATTTCGCACTTTCTGAAATGTATTGGAGTCTCCTGGCTCTTATGAATGTTTTAGAGTTCCTCATTCAATAGGGAAGGCTTGGGCTTTTCAGGACAGCCTGAAAACTAATAGCCTGCAGGCATCGGCTGGGGATACAACATCTGAAAACAATAGAAAGTCCAGTCAGTAAATGCAAATCAATAACCGTGGTTGATGATTTCACGTGAGTAAAAAGAGATTTGTACGATGGAGTGTCTTCACTTTAGCCATTAAACTTCTCATCCGCCAGTTCTTCATTAAATGCCTGTCTTAAACCGGGCAATTGAATCTAAGATATCAGACATGTTTGAATTATGGAGATCAACTGCTTCATTGTTGGCCTTGGGCACAGGATAAAAGGAACTGAATTTAATATTCCCCCAGAAAATGATGTAAGGAGAGGTAATTGGCAGCACCTGGAAGATACTATCATAGGACTGTCATAGATGTGGTTATGGAAGCACAAGTACATTCAAGAAGACACACTGAGTTAAAAATGCGAGGGACCTCACTCAAGCATCATATTTAGGAACTAAGTGTGTTTGTGTGTGTGTATGTGTGTGTGTGTGTGTGTGTGTGTATGAATTCTCTGGCCTTACTTTTTGAAAATGGGAATTGTTTGGCAGGACCATTTGTTCCATCACAAATGAATACAAAACGCAGGGACTTGGCATTTGACAGTTTGTTTTCTTTGTGAAGATCTTACTGTGGAGATGTAATCTGAGCTTTGTCATCCCTTCCCCCAGGCAAACAGGCACATCTGGGCTGTTCCATGAACTCTCATCAGATTTCTTTGATTGACAATAAATGAACTTAGAAGTCAACAAGAATACAAAGGGTCTCAAAGTTGCCGTCCAAACAACAAACAAAAAGAACAACTCTTTCTGAGTGTGTCATTCAGGGGTTACTGGTGTCAGAATCACCTTGTGGAGGACAGAGGGATTTGTTACTGAAAAATTAGGAACTTGAGTGACTGTAGGATATCATGCTCTGTGGCTGGGAAGGAGTGAGTAACATAGACAAATACCCTTGCTTTATGGAGCATTTGTTCTACTTCGTGGTTCTCCAAGTGGGGGCTCTGGAATAACAGCATGTCCTTTCCCTGAGTACTTAGCGCACTTGTACATTTTCAGGCTCCACAGTGGACCAACCTAACAAAGCAGAAACTTTGATGATGCAGACTGACAGTGCACATTTGAAGAAGTCCTCTAGGTGTTGCTGCCTGAGGGTGTTTAAGAAGCATCCTCTAGAGCAGAGTTTATCGACTCATCACTCTTGACATTTGGGTGATAAGTCTTTGCTGTGTGTGGTTGTCCTATGCAATGTAGGATCTTTAGAAGCATCCATGGCCTCTACTCATGAGATGCCAAGTAGCTTCCTCACTCCAGTTCTGACAGTGAAAAATGTCCTCAGCTGCTGTGAACTGTTCCCTGAAGGTGAGGGGATGTAGGGGGGGGGAATCTTTCCAGATTAGAATGCATGCCCTCTAGGGCAAGGCTTTTCTAAATGATCTGCTGATCGGTGCTATTAGCATTTTTAAAATCAGATCACTGGGGGGTGGGGAGGGGATGAGGGATCTATGTTTTAACAAGTCCTCCTGGTGATTCTGAAAGGGAGCCACCATCCTAGCAATAGAAACAGGCAAGAAACTGTTCAATGTAGACATACACATACTAGGCGTACTGGTTAGTAATGAGGATTTTTTTCAATAGATGGAGTTACACATATGTTGATATATATGCGATTTGATATGTATGCTATTTTGTTGTATTGACAACAAAGTTCAAAACTTCATATATCAAATTTTCTGAAGGTGTTAACGTCATAGATAGTTTACACTTAAAAATGTCAAATTTTGTGCCCCCCAAAAAAGAACATTTGAAAGAAGTTTTAATTCTTTATTTTGAAGAAAAGTGCTGCTGAAAGTTATAAACTTTGGGAAGCTTATGATGAACATGCTCCATCTCAAGATACTTGTGAATGCTAGTCTAAATGCTTTAAAAGTGATGGTTTCAATGTGAAAGACAAAGAACATCCAGGTCAATTTGAATCACCCTTTGATCATAAAATGACCAGTTAAGGACGCGTTAAAATATCATGCCTGGGAAGTATTAACCCACCCGCTGTATTCACCAGACCTTGCTCCTTCAGATTACACTTGTTCTAATCCATGGCACATGCACTTTCTGAGCAGCAGTTCAAAACATACGAATTGAAAAATTGGGTCTCTGAATGGTCTGTCTCAAAACAAGAAAATTTCTATTGGGATGATATCCATAAATTACCTGAAAGATGGGGGAAATGTGTAGTTAGCGATGGACATTACTTTGAATAAAGCACTTTTGATGTTTCTCTTGAAATTATCATATTTCCTTTGATTACAAAATCTGTGTTATTAACCAGTATCTTCATTTTTGAACGATAAAGGGTCAATCTGCATTTTTAATTGGGATCAGTTATTTGTGGATTTATTTGTTGTCTGTAGCAGTCAGTATTAACAGTTTTACCTGGTTTTAGAAGCTCCATAATACCACACCTTCCTGATCCCACCAAATTCAGAGCATTGTCTTCTTTCAGAAGTGATTTGGCCTTGCAGTCCATGTTGATGGTTGACCTGGATCAACCCATGATTTTGTGCATGTGGGATTCTCAAAATAAATCCACTTTTCATTGCCAGTCAATATTAGATGCAAAAAAACCTTTCCTTTCATGAAGCAACATTTTACTGGTGACTTTTCGGTTTTGCATTTGTCTTTCAGTTGATGTGGCACCCATTTTCCTTCTTTTAAAATCTTTCCCATTCCTTGTAAACTATCAGAAATTGTTTGCTAAGCAACGTTTAATCTTTCTGCAAGTTTTTTTTCTTAGTTTGACAAGCATCTTCATCCAATAATGCTTGTAGTTGTTGGTCTTCAAACTTTTTTGTTGACCTGAAACATTCTTTGTCTTTCATATCAAAGTCACCATTTTTAAAGCATTTAAACCAGTGTTCACAAGTATTTTGAGATGGAGCATGTTCACCATAAGCTTCCTGGAGTATACAATAACTCTCAGCAGCACTTTTCTTCAAATAAAGTAATGTATTAAAACTTCCCTCAAATGCTCTTTTTTTTGGGGGGTGGCACGAAATTCAACATTTTTAAGTGTAAAAGTATCTATGATATCAATACCTTAAGAAAATGTGACATATGATATTTTGAAGCTTGTTGTCAACACAACAAAATAGCATACATATCCAATTGCATATGCTATATATCAACATATGTGTAACTCCATCTACTGAAAACAATCTGCATTATTAACTGGTACACCTAGTACATCATTCAGAGTGTTTAGAGTGCTACACGTAAGATTTGTAAGATGGAGTGTCTTCGCTTTATCCATTAAACTTC
Organism: Lasiurus borealis; assembly: GCA_004026805.1. Classification (NCBI taxonomy): domain Eukaryota; kingdom Metazoa; phylum Chordata; class Mammalia; order Chiroptera; family Vespertilionidae; genus Lasiurus; species Lasiurus borealis. The sequence continues at coordinate 145,673 of PVJN01000053.1, read as the reverse complement.
CACTTTGACAGAATAGGGAAGGTGGAAAGAGGATAGTGTATTCTAGGAGGGGCGAGTAGTATGTTTTTAATAATATGGTCATGGGAGGTCTCACTGAGGAGGTGATACCTGATCAAAGACTGAAAAAATGCTTCAGACATAGAGAAGAGAAAAGGCAAAGGTCCTGGGACAGGTATATATCCAGTAGGTAAGTCAGGGTGACAGAGTGTAGGGGTTTAGGAGAAAAATAGTTGGAAAAGAGATGAGAACAATAATGAATAAATGAATGAGTGAACAAATGTACTTACTGCTTTTGAACTTCTGTTTGTACTCTCTATGTGTCTTTGAGTATATTCTGTGGTCTTTTTGGACATCACTTTCCCTTCTGTAAAGCAGATCAATACGTATTCCTATAGGTCAGTTCTGAGAAATAAATTTTTTGAGAGGGAATAGTATAATTTATATATATATATATTTTTTTAAAATATATTTTTTATTGATTTTTCAGAGAGGAAGGGAAAGGGATAGAAAGCCAGAAACATCGATGAGAGAGAGACATCGATCAGCCGCCTCCTGCACGCCCCCTACAGGGGATGTGCCCGCAACCAAGGTATATGCCCTTGACCGGAATCGAACCTGGGACCTTTCAGTCCCCAGGCCGATGCTCTATCCACTGAGCCACACCGGTTTCGGCATAATTTATATATTTTTGAACTGTTAATGCTTAGCATATTACATACTCATAGTATATGATTAATGAATATTACATGCATTATAAACAAAACAAAATCCAGAAAAATTTAGACCTACCATATCAGAATATTAAGAAATAGAAACACTCCACTCTGATCCATTGTGTAATGAAAGTAACTCTATAGTTCATAAGGTATTATGTGCACCATAATGTCCCTGAGGTTAGTTCAAGTCATCAAGGCAAAAGATTCCTTGTACCCAATTAGTTATGTTTTTGTTCATTTTTGCATTGCACTCAATCCATATCTCCCCGATAAGTTACTTGATTGAGGCATTATGCTTTGATAACTTAATATGATAACCTTGAAATTCAATAGTTTCTTTCCTCCTAAGTGCTTGGTGTTGGTCCATTTCCAGCTATTAAAAATAAATTACTTCTTGCCAAAACCGGTTTGTCTCAGTGAATAGAGCATCAGCCTGTGGACTCAAAAGTCCCAGGTTCGATTCTGGTCAAGAGCATGTACCTTGGTTGCAGGCATATCCCCAGTAGGAGGTGGGCAGGAGGCAGCTGATTGATGTTTCTCTCTCATTAATGTTTCTAACTCTCTATTTCTCTCCCTTCTCTCTGTAAAAAAAATCAATAAAATATATTTAAAAATAAACTACTTCTCAACATGTTTTATTCTTTAGTTACTTTTCTCAACCTTAATTTGCTACCAGGAAACTCAAAGATTAAATTTTACCAAGACTGAAAACTTCAATGATTTGAACTGCTATGTTTTTCTACTTTAATCTCCCACCTACGAATTCAAGAGGTCAGACATGGTCTAAGGCAGTGGTCGGCAAACTGCGGCGCATGAGCCGCATGTGGCTCGAGAGCTGAGGTTTGCCGCTCTATTGACTAATGAGTTTGCCGACCACTGGTCTAAGGCAACACTTAAGGAGTTTGAATCTTGAAAAAGCAATTGGATTAGTCCTTTTAAATCCCTTTGTTTTCCACATTGAAATGATGGAGTGGGAGAGGGTCAAGATGAGCTTTAAACTGATTTATTTGTTAGAGAAAGTTCACCAAAGCTGTGAAAAAATGCCTTTTCATTATTTAGCTGCTGTGTTATCCCTGACAGTTCATGATGATGGCCAAGAGTGGAATTGAAAGCACCCAAACAGCTTTGTTCTCCTCTACAGTCTAGGTATTATAAATTACACTGATCAGTAATATCATATACAGAGGCAATTTAAGGATGTTAAAAATATTGGATGTTGCAGTTCATTTTGTATCATAGCTGGTCTATCATTTACTCTCACCTCACAGTGCAGGCCCATGCAATATTTAGAGAGCACACCTCACATTTTACAGATTGCAGAATTGAGGATTAAAGGGATTTTGGGTTGTTTCCAAGTTTTTAAAAACTTTGACCTTCCAGGATTAGGTACCACATAGTCGCCAAACTTCCTCCCTCCCCCCACTATTTACCCACCAAGAAGCATTTTGGATTAAAGTTGCTCTTGGAATTATCAGAAAAAAAAATACAGGATGCTCAGATAAATTTGAATGTCAGATAATACATTTTTAGTATATGTATACTATTTATTTTGGACCTAATTATGCTAAATCGATGTTTATTGTTTATCTGAATTTCAAATTCAGATCTGTACTTTTATTTGTCAAATCTGGGAACACTACTTGCTTCTCTTTGGTCTAATGCAATGGATTCAGGAATATGCACTTGTGATCATTAAACCCCAATCTAAGAGACTCTTGGAGACAAATTATTTAGCTCCCCAGCCCAAAATTAAGAAAACAGGATTAGATTCTCTGAGTAAAAGACCATTTAGAAGGTAAGAATTTAGTTTTCTGACATTGAAACTGAGTCTCAAAGCTATTGGATGGACATTGAAATTGGGACTCAATCATTTTTTTCTTTTGCTCTGGTGGGTTTATTTCTAGCCTACAGGGGAAAGATGTTTTTAAACACAAGAATCAGTGGGTGGGGGTGGGGGAACAGACCCAGAGGCAAAGAAGCAATGAACAGACTGTCCTGCCACAGAGAGAAGGCAGGGGAAGTTGCGGAGGAGGGGCCTGTAGGAGATCAATCGAAGGACTTGTATGCATGTGTGTGTGGGGATAGCTAGTGGATACAGGGCAATGGGGGAAGGCGGGCAGGGGGGCGGGGGGAGGAGAGGGATGGATGAGGGCACGTACGAGGGGGTGGGGAGGGCAATAGGGGGAAAATAATAAATAAAAAAAATCTGCAAAAAAAATATATATAAAAGGAGCTGTAGTAAGGTAGTATATATATATATATATATATATATATATATATATATATATATATTATTGATTTTTTTTTAACAGAGAGGAAGAGGAAAGGATAGGGAGTTAGAAACATTGATGAGAGAGAAGCATCCATCAGCTGCCTCCTGCACACCCCCTACTGGGTATGTGCCCACAACCAAGGTATATGCCCTTGACCAGAATCAAACCTTGGACCCTTCAGTCCCCAGGCTGATGCTCTATCCACTGAGCCAAACCAGTTAGGACAAGAATTTAGTTTTTGAGGCAAGCTAGGATTAAAGCCCTTGACATCTTATTTCCTTAAGATGGCTGAGGCAATATAATGAGAGGTATTTCTCAGGAGACCCTAGGACTTCGTGTAAAAAATGAAGAAACCAAGAAGGTCACAATCCGTCTCCTTTTTTTCTTGCCATCTTCCTGGATCTGGATTTTAGCAGAACTTGAATCTGCTTTCAATCTGCTATGGAGGCAGAGATCGGTGCTGTGGTAGATGCACCAGGATGAGTAATGGCCATCAGCTTTGCATAGTAAAGTGCCAGAGGGCACACCTGAGCCCAGTGAATATAAAGCTCAGCACGAAGAGGTCTCAGGCCCTCACTTGGTTTCCTTCCTCCGGGCGATCAGAGCTTCAGTGGAGATGTTCCAGGTTGATTCAAGGTTTAGCAAAAGAGCTTGGTGGTTCTTCATAGTTAGAAGAATAAACATGTCAAATCATGGAAAGAAGGAGGAAACACGGTATTGTGAGGCCAGGGAAATACTCTAATACATGTTTTAAAATATATTTTTCTGCATTGTGCTATTTAAGACTGATCAATGCGGGCCATTTCTCTTCCAGGGTCCTGACCATCACGTTAAAGAGACTGTCACCCAACCTTCTCATCTAGAGACTAGTCCTCGGGACCTACAGACAGGAGGTAAGTTCAGATCTCTCTTTCAGCTCCTCAGTCTCTTATCGGTGGTTATGTTGAGCATTTCCCTTTGTAATTGGCCTTGCATGGGTTTGGGCATATGTATTCTAGTTGTCTTAACCATAGCAATGAAGGGCTCAGAGAAAAGAATTGGTGTCGCCGCCCTGTTTTATTCATATTGAAGTATCTCCTGAAACACCGGGGTTCTATGGTTGGGGCAGTTTGCCTCTGTTTGGGGTGGAAGGTGAGTTGCTACGGATAAAGTGAGGGTGGATGCCGGGTGTTGGAATTTTGTCTTAAAGCCTCATGGTGTAAGAAAAGCTCAGTCCATACTTCATCTCTTACAGTTTTAATGGATTCGCATTAGAATGACCTCAGGCATGCTATTATTGTACTCACCTGGAGGTCAAACAAAATGCTCTAAGGCAGCTCTTTCACCTGAGAGGCTGTTGGTCTCAAGCCGCTTTATTCTGGCAGTTCTAAGTGGGATTTAGAATTCTAAATCTTTCTGGCTCAGCATGTCCTAGAAAATCCTAAATTCAGTTAACATCAGTTTGCTTTGCTAAATCCTGAAGGTTTCTCAGGGTGAAATATGCAAAGATGTTAAAATCTAAAACATATGCTTTATATGCTGTGTTGGGAGTGGTGGATTTAGGAGTTTAGATGAGATGTGTGCAAACTTTTCTGTAAAGGATCAGAAGGTAAATATTGTAGACCATACCGTTTGTCACGATTATTCAATTCTGCCATTGTAGAAGTAAAGCAGCCCTTGACACTATGTAATGGAGTATGGTGTGTCCACTAATACTTTATTTATGAACACTGAAATCTGAAGGCTACATTTTCAGGTGTCATGAACTTATTTTTCCCCAGCTAAAAACTGGGAACTTTATTTATTTACTTTAAATATATTTTATTGATTTTTTACAGAGAGGAAGGGCGAGAGAGAGAGAGTTAGAATCATTGATCAGCTGCCTCCTGCACACCTCCTACTGGAGAAGTGCCCGAAACCAAGGTACATGCCCTTGACCGGAATCGAACCTGGTACCTTTCAGTTCACAGGCTGATGCTCTATCCACTGAACCAAACCGGTTAGGGCACTGAACTCTTTTTAAAGTGCTGGATGTGTCCTGCAGGCTGTAGCTTGCTAACATCTGAATTAGATGAATAAAACTAGGCAAGTTGTCCTGCGGATCTCTGCTTAACTTGTATGCCTTAACCTTACAGAGACTGAATGATACAGTAATGGTTTCCCAAAGAGAAATGGGCCCAGGTCAAGACAGTTGGTGCCTCAAAGGCTCAGAGAACATATCTTCAGCTGTGCATTATGGGAGAAGGAAGGGCTGTCAAATATGGAACCATAGCATTTCGGGTGTTGATGCTATGAGATCTTAGAACACACCTTTTGTTTCCTGGCCATTCTGCCTTTCCAGCCATTGGCCTTTCACCTGATTCCATCCCCTCTTAGTCTTCTTTTAGCTCTTTAACCAGTTAGCAGGACTTGAGGGAGTTGGAGGCTTTGACGGCTGCTGTTGAACAGGTCACATGGCAAAAGGTTTTTTTTTATATTTTCTTTATTGTGTTTCTGTGATTAAAAGGATTTATTTCAAACACTTGGATTATTTGAATATAGGTATACATCCGGGGAGGCAAGTCCAAGTACGAGAAGTGGTGGCTTGAAGATGGTTGTCACCTGAACATTTAAAAATGTAAATGAGCCAAGACTGGTTTGGCTCAGTGGATAGAGCATCAGCCTGTGGACTGAAGGGTCCCTGGTTCGATTCCAGTCAAGGGCATGTGCCTTGGTTGTGGGCACATCTCCAGTGGGGGGTGTGTAGAGGCAGCTGATCGATGTCTCTCTCTCATCGATGTTGCTAATTTTCTATCCCTCTCCCTTCCTCTCAGTAAAAAATCAATAAACTATATTTAAAAAAATGTAAATGAATGTGTCAAATTAGCGCTACTTCACAAGTTCAAAAATATGGCTGAGTATAAGAGAGAGGAAAAGAAGAACCATTTCTGGTGGCTTACATTGCCCGTAGGGTTAGGGGGTTTGTGCGCATGACTTTTTTGCACTCTCATTATGGATCTGGATTATCTATTAATAGGACTCCATCAGTCATCAAGTGTTTATTGAGTGATACTAAAGACAGAAGTGATTAAAAAGTATAAGGCAGAAAATTACAGCCGTATGGATTTTCATCTTTCACATGATGAAATGACTGTCCGAAGAGATCAGATGCATTGTCCGAGATCACCTCGCCAGGGAGTACTGACTTGAAATAGAAAGCAGAACTTCTTTTTTTGCATTATACCTTTGTTACGTGCTCTTGAGCAATTTAACTCTCAAACCAAATATAATTGTGAACTAAATCATAAAATATTGATACAAAGGGTGGTCATTCATCTACATAGGTACTGATGAAGACTAGAGTGACTGGAGAAAAATATTGGACTGCCGTGAAATTGAGGCACATTTTTTTAAAAATATGTTTTATTGATTTTTTACAGAGAGGAAGGGAGAGAGATAGAAAGTCAGAAACATCAATGAGAGAGAGACATCGATCAGCCGCCTCCTGCACGCCCCACAGTGGAGTTGTGCCCACAAGCAAGGTACATGCCCCCAACCGGAATCGAACCTGGGACCTTTCAGTCCACAAGCCGATGCTCTATCCACTGAGCCAAAGCGGTCTCGGCTTGAGGCACATTTTGAAGTGCCGAGGAACAGAATAATCACAGTGGAAGGAAGGACTTGGCTTGAAGAGGTATAAAGGCAAGGCAGCTAGAAAGGAGGAGAGCTTGGTGAACATGGAGAGGGACTGGTGAGGAATAAGAGAGGAGGCTGATTGATGGGGTGATGGCAGCCACACATTGTCTGAATCAGGGGTCCCTTTGGGGAGACAACTCATCCAACCGGGGCTGCAAACGAATGGCTTATAAAGAGAACCTTCCTCACCGGGCTTTACAAGGGTTGCACTCGAGATTTTGGTCATTTAACTTCATGGATGAAACAGCCAAGGGAGCTAAGCAGCCACAGCTGTTTTGTTTATAACCAGAGGAGTTCACGGGAGCTTGGTGGTGACATTTCCCTGTCCATAAAATGCGGAGAGTTGAGCAGTGATACCGTGTGAAGCACTTGGAAATCTCTATCTTGAGAGGCCGCTCTTAAGTGTAATGGTTTAATGGTCATTTAGCATGATGGGCCTTCAGAGGGTAATATCATTTGCCTGCCAGTTAAAATGCACACTTCTCCGTGGGAAGTCAAAGATCATGTCAGCGTAACTCGGGTTAGGTGAAAGAGAGAGCATCAAGAAGCGAATGCCAAAACGCAGAATAGGGAATAAAAATCTCATGTATGTCTAGCCTGTTCATAAATCCAGCATAATTAGAGAACACCATCAGTTCCCACTAATTGGTGGGAGGGGGTGGGGGGTATATTCTGAATTAGTGAAAGGTTGATTTAATTTTTTTAAACAACTGCTGCTTTATTATTTTCTCCACTTTTCTCACGTCCTCAACACGAAACCTTTCTAATCTTATTTGAGAGCCTTAGTCCTTACTTTATGAAGTTACCAAAAATTAAGCTGAACTTCTTGCTCACCCTGAAACATCCGTCTCCCCTTTTTCTGCTGGCATGTGGGGAAGGGGTATGCCTATCTATCCTTAGGGCTAGTCCCACATCCTAGGCTCTTAGCACTACCCTTCAAGTTCTCCCTCTTTCCTCCTCTTCTCTTCACTCTGTCTCTGCTCCTGGATTTTATTGTTTTCCTACTTAGAAAAGTAGGAGCCTTTTATCAACTTCTCTCCATCAGAGAAAAAGGATAAAGAAGATGAATCACTCACAAAGCATTTCAGCTTTCTAAAATGTACACATACTATGTCTAGTTGTTGTATTGCATAAGTAAACAACAAATATAATCGTTCTAGGGGCTCAGTGCACAAATGTGTGCATTTTGAAAGAAACCGTGGGCCGCGAGGCTGCGGAGACTCAGCCCATCCTCCGTGCCCCTGCCCAGCACCTCCTGCTGCAGCCCCCCCCCCCAACTCCCTGTCTGCTGGCAGGCCCGCTGCCGATGTTCCACTTGCACCCACTAATTACACGGAACCACTGGGGCCGCGGCCAGCAGTGGGTGTGAGTGGGGCCATCACCAGCAGTGGGTGTGAGCAGCCCTGAGGTGGAGAAGCCCTGAGGGGCGATCGAGGCTGGCAGCTGTTGCTCACACCCGCTGATGGTGCCGAGCAGGGCCAGCACGGGATGCCAGCAGCGAGTCCAAGTGGCAGCTCTGGTGCTGGCAGCAAGTGCCAGAGGGGCCAGCAGCAGGTGTGAGCACCAGGCAGGACTGCGATGCACGGGGGAGCAAAGAATTTTCAGTCACCACTAGAGCAGTGCTTCTCAACCTTCCTAAGGCAGTGACCCTTGCATACAGTTCTTCATGTGGTGGTGACCCCCAACCATGAAATTTTGCTGCTGTTATGCATCGTGATGTAAATATCTGCATTTTCCAATGGTCTTAGGCGACCCCTGTGAAAGGGTCGTTTGACCCCCAAACGGGTCAGGACTCACAGTTTGAGAACGACTGCACTAGAGGCTCACCCTGATGACATTAACAAGTGCCCCACCTTGGTCTGGCACCCCTACTCACCTGCTCCACCATCCCACTGCAGCCGACGCCTGCCATGTTCCACACACGCCTCCTGATGGTCAGCACATGTTATAACGATCGGTTGTTCGGTTGTTTCACCATTCAGTCTATTTACTTATTAGGGTTTTATATATATAGATTTGTGTTCACACTGATCATTCCTTTAGGATGGCTTCCTAGAAATGGAAACTCAGATCACTAAGTCAAAAATGGAACTTCATTCATGTGGACAAAATACTTTTCAGATAAGATAGACAGATTTAGATTAGCAGAGTAAACATAAGGAAAGAAATTTATCTTAACTGCTCCAGTGTAACATCTTCTCATTTTTAAAAACCTCTTTTGGTAAGCCAATTTTTGACCTATTGCTGTGAAATACTTTATCATTTGTGTCTACATCTGGTTAATCTATTTGGTTCTATACGTGCATGTGTTGATCCGTTAATTACTAAAACTTTATAATAAGCTTTACTAATTAGTTTCTTTCCTTACTCTTTTTGCTGTTTTCAGCACTCTCCTGGCTGTTCACACCTGTCTATTATTTTTTTTCTCATTGGAAAATTGGAATCAGATTTGAATTATAATTATAGTTCAGGGAGAATTGTCATCATTGCAGCATTAAATTTCCAACCTGGAATAAATTTGTCTTTGTACTCACCTCATTGGTTGCCTATCTTTTTTCCTTTTCTTTAAATCTGGTGACTTTATAAAGATATGCTCTACTGTTGATTATGTATTCTGTATTTTTCCACTAATCCCCCTCCTCTGCAAACATCCGCTATACCCTTTTCATTTGTTGGTTAGGCCTCCTCTTATTTCAGGAAAAAAAAAAGAATATTTTTTTTCAGCATCTCATTTTATTAAGGATATAATGTATATATCCTTGTTATATTCTTGTATAACCTTGATCTGACTTAGGCATCAGTAATCTTTTTCTCCATTTGAACATCTTAATTTCATTTTGCTCTGTTTTTCAAGTTACTGGCCGTTTTTTACCATGCTTGTCTGGTTGATTTAGTGTGATTTCATTGCTGTAATAGTTTTGTTTTACACTGCCATTCTTTTTTGAGCCAGGCTAGCTAAATTTTCATGTCTTTCTGATTTCTCTAAAATCTCGCATCCCTTTGTAATCTTGCTTCATAGGGGTCATTTGTTCTTTCATTGCTTTGAAATAATGAAGAGTTTTATCTAAGATTTTTATTCTGCTTTATAGATTAACTTTTTATAGTGTATTTTTTAGGAAAATTATAATAATGAAAGAATGTATAAAAGATAATAAAATGAGTGAAATAAAATAATAGAAAAAATAATAAGCATAAATATTTAATGAAAAAGAATGAATTATAACACATAAAATAATCAGCGATAAAATAGTAAAACAATAAAATCAACCAATACAAGAAAAATTAAATAATCAATAGTAAAATACATTAATAAATCAAAAGCCCCACATTCCATACCCAGTTTAAGAAACAGAATGTCATTATTTCCTTTGAGATCCCCGTGTACCCTTTTATTTTCTTTTTCTGAATGCAACCTTAGCACTCTTGAGTTTAATATTATTACCTTGTTTATGATTTGGTCACTTGTATTGATGTTGGAATAATATATTATGTATAAGTATTCTTGAGGTTTTATATATTCAACATCACTTTGTCCCACTAAAGTTCTTTATTTTCCCACACTTGCTTGCTGTAATAAAATATCTCACGATTTCAGCTGGCATTTACCTAATTTATCAATGAGGTTGTGCTTCTTTTCATGTTCAATGAACATGTGTTTTATCTTTAATGAAACATCTGTGATATTTTTTTGCATTCTAGAAGTTCTTAGTAATTTTAATGCATTCGAATTTTATAAACTACCTCAAGGAACTAAAAGTATCTTTTAATATCTTATAAACATCTTAGTTTTTCCTTTCACATCATTTATTTGGAATTGATTTTCTGTAACTGGTGTGAAATAGGGATCTATTATTTCCCCCCAAATATGGAAACCACTTGCTCCAACACTATTTATTTTATCATCTACTCTTATCTCAATAATGAGTATCTTATCTATTATATATTACATTTCTGTGTATGTGTCTTTCTGAGCTCTTAGTTCTGTCTTGTTTATAAGTTTACTCTGTGTCAATGCTCTTACGTTTAATTCTTCTTTACACTAAGCCTTGATTTCTGGCTCCTACTTTGTACTCCTTTGAGAACGTTTTGGTTTCTATTTTATTTTGTATTTTCTAATTATTTTCAGATGCAACTTGTCAAGGTCCATGAAAAGCTATGTGTGGATTTTGATTGAACTACCTTTGCCAGTGTGGATCACTCTAGATCAGATACAATTCATGACAATGGCATTACTCTCATTCATTTGACTTCTTAGTATGTTTCAGGAGCGTTTATATTCTTCTACATGGAAGTGACCTAAATTCTGCTTGGCTTAATAATAGATACATTATTTTTATTATTTTTAATGACTGCTTTTTATAAATCACATTTTATGTTTATTTGGAGTATATAAATATAATTGACTTTTATATCCAGAAAATGTTAGAAACTCATATTATTATTTAAAAATGCTTGTAGCTTTTTTGAGATTATCTCTGGTTCTTGTTTTTCAACCATTTTGCCCTGTATGCATATGTTGGAATAGGTGGGGGAGAGAGGATGAGGGCGTGTTATTATACTGATTAAGACCTTCAGTACAACTTTTTAAAAACCTGTTTTCATTGACTTTTATATTTTTAGAGAGAGAGGATATGAGAGAGCAACATTGATATGAGAGAGCAACATTGATATGAGAGAGCAACATGGATATGAGAGAGAAACATTGGTTGGCTGCCTCCTGCATGCATCCCACTGGGATCAAACCCGCAATCTGAGCATGTGTCCTGATCAGGACTTGAATAGGTGACCTTTTAGTGCATGGGATGACAATCAACTGAGTCAGAGGTCCAGGGCTCTAGTACAATTTTTAAGAGAACTTGTGAATTTGGACAGCTCCTATCTTGTCCTAATTTTTAAGGGAATGTTTTAAAAATAATATATATGGGATAGTAATCTCTTATTAGGATAAGGACCTTCATTTATACTCTTCATTTTATATGAATTTTTATTATGGCACTGATTTCTATTTGGCATTGTCTCCTTTTGCTTTATGGACTTTCACTCATCACCACCTCTCTCCTGGGTTTTCTCCTTGTTCCATCTCTGGTCTTCTTCTCTGTGGCCTCTGGATGTTTGAATGTTTCAGGGCTCAGTGCTTGTACTTTTTTTTTTAAACAACATTTAACTTCTTGGTGATTTCTAGATTTTTATGCCTACATCTCTTAATTTATATCTCCTGTTCATCCCCTCTCTTAAACACCAGACTTGGATATCTACTTGTAACTTGGGTATTATTTTTAAACTCAGAGTAAGGGTAGTCTGTGAAGCAAACAAACTTTCACATGCTATGAAGTGAAAGAATCGAGAAAGAGGGCAAAGCAAGAAAACAGTTGCTTTGACATTCTAATTATAAATACATTAGACTTGGCGCAAAAAAATCATCAAACCATCAGTCTTGACGATGGTTAAGTTAATTCAGGTTTTGAAGTTCAATAATTCATCTGCGAAGTGTCAGCAGCTGGGTCTTGTTAATGGTAAGCCTTTCATTCCTGTTAAATCAATTGTAAATAATATAACCCCTCAGAGAAAAATGATGAAATAAGCATTGATTTCCAAATTGGGTGTCAGATATAGAGCATTAATAAAACACATTGCAAGCAAACAAGTACCTAATATACTCTCATCACTGAAATAGTAATCAAAGGGGGGAAATCAATAATTTTTGTGTAAGTTGCTAGTATTTTCATAATTCATTTGTATCTGTATCATCATATCAGATGTCTCATTGTAGACCCTATGTGGTTATTTAATTTTCATTATCCTCACCAGCAAAACCAGGGACTTCTGTGTAATGTTAGATTTGTTTCTCCCTTCTTCTAACGGGGTGACAAGCATCTGGTCACATAGTGTTTTAGCTGCCCTACGCCGATGATTTTGTTTTGTTTAATGCAATACAATCATCATTTACAGCAAGTCACATAAAACACTGCAGAAAAATGTAACAGCTCTAATAAAACTTTCAAAGGAAAATAAAGCTCTCTAGCAGGTATCCATAAAAGTGCTTTATGCTCGCAAACTCTATTAAATGTTAATGCCAGTGTCCTGTGACTACCACATATGAAGTCTGGCTGAAAGGAAAATGTGTCTGTGAAACTGTGATTCTGCAGCAAAAGAGGTTGGAAGGGCAATGCCATATTATCTATTAGACTGAAATATGAAAACCATTAGGGGCTCTACTGATGGTGCATTTTATGAAGGACTAGTTTGAGGAAAAGCACATGTTTTTTTTCTTTTTCTTTTTTTAAACCATACATGGGACAAAGTTGAAAATACTGAGGGCACAACTTTCAAAGAAGCATCGCCAAACTTCTCTAAGTTACAGAGCACAATTTTTGGTCAAGGGTGTTCTCTAAAGATGAAATTGCAGTTGATATAATGATAGTAGATTTGGGCTTGGTTTTTCTGTTTTTAATGCTGTTTTCTCACATTTTAATAATAAGTGTATTCTGTGTCTTAGTCTATTGCATTTTCTTTATTTCTATATTTTGCTTTTGAATTTTTTAAAAATTAAATTTACTGGGGTAACATTGGTTAATATGATTATGTAGGTGTCAAGTGTACAGTTCTCATCATTTATATATTGTTTTGTGTGCCCACCACCCAAAGTTATGTTCCTATATTTCTTTTTTTTAAAATATATTTTATTGATTTTTTTACAGAGAGGAAGGGAGAGAGATAGAAAGTCAGAAACATTGATGAGAGAGAGACATCGATCAGCCGCCTCCTGCATGCCCCACTGTGGAGATGTGCCCGCAAGCAAGGTACATGCCCCCAACCAGAATCGAACCTGGACCTTTCAGTCCGCAAGCCGATGCTCTATCCACTGAGCCAAACCAGTCTTGGCTAGATTTCTTTATAAAACCTTCTTGTGAAGTTATTTAATGTTTTAACTTACCAAGTGGTTAAATACCCTGTAATGGGATGTTATGTTGGCTAGCTAATTAACTCTTAGTAGAAACCTCACTTTGAAGAACATATCCAAATGGTCTCTGAAAAATTGTCAGAAATAGAAGCTACCCGTCATGAGAAAGAACATAAAGTGAATGAATACACAATGTGATGTAACTGGCTGCCAAATGTACCACAACAACTTTACAGAATACAGGGACCCAGGATCTGATCTGCCATCTTTCCTCAAAACCACAGAGACCCCGCTGTGCATTCAGAAGAAGAAAGCGGGATGGTTACAGAAGTTAAATTATGGCAGGTGAAGATTTCTTGAGGGATATGGGAACTTTTAGCTGCGAATAAAGAAGGCTCAAGCTCAGGCAGTCAACTGGTTTTTAAATATTCTCTCTTCCTTTGGGAATTTTGAACACCAACTGGCTGATTTTGTAGTTATGGATTCATATTTGAGATTCACATTTGATATAAAGTAGTATTACAGGATTCATAATTTGAAAAATATTCCCTCTGCAAGAAGCATAGTTTTCTACTTCTCTAATACCTGCTGTTTTAAATTAATGCCGTGGAGGCATGAAAATTGGTGTGTTCTAATCACCTGCAGATTCAGGTTTCATCAGTAAGGACCATCAATTACAAAACAGCCTGTGTGTAGAGGGATCGCAAGAGGATTTAAAGTCAGATGTCTTCTGTTAAGCGGTGCTCATGAGAAAAAAAATGATGGATGGTGAAAACTTTCTGGGGGCCGAGGAGGAGACCAAAGGGTACTTCTAATACAACGGAAAATGCTTTTCTCAAGCTATTATCACAATGTAAGATTTATATCTGCAATAAACTAGAAGGTAAATTTTGGCCGAGGCCCATTTATTACAGCACATTTCTATAGGGTATTAACTCTGAGCTACTAGTACTTCATGAGAGTTCACGTGGAATCTCACTTCGTAAAGTTCCTTTGCCCTTTAGCCTTAGGATTTGCAATTACGCTTCCTGTGAAGCTTAGAACCACTTAGGAGAGAATATCATGGTTACACTTAGGTGTCATATTTATTAAATGGCTGGTAAATGCTTTACTAAGAGACATAGCAGCACCTGAACAATAGATTGTCTCTTATAAAGAAAGAATATGATAGGCAGGCCAACTTCCAGAACCATCTGACACCTAGCACAGCTGTTGCTTCTAGAAACAATGCTCAGTATCCTGGTTGCCTATACATTAAGACCCCATAAAGCTTATATTTCACTTTGTCTTTCTTTTAATCATTTTTTGGTGGCATACCCTTGTTCCTGGCTACTTTGGAAGGAAGACATCATTGAGTTGGAGCAACTCTGGCAAGCATTAGTTTTGCCATGGGTGGTATGACCTTGGCATTAGCACTATTGGCATACAAAAGGGTGAAGTTGACAGCCTTGACGGAAAGACCAGTATAGGGAGAATTGAGGCAGTGTAGCCCCAAAAGATTTCATCTGGATGTTGGCCCGTAAGTTGTGTGATTAGCTGATCCATTAGCATGGTTTGAGTGCCCATGCATACATGGGGATACTGTTGTGATTACATGACACTCAGTGACTAAATTACCATCATTCCTCACGTCAGGGATAAGAAACCCACCTTTGTTGCAGGGAAATACTGGAATTGCCAATATGACCCTTTTCATCCATCCTGAGACCTGAAAGATGTCCTGTTCTACATAAGATAGGAAATTGTTTAGCATAACAACAAGGACACAAGAGTAAATGCTTGGATAGTACTTGGTACCTGCTAAACAAACATTTCACCAGAACCCTGTGAGAATTGAGGCTGGAAAAGTGCAGGAACTTATGCAGATAATCATGGTGATGCTGGGTTTTGAACTTGACAACCATACAGAGCAGCTTAAAAGCAAAGGCCCTGCCGAAACTGGTTTGGCTCAGTGGATAGAGCGTTGGTCTACAGACTGGAAGGTCCTGGGTTCGATTTTGGTCAAGGGCACATACCTTGGTTGCAGGCACATCTCCATTCAGGGTTGTGCAGGAGGCAGCTGATAGATGTCTCTCTCTCATCGATGTTTCTGACTCTCTATCTCCTTCCTTTCCTCTCTGTGAAAAATCAATAAAATATATAAAAGATATATATAAAAAAAAGCAAAGGATAAACTGATGTACAAAAGGATAGATACAGAGGCAGTAAAGCCTCAAACAGACTGAAATTATAGCAGGAAGATTAAAGTTAGGTGGGGTAGATAGGAGATCAATCAAGGGACTTGTATGCATGCATATAAGCATAACCAATGAACACAGACACTGGGGGGGTTGGGGTATGCCTGGGAGGGAGGGGGGGCATGGGGAAACATGTATAAAAATTAATAAAAAACAAACAAACAAACAAAAAAAAACAAAAAAAAATAAAGATAAAAGCCTAACAAAAAAAAAAAAGCAAAGGCCCTGTAACCAGCCAAAGTTGAAGTATTGCCAATGTGATACTTAGCACTCAAGCTTTAATTTATTTATTATCAATTATTTTATAAAATGTGCATAGTGATAGAATCTTAACAGTGCTTTGAGAATTGTGTTATCCCTGGCATATAGCAAGTGCTCAGTAAGTATTTGCTTTAGTAAATGATGATGGAAATAGAAGGGCTATTAATTGATGGGTATAAAGCATGTTTTATGAGTACACATTAGCAGTAATGGTAGCTGGGTCAGAGAGCTAATGGTGGTCAGGGGTGGAATGATACCTATATTCTTGTTTTAGAACATGCAGTTTAATTCTCTCCTTAGATACTGTAGCAAGAGCATGTAGAGAAATTTTGTGTAGAGAAATTTTGCCTGGGGCCTGTGCTTCAACTTCCTTCATTTTTAGCAAATTCTTTTTTTTTTCCCCTCACTTTACATCTGAGAGTCCTGGATCTCATTTTAACTGGAAAGCAGCAACTGTCAGTCTAATTACCTCTTGATAATATTGTGAATTTCCTTCTCTAATTGGATAATAGAATTATTGAGAATTTTGAAAATAGAAAACGGACAATCTGCTGAGGGCAGGAAGTGATAGCAATGTGCTGAGCTATGTAAGGGCTCATTGCAAACAATCCAAGCCACAAAATGTGTGGGTTCATCAAAATCCACAGAAGTGGGGTCTGTCTTCCTTTGTTTTTACTTCCGGATGTCAGTGCTATCACCACAAACCATCCTTATCACCTCTTTTAGTAGTTTGCTTTCCTTAACTAATTCATCCCAGGGCAGTTGAATTTCTCTAGTAAGATAGACAGCTTTAATCATTCAATTATGGGCTTTTCATTGGTGACTCAAAGCAACAGAGAAAATCTTGTCTTTTGCAAAAAAACATGTTTTTGTGACCTCCAGTTACTGCGGTGTTGACATTATTTATTGCCTTGTATTTGTCAAAGCGGTAAAATGAGCTCAGGAAATAACTAGAGCAAAGCATAATATTAGTATTTCCAAAGATGATATTATATTGATAAAACTATATGTACAAGTTGTTGGCAACTTTGGTGCTTCTGAAATCTTCGTAGCAAACATTTACTTAGAATCTTTTTTAAATTTTCAATTTCTACTGTTAATGTTTGGGTAGTGTCTCCCTTTCCTCTCCAAATATATATATATATATAATGTTGTCCCCAAAAATGTATACAAAGTCAGTGTTTATTAACACAGTTCATTTTCACAACTTAAGAGAATCTACAGAAATGAATTTTTTGTCAATGCCTGTACTCAAACTGATGACTATTCTGGTCCAGCAATGGCTGATAATGCAAAGCAATGGACTCGCAAGCATCAAGAATCATTTCATTCGGTATTTGTGTGCCTTCAATTTGTTGACTGTTGCCGGTTTTGTGTCGTAAACTTTTATCTTTTATGAATCCCCATAAAAAATGTCTAGTGGATAAATTTTCTTTATTCAAAGCTTAGTCTGCTTGATCCATTATTTCAAATCAGTTAAACCTGCAAAGGAGTGAAAGCTAAGTGAGTTATCAGCTGTTAAAGTGTGTACACAGGGTATATACTAGTACACATTTGGAATTATTATAAAGGCAGTGTTTGTACTTATTTCAAACTTCCAGTAGCATTTTTGGATGAATTTGATTTGTTCAAAGCTTAGTCTGGCCCAAAAGAAGGAAACATTAATTGAGCTATCAGCTGTTAAAGTATGTATACATGGTTTGGGGACACCCTATAGTTACATCCTAACATAGTGTACATACATACACACACACACACACACACATTCAAACATACACATACATTTTTTAAAGGTACCTTCAGTAAGGACACAAATTCTACTTTTTAGAGATTTTTTGAAAAATATGATGTCCAAGATATGAAAGGGTTCTGGAAAGAAGCAAAGTTTCCTGTTATTGAAAGAGTTGTTGGAAATTTTTGACACGCCATTCAAAGAAGTTACCTTCAGGCTAAGAGTAAGGATGTTAAAAACAAAAACAAAAAAACAACCTTAAGTAAAAAGAGTTTCTTGGACTGCCATGAGAGGAAATCTTAACATCTGTGTAGCACACTCATTATTACAACGTGATTGATAGTACACACAGTAATTACATGTATAACAAGATTATATTACCAGGTAAAAAGACAGAGAATAAGGCCAACATACATGTGACTATGGTTTGCTGCCAAATGTCTTATCATGAATGTTCTCTTGTCATTGTTTTCCTAAAGGTTTTTTATGTTCTACTGTCTAAAAGCACTAGTCTTTGACTTTGGCCTTGCTGGTACTGTCAATAACAGTTCAATAAGAATCCGGGTAACTCTCTTCCCTGTTGGCACTGAGCCTCATTTTGTGTGATCTAAATCAAGCATGTCAAACTCAAAGACTGACATTGGCCAAATAAATGAGATATGTGGCCCTCGGGCCACGAGTTTGACATGCTTGTTTAACTTCTCAGATTCCTGACCATACCCGGTGTTGAAGGTCCTTAGACTAGTCTCTCAGTTACTGATGGGGTATTTCAGGAAACTCAAGACACACTTTCATGTTGATTATACTTCCTGGGAAATCAGACTTGTGTCTCTTAGGCAGCACCATGGAGAAGTTTGGCTTTGTCATGTGGCTAATTCATTACCTTGAAATGTGGGTTCCCCTAGCCTGTGGGGAAACCTGGCAAAACGGAGAAATGGAAATGTTTAAGGCATGGCTGGCTTTATTCATATTCACAGACCACACTTTGAGAATCAGTGCTATAGACTAGAAAAGGCTTATTTGCCTAAGTGTTAATATTTAAAAAGCACTCATGGGTAACTATAATATTTACACTTTTCTTCTATTTCCATATATTAATTATTTTTATCCCACTTGCTCTCTACAAGTGTGCTTTTTAAAGAAAACCATGAGCCCTTTAGGATGGCTCTTGGAAAATACACAGAGAGTAGCAAGTACTGTATTGATGATCATGAAAAGAAGTTAGAATCCCCGTACATTGCGGATGGGAATATACTAGTATACGGGTGCATCTCCAGTGGCAGACAGCATGGTAGTTCATTAAAACAATTAGGTGTAGAATTAATATGTGATCTAGCAATTCAAGTTCTAGCTATATGTACTCCTAAATTAAAAGCAGGGATTCAAGTAGATATTGGTACACTCACATTTAAAGGAGCATTGTTCACAATAGCCAAAAGATGCAAACAAATAAGATGTTTAAGGATAAATGGAAAAACAAATTGTGGCATATGATAGAATATTATTCAGCCCAAAGTGGGAATGTAATTCTGGTCATGCTGCAATGTGGATACACCTTGAGGACATTATGCTAAGTCAAATAAGCCCAACAGTAAAGGACAAATATTGCATGTTTCCAGTTATATAAGGTATCTAGCATAGTCAAATTCATCAAGACAAAATAAAATAGTACTTACCGGTGGGGGGGGGGGCAAGGAGAGAATGGGAAATTATTACTTAATGAGTACTGAGTTTATTTAAGATAACGTTCTGCAGATAGGTAGTGGTGATGGTTGTATAATGTTGTGAATGTGCTTAGTGTCACTGAACTCTACACTTAATTGTTAAAATAGTACATTTTGTGGCCTGGCTGGCATGGCTCAATAGTTGAACATCTATCTATGAACCAGGAAGTCACGGTTCGATCCCTGGTCAGGGCATATGCTCGGACTGTGAGCTCAATCCCCAGTGGGGCCTGCAGGAGGCAACCAATCAATGATTCTCTCTTGTCACTGATGTTTCTCTCTCTTCTCTCCCTCCCCTTTCCTCTTTGAAATCAATATATATATATATATATATATATATATATATATATATATATATATATAAATTCACACACACACACTAGTGGCCTGGTACATGAAATTCATGCATGGGGGGTGTGTCCTTCAGCCAAGTCTGCACCCTTTCCAATCTGGGACCCCTCGATCCTGTGGGATCAAGCCTAAATTGTCAGTCAAACATCCCTCTTGCAACCCGGGACTGCTGGCTCCTAACTGTTCTCCTGCCTACCTCCCTGATCACCCCTAACCATTCTGCTTGCCCACCTGCTTGTCCCCAACTGCCCATCCATGCCTGCCTGATAGCCCCCAACTGTCCCCCCTGCCTGCCTGCTCACCCCCAACTTCCTCCTGCACCAGACTCATCAACCCTAATTGCCCTTCTCTCCTGGACTGATCACCCTAACCACTTCTTCTTTGGCCCCACCACCATGGCTTTGCCTGGAAAGTCTCCCGGTCTAATTAGCATATTACCCTTTTATTAATATAGATATATATCTAAAAAATATACAATTTATAATACTTATTTTTTGACAATACAAAAGGTTTACACACTTCTTGCTCATTTCAGTATTTCTCTAAAGCATGCTACAATGGTCTTTAGACATTCTTGCTTGAATGACTGATGGACTTAAAATGAGACAGTACTTACTTCAACAGCGGAAATATAAACCTCCAAAATTTGAGCTTTTATGAAAAGTGACCTAGAAAAGTGATGTCCACATCGAACTTGCCCAGAAGTTAACCCTTCGCGTCCAATCACTGGCTTGGCTGCCAGCAAAATGACACGTCTCAATTGGTCTGAATGGGAAGCCATTGCCTGTAAGTGCAGCGCTTAGGAAATGGCTGGAAGTCAGAGACTGTCTGGTTTGGCATCCCTGATGTCTGTCTCTGACACTTATGTCTAAATTAGACAGCTGCTAATTAAATAAACGGGCAAAGCCAGCATCATGCCCTGTCTCTCCTCCTCCATAAAGCTGGGCATTGCCATTTTGGCCAGTTGTCCAGATCCATCATTTCATAATTTCTAACCTTAGGCATAGCTGTGTAACTCAATTAAATGTGACCAAAGTGAACTTTGTTGAAAAACCAAATAGTAAAAGAAATATAAGGAGTGAAACGCTGAGGGCTGATTTCTGCAACTCGAGTTTGGCTCTTGATCAGACGTTTTTGTGTGGTTAATGTGTGGTTCTTGATCGGATGTTTTTCAAAAGCTATTTCTGCTTTTTGAACAGTGCTTTGGCACAGGGAAAGATTGATCCTGAGTTTAATATCACACTTCCACTTCAACAAAACTTTCATTACATTGAAGTAATCAAGTTTATTAATTGTTGCAATGCAATAACTCTACACTATAAAAGTATATTGAAAGTATAAAATATATTTTAAAACTATAAATGATAAAGTTATATAGTTAGGTTAAATATTGAGTACAAGTACAAGATGAATACTTGATAGCATGATCATTCTTTTTCTTGGTCTTCCATTTCTTTTACAGTAGTACCCCCCACCCCCTCTTATTACAGGGTGATATATTCCAAGATTCCCAGTGGTTCCCTGAAACCACAGATAGTACCAAACCCTACACACACACACACATATATATGTGTGTGTGTGTATATGTGTGTATATATATGTGTGTATATATGTGTGTGTGTATGTGTGTGTGTGTATATATATAGTGTATATTGTGTATATTGTGTTCCCCTCACCCCGCCTTATTCAGGGGGATCTTGGAATATAAAAGATAAATACATATATTTTCACTAAAAGGAAGCATTTTATACCTTCTCTTTGGCATATCCCAATGGCCAGCATCACTACGCTTGTACTTCGGAATCATTACTAAGTATAAAGGGTGACTTGAACACAGGCACTGTGATGCCATGACACTAGATCTGATAACCAAGCCAGCCACTAAGTGACTAATGAGCAGGGCTGTGTACAGCGTGGAGATGCTAAACAAAAGGCTGATTCATGTCCCAGATGGGATGGAACTGGACATTGCGAGATTTTATCACACTACTCAGAATGGCATGCAATTTTCAACTTATGGATTGCTTCTTTCTGCAGTTTTCTGTTTAATATTTTTGGACTGTGATTGTGGGTAATTGAAATTGCAAAATGCAAATCTGAATAAGGGGAGAAAACTAATATTTTATTTGGTTAAATAACTTTGGCAAACTTTATTTTTTAACTAAACTTAAACACACAACACTATAGGACTTTGCCTTAGCCAGTTTGGCTTAGTGGTTAGACTGTTGGCCTGCATACTGAAGGATCTCGGGTTCTATTCAGGTCAAGGGCACATAACCTGGGTTTCAGGCTTAATCCCTGGCTCCGGCCGGGGCATGTGCGGGAGCCAATCAATCTGTGTGTGTCTCTCACATCCATGTTTCTCTCCCTCTGTTTCTCCTCCTCCCTTCCACTCTCTCTAAAAATCAATGGAAAAAAATACCCTCAGGTGAGGATTAGCAAAACAACACAAAATTACAGGACTTCTAATTTGCATTATGAATCCCCAAGAAGAAATTTGTAGGATTTAGTGTTCCAAAATTTACTGATGGTACTATTTTCCCAGAGGCGCCTCTTAGAAGCAGAGGATTATAAAAAAGGACTGAAAATGTTAGTTCAACTTCCTGTGTTGGAAAAATAGAGGAAGTAAAGACTCTAGACCTCATAGTTTATTTGATGTACTATGGCCTTGAAAATAGATTAATTTCTGCTTTGGAGTATGAAGACATGGCGTTAGGAGCCAATACCGGAGTTTGAGTTCCTGCTCTCTTATTAGCTGGGCACCATTTCTGTAACTCTGATGACTTAGCCCTGGATTGGATCATTGCTCCTTCCCATACCCAACTCATAGGATTGTTGTCAGCAAGTGAGATAATGGCTGTGAAATAGTCATGCAGACTATGAAGCACGGACAGTTACACAGCATTGTTATCATGAGAATAAGTACAACCAGACAGCAGTTTTGGTATTCACTATTTTTGTGATTATATCTGGATACAAAATTTTGTATGTGGTGTGACCACATTGTATTTTCACAACAATATCTAAAAATAACCATATGTTTAGAGCAAATAATATTGCAAGGCACAATTGCAAGGCCTAAATGTTAGCAATATTTTTGGTAAGGGGTTTGGGTAAATATTTTCAATTGTATATAATAACTTCAGTATGTAGATTTGTTTGTCCAATCAACTCTCCTTCTCTTGAAGTAGAAACCCATACTGTGGTGGCTGTTGTTAGCTCCAGCATGTCAGCATTTTATGTTTGTCCTCCTTGTTTCAAGATGGCTGCAGTAGCACCAGGCACCACAACTGCATTCCAGGCAGATGAGCAGGGAAAGGGTTGTGCAGACTAAGGAAGGGAGGCCCTTCTCAGTAAAATTCTACTCACAATTTGTTTTCCAAGATTGTTTCATGACCACCTCTTGCTTGCAGTGGCTTAGAATTGTTTAGCATTCTGATTTCTAGCTCATAGTTCTCAAAGTGTAGTCCTCAGACTGGCAGTCTTAGCATCACCTAAGATCTTGTTAGAAATGCAAATTCTCCTACTCTACCCTTGACCTTCTGTCAGATTCTCTAGTTAATGTGTGGAGTTCACAAAATGTCAAGCTCCAGTTCAAAAATCATTAAAAATTTCAAGACTGCAGCAAAGCAATGGCAAAGGTCCCATGTCCATGAAGTGGTTCTAACTTCTGTCACAAGGAGTAACACATTGTCCAGGTAAGTCTGAGACATTCTCAGGTTTGAGAACCACTGAAAGAGAGGAGACTTGATAGCCTAGAATAGGCACTTAATTATTCTCCAGGCCTTTCAGCTTCTTCTTTTAAAATGTTTTTATTGATTGATGAGAGAGAGAGAGAGAGAGAGAGAGAGAGAGAGAGAGCGAGAGAGAGAAACATCATTGAGGAACACATCAATAGGCTTCTTGCTGCATGCCCCCTACTGAGGATTGAGCCCAAATCCCCAGACATATACCCTGACCAGGACTGGAACCAATGATCTCTTGGTTCAAGGGTCAACACTCAACCACTGAGCCACACCAGCCAGGTGACCTTCCAGCTTCTTGAGAAACCTGCTGGGCTTTTTGTAGAAAAATTCAGCCACCAATCAATCAAGCGAGAGGTAGAAGGTTTTATTTCTTTCTCTTTTTTTTTCTTTTTCCATCAGTGAAAAGCATCTCTTGACATCTGCTTGTGCCTCCCGCTGGGGACAAAAGCCCAGTGGGAACTGAGTAGGACCCAGAGGACCTTCTGCCAACCAACAGCTGGGGCCAAGGATGAATTCCAGACTAATAAGCTGGGTGGTGTTGCTCCCCTGATAAATGGTCATTTCAAAGGGTGTGAAAAAAAATTGTAGATGAGCATTCAATGCAAGTAAAATTAAAGTCATTTATCCCGGATCATTTGGAAATATCAACTCCCTTCTTAAAGAAGGAAAATATAATAAAGCTCCCTCATAAAGATATAAAATATTTAACATATGACTTCTGCTTTGTACCAGTATCACCTCTTAATGGTCCCATTATTTTGTTATGTTTAACTTCAATGAAACATTTAGGAGGCAGGTTGGGCAAATGTTTAACCCAAATCAAGAATTTTTTTTTTTTTTGCTTGAAATCTGTGATTACATCATTGGCACATTTATATCGTAAGACACTTTTACGATATAAGCATTTTTTCATTTGGACAGCAATCATAATAAATTGAAATAAAATTCAGTCCTGATTGATGTTGCAAGTGTCATGTCCAGGGCAAGTCCCATCTATTAAGTGTGGTTTGCCGGGGCAGCAATAATAGTAGCATTTGAATGTTTTTCTTATTAAGGAGAAAAATGGTCAGGAACATCGGCTTGGTGGACTCCAAGGAACTGTGGTAAATGGAAAATGCCTGCAGCATGTGTGACTCCTTTCCCCGGCTCGAGGAGGAAGGTGGTCAGAAGACTGCCTGAATTGTTTTTCCTTTTTTTTTTTTTTTCCAAATTCGGATAAACTATTACAGTTTGTGGAATGAAAGAGAGAGGCTGATTACAACATAATGGAGTGTACCATATTCATCTCTTTGAAATATGACTTCCCCCAGCCTTTTCCATTTTACAATCGATTCTCTCATTCCCTTAATGAACCTTTGCATTCATGAGTCTTCCTTGGAAGTATGCACATGAAGTATTGCCGGAGCGAAGAGTAATCGTCTGCCAGGGAAGTCAGAACAAAGTGCCTCTCTTGTCGTTCAGTTCAATAACATTAGCAACTGTTAATGCATCATGTTGGGCACCGGATTGTTTTGCTTAATAATTATCTAATTTGCCAAGGCCGGTCTTAAAAAATGCTTTTTGAAAACTGGCACAATAGAGTTGTTGGCCAGTTTCTCTAAAGATGGGGCTGAGGGGGCTGATGTCACTGTATTTAACGACAATCTTAGTCCTTAAAAATGTTTGCCAAGACCGGTTTGGCTCAGTGGATAGAGCGTCAGCCTGCGGACTGAAAGGTCCCGGGTTCGATTCCGGTCAAGGGCATGTACCTTGCTTGCGGGCACAACTCCAGTAGGGGGTGTGCAGGAGACGGCTGATCCATGTCTCTCTCTCATCAATGTTTCTGACTTTCTATCCCTCTCCCTTCCTCTCTGTAAAAAATCAATAAAATATATTTAAAAAAATGTCGCTAAGCATGTCTAATTTGAGCCAAGTAACACACTCTGTTTAAGCAGTGATGCCGTGAAAGTGATGGGACAATAAAATTGTAGGGAAAAGTTGGATGCTTGTAACAGAAAGAGATAGGAAACAATAAATAACACTGGGGTTTTTGAATAATAACTCATTTACATAATTGGGAATGTATACATCCAAGGTTCATCGATCCAATATTTGAAGACAATATGAATATGATAGGTTTCACATAGCCCAAGACCTGAAATATGTCCAAGTTTTATCTTTTGATTCATTCCCTCTACTAATAGTAGAATTAAAGTATGTCTGCTAAATATTCTAGTTAAGTACAGGACTTTGGTAAAAATCTTGGTGTGAACTGATGGCAGATGACATGTAAAAGGAAAGGAGGAGATTGAACTATGACTGGACTTGTCAGCCATAGAACCATTTCAAAGCTGTGTTCCTTCCTAGAAGCCAAGGATTACGACTGACAATGTGTGATGGGATGTTTTGATTGAGCCCAGAACTATTAAGGTTGGACACAATCCAATGGAAGGAAGGAAGGAAGGAAGGAAGGAAGGAAGGAAGGAAGGAAGGAAGGAAGGAAGGAAGGAAGAGAAATAACTTAAAAAAGAGGGAAACAATGGGCATTATCATGGTGCCCCTAATTGAAAGAAGGAAAAAGATCAGAACAAACTGTAAGCCTTATGAAGATTTTAAAAATAAAAAGTAGGCAAAATGTCACCAAATGACCAAATCTTAACATATACAATATCAACTATATGATAGTGAGTAGGTTCCACAGACTAGTGACAGAGGGTCCAGCATGTGTGTTAGCTCTTCTCTCTTTTATTTAAATCTTCTTGTGATGCCCAGTTCAGCTTCCTTCTGGGAGCCTTTTCTGATTGGTAGGGTGAAGCAACAATTCCTCCTTGAGTCTCACTTCTTCAGAAGCTCTCTTAAATTATACAATTTAGGCCTTTATGTACACTGATATTTATTGAGCATTTACTATACCAGGAGCTCTAAAGTTCTATACATATATCTTCATCTAGCCCCCTCACATGCTATTATTAATCTATTTCCCTGAGATAGAGGAAGGTGAAGTGACTTGTCCAAGTTTCCCCAGCTTGGAAATAGGAGATCAAGAATTGGACCACATACTAATGCTCTAAGAGATCTGCTTCCAGAGCACACCTCATCTTTATTAGGTTTTTACGAAGCAGGAAATGAGTAGGAGAGAGAGCATACAAAGTTCCAGGGACTCACTGTCAGAGCCTCACATCCACCCGCTGTTGAAACCATTTCTTCCTTCACTTGACAGTAAAAACACCTCTTCCCCTCCCTAGTCTTGCCAAGGCTGGTTGATAGGGCCTTGAGATTTAGACATATTCTGTTGGCAATCCTGAGTTACTAGAAATGGGTAACTTGGTTTATATTGGGTAGTTCCTGAATTTAAATATATTGTGGAGTCAAGTGAATATTATAAAACTATTCAAGAACCTCCCTCCCTTTTTTACAATCCTTATCCCAGTTTATTGATTTGAAAGAGAGAGAGAGAGAGAAAGAGAGAGAGAGAGAGAGAGAGGGAGAGAGAGAGAGAGACAAACATCAATGTGAGATAGAAATATCCAGCAGTTGCCTCTTGTCCATACCCTGACTAGGGATCAAACCCTCAACCAACATTTGTACGCTGACCCAGAATAAATCTGCCAGCTTTTAGTGTATAGGATGACATTCCAACTAAATGGGCCACTGGGCAGGGTGCCTTCCCTTTTTAGCTCCTGACTTCTCAAAGAATGCTCCATTCTGTCTGTTTCTCTGAAATAGAGCATAATATGGTGATCATAGGAATGTTTGTTGACACATCTATTTCAAATAAAAACCGAAGTCCTGCCTTTTCTGGTAAATGTAAGTCTAATTTGGTTGTTTGTTGGTTTGACAAAGACTGACTTTGTTAATTTGGCTATACAATACCTATTTTATATGAATTACATATACAGTGGTACCTCGAGATACGAGTGCCCTACCATATGAGATTTTTGAGATACAAGCCGTCCAGCGAGCGATTTTTGCTTTGAAATACGAGCAACATTTGAAATAGGAGTAATCGCGCGGATCGGTCAGCTGCACATGACCCACCAGTTTACCCCGACTCCAGCGTCTCATAGTTTCCCACGCCTCAAGGTTACGGAACGAATTAAACTCATATCTCGAGGTACCACTGTACTGTATTTGTGGTTTAAAGGTTTTAGAAATATTACAAAGCTCATTAGATCAAAGTATTTTTCTTTATATCGGTAAAGTTGTTTTAAAATGGAAAACACTTTAATTTTTCTAAGTATTTCAAAGTATATCGAGATAAACAAGGTACCTATAAGCCAAAGAGCAAGAATCATAATTCAAGTCATTTGATAAGTTTTAGGGAAGCCATTTGAGATTCTTCTGAAGTTATTGAAAGCTCCATATCACTAAAATCAATTTCTAATACACTTCTCCTGTTTAATAGCTATGAGACTTTTATAATTTTTAAAATTTAATAACTAATAATAATTTAATCCAAAAGACATTATTTTTCACAGTAGGACAGCTTTTTGGCCACAGGAAATAAAATTAAAATGATTCATGGGGCAAAGAAGTAGGATGAGACCATAACCATAAAAATATATTACATTAAGGCAAAATTTTATGTGCAGTAAATGCTCAGTGTTTATGTAACTGATGTGTCTCTAGGAGCACTGAAATGATGTGACATACATGCTTTGTCTTCATTCTGAATCCCTCGGACACTGTACAGAAGGGTCCAGGAGGGCCCAGGGATGTGCTGATTGACTTGCGCTGTGACTGAGCCTGAGATCAGAAGAAAAGGTTCCAAATTCTTCCTATCCTTCTCTAAACCAACATAAGCTTATTTTAAGAACAAAGAAGAAAGGGGAAAATAGGGACCTAAAGTGATTTTTTTAAAAGTGGCATTGTTTAAGAAACCAGGAAAATTATCAACAATCTAAAAAAAACATACATCTGTCAACATAGTAAAAAGAGCTGCATTAAATTAAATTGTTATTTTAATATTTTTTCTTTTATATTTTATTTATTTATTTTTTTTTACAAAGAGAAAGGGAGAAGGATAGAGAGTTAGAAATATCGATGAGAAAGAAACATCGATTGGTTGCCTCCTGCACACCCTCTACTGGGGATGTGCCCACAACTAAGGTACATGCCTTTGACCCAAATGGAACCTGGGACCTTTCAGTCCACTGAGTCAAACCAATTAGGCCTATGCAGCTCTTTTTTAAAAAATATATTTTTATTGATTTCTCTTTTTGAGAGAGAGAGGAATGGAGAAGGAGAAAGAAAACATTGATGTGAGAACAAAATATTGATCATGTGCCTCCTACGTGCCCCTGACTAGGGATAGAGCCCACAACTCCAGGCATGTGCCCAGACCAGGAATCAAACCTGCGATCTTACGGTATATGGGACAACACCCAAACAACTGAGCCACACCAGCCAGGGCAACAAGGCAGATCTTAAGCTGAGAAAATTCTGTGTTAAATCTCCATCCTTAGAACCTGGATACTCATGTGGAGTATAACCTGGTCCATTTTCAGGTTAGGGCCAGTAAAGGGAGCATGCTTTGAGAAACGACAATACTTTGTGTGTGATAACATAGAGGAACTTAAATATACTCCCTGTACGTTTTAAAATAAGCTTTGCACTTAATTAGGAAAACAAATTTTTTAACACTATAATATAAAATATTTTTAGTAAGTCTTGTTCTGATGTCTATTTTGATACCAAAAATCACAAGTCCTGAAAGTAAGAAACATTTCTGAGGGAATCTGAAATACGTTTTTCCCAGGTCATTTTCAAAGTTTGATTAAAAGGTTGGCTTCGTTTTCCACATCTGTGTAGTGGAATCAGTCTTTCCCCTTAAAATGGAGGAAAAGAAACATGTTAATTCCAAAAACAGAGTTGGATTAGCCCTTACTAATTAATTATACAGGGCTAATTGTTGAACATGTTTTTTGAACCTACCTCCTCTCTAAAGTGGAAAAGATAGCCTTGACCTCATAGGACTGTTCTGAGGATTAAATGATGTGCCAGGTGTATTGGTTTGAGTCCTCTGAGAAGCAGATGCCAAGATGGAATTCAGTGTGCTAGGATATTAGGGGGAATTCCTGAGAAAGACACCAGAGAGGGAGTCAGGGAAGATGAGGAGGGCCAGAGACTACAAGCATACAAGTCTGACCCCTAGGTTGAGACCTCAGTCCAGTCTCAGAGGCAAGCTCAGCTCAGCAGCAGAGGCCCTGGGACAGGAGTGGTCCCCGTAGTTGAAGGTCTGCAAGTTGCATTCTCGTGGCTGCCACAGTCAGTGCAGGTGTCTGGCATAGATCAGGTTCTTTGCTCCAGGTGCGTGGCTTTCTTCGGCTGTTATGGTCATGGCTCATTCCTCCATGGCTTCAGTTCAGTTTATTTTCTTAAGCTAAATTTCCCTTTCCTCCATTGAAAGGAATTAATCAGAGCCTCTACGGCGCTAACAGAGAATGATTAGAGACGTATTCATTTCGCAGATGGTAGAGTGAAAAACCATGTCTTCATAACACTGGGCCCTAGGTAGTTCCTGATTAGGTAGTTTCAGATGTGATTAGATTGGTGGTAAAAATGAGTTTTCTAGAATGCTCCAATTATATCTCTTGTGGTTTTTTTTTTCATTGTCTGAAGGCTATGCTCCACATCTGAGCACAACGTGAACATCTTTTTGCTTACTTTGTGCATCTGACCGCATCTGTTATCACTCTGCTCATCTTTCTGCTCCAGTGATAGTGTTGATGGTACTCGGCATCGATGGGCTGACTCACATCTCTCCTCAGCCTCCTACTCTCGCTCTCTGGGGATGGCCAGGTGACGTAGTTCTGGCTAGCACGACATCAGGAGGCACTACTGGGGTGAAACTTTAGACAGCGTTCTCTTTTGTAATAATAGGAAAATAGAACAGGCAAGCATTTTTCCTTTGCACCTCCATTCTT
The DNA here is from genome assembly GCA_004026805.1 of Lasiurus borealis. NCBI lineage: Eukaryota > Metazoa > Chordata > Mammalia > Chiroptera > Vespertilionidae > Lasiurus > Lasiurus borealis. The sequence goes on along the minus strand of PVJN01000053.1, from coordinate 115,173 downwards.
TATCCCACTTGAGATCTGAAGAAGCAGCTATGATCTTGAGTGAGACAACAAGACTGAGGAATAATCCTTTAACATATGGTAATTGTAGGCATTTCTAGGACTTGGATCCTTGAAAGCATCACTAGGGGTTGCACCAGCCAAGGGTGCCTCTTTTGACACTTCGTACATGAATTTGATTAATATCTATTTATACTGTCAAGTTTCCTGTAACAAATGCAATTTTGACTATTTCATCAGTCATATTTCATCCAAAGCACTTAAGGCTTGGTACTTGAATTGCTGGTTTTCCTGTCTAGACTAGACAGGGAATTCTCTGGTGACTTTTTCCCTTCAGTTGAGAATGCTCAAAGCACTGATCCAAGTCCTGGGATATAGAAGGTAAAAATCCCCAGCCCCTCTCAGAAAATAAATACAACTGAACAAAAAGATGAGGCTGACTTAGTGAGCTAGCCTATATAATGGTGATCTAATCTAGGCAGAGAAGGTGGAATGGATACCTGAGTATAAAAATAGCCAGGTGCAGAGTGAGTGATTGTGGTAAAAGTATAGGGAAAGTCCTGGAAGCTAGAAGGAGCATGTCATGTTCAAAGAAGTGAAAGTTTAGTGGGTTTAGTTGAAAGACAAGAGTGCAAGTGATAAAGCAGAATTGGAAAAGAGGGGCTTTGAAACTCATCAAACAGAGTTTGAACTGTATTTTATGGGCAGTGGGAAAGCCAGCAATTAAAATTTTATTGGAAATGTTCTTTCTGCCATTCTAAACTTGATCATGGTTTATAGGGACCACAGGAGAGAGAAGTCCCATTTCTTTACCAAACTCCCAGAAAAGCTTGGGAATTGAGTGAGATTTCTTTTCTGAATCTAGGACTCTACATAAGTCATAGGTGCTCAGCATCCTACCTAAGCAGTATTACAGCATAGTCTAAGTCAGCAGTTCTCAACCTGTGGGTTGCGACCCCTTTGGGGGTCGAACGACCCTTTCACAGGGGTGGCCTAAGACCATCGGAAAATGCAGATATTTACATCACGATGCATAACAGTAGCAAAATTTCATGGTTGGGTGTCATCACCACATGAGGAACTGTATGCAAGGGTCGTGGCCTTAGGAAGGTTGAGAACCACTGGTCTAAGTCTTCAGATGATGGACAACTTGCAGAACATAGAACTGATTCTTGTCTAGGCATTTTGTCTCCTGAAGGTATACTTAGATTTTTATTATAAAAATGATTTTAAGGCATTTGCTTCTTTAAATTTTCTTGAATGAAAATACTTAAAGGAGACAATTTTTTAAATGTAACATACACTAGTTATATAATTTAGTATTATTTTTTGTTTGCAAATACCCCTTTTTCTTTAAAATATATAGCAGTAGGATCTACCCTAGAAGAGATTGTAGTCACCATATATCCTTTATGTTGACAACCAATACACACAGTTTTAGCCAGGGCACATCAATGAGCAAGAACCTTAACAATCTGGATCTTCACGTTGATAAGATTAATTCTTGTATGCAGCTTAGCTCAATGTAATGAACACTGTTCAGCCGCTCTGGTTTGGGAATGCTTTCTTGTAGAGCAGAAGAGAGGTCAAATCAAGGACCGTAATGGAAGGATGGTAACATTGACTAGATAAACATAATGCCTTCTTAGCTAATAAGTCCATAATTCTTGAGATGTAGCCAGTTCTACGTTTTTTGCTAATGTGAAATTCACTTAATTCACTTTGTATGGGAAATCTAGGGAAAAAAATAAAACAATGACAATGCATTGGCCTGATCTGTAACAGATGAACTCATCTTTTTTTGTAGTCCTGTAAATATCAACATTAACATATCTAGTCGACTCACTTTTATTTGAGTAAAATATAAACTTAATTTGCTCCCAGCTTTCATGTCTTAACACACTCTATCTTCCTAGATCTTTCAACTGTCCATGTGCAATCATTAGGTAGTTCAGCTATAATCATCTAGCTGAATCCTAATTTTTCCATGAAGTGTTTATTTGCTTAGGACTTCAGCAGAAAAGCATGCTGTTAATAATCCTAACAATGATCGTTTGTATAATAATGTTAGAAATATTGAAGCCTTTTCCAAAATATCCTCTTTACTCTTCATAGGAAGAGTTATTATCATGATGGCCTGATTATAGAGTCTCCAAGTGGTTAAATGCCAATGAGTTGTAGACTTGAGCTCAAGTCAGAATTTATGCTACTAATTTTATACTTTATCTCTACTTCTTGGCTTTTTACATTTATCCATTCAACAAATACTTATTTAGCCTCTATTACATTCTGCTATAATTTCCTTCCATTTGCTAATCTTACAGTTTCAGTGTTCAGGTTATAGTCTATCGTGGAAGTAATTTCCATTGCTGCCAACCAGAAGCAAAAAGACCATAGAGCCCTAGCTGGTTGACTCAGTGGATGGAGCGTTGGCCTGCAGAGGTTCCATTCTGGTCAAGGTCACATACTTGGTTGCAGGCTTGATCCCCAGCCCCAGTCAGGGCGTGTGTGGGAGCCAACCAGTGGATGTGTCTATCATCAATGTTTCTCTCTCTCTGTCTCTTGCCCTCCCTCCCACTGCCTCTAAGCTAATCAATGGAAAAAATATCGTAGGGTGAGGATTAATAACAACAAAAAGAACATAGAGTGAAGAGGGGGGAGTCTGTGTACCCAGAAGGGAGAGGATTTACACTTAGTGAGCAGCTAGCCAGTTTCTGCCACGGGGTTGACATAAGTTCTTTAACAACTCCAGCTTTATGTGTAAAACTATTGCTTCTAGCAGAATAACTTTCTCTACGGCAAGCTGTGATAAATGTTATGACTTTAGATTGTATTTTATAGCACCTCTGCTCCGTTCCTTCGAAATTGCCTTATTACGTTTCATTATGGGCGCTAATGATGAATTAAGTTGGACTGCTTAATAATTAAAAGTATCTCTAGGATAAAGCCATATTTTCTCTTGGAGCAAATCTATTTCGCTTTGTTCACAGCTGCCACATTCAGTGAAAGGTAATTGGAATTCTTAAGCAATGAACAAGCAGACCTCTCAGAAAGTGACATTGACAGGGTTTGTTCAGTTTGATTGTGAAAGAACTTGTACAAAATGCAGAGAGGAGCTTTTTAATCAAGATAACACAAACATGAGTGGTAAGAACTCTTACAAATAACTCCTGACTGAACTGACATGTCCGAAAGAAAACTCTAGAAACAACCAATCTCTGACATGTATTTGGGGGGAAAAAATGAGGAAAAATAGTCCTATGAATTAAAGTCAAGCAGAAGTGTTACCTACATTTTATTTGTTTTTGCCTTAAAATAGTATTACCATAACACTGTAAAAATTTAAATAAGCTTTCATTCTATGCTTCCTCCATGGATGGTATCAGAGGTTTCATGTATGTATCAAATTGAGGGTTAAAATGTGTATATTGTGTGTATGTTTTCTTGGGGAAAGGATTTGTAGCTTTTATTCACTTGTTAAAAATCCTCTGATAGTCCCCTAAAAGGCTTAGACCCTACTGATATAAGAAGACTCAAATCTTAAGATTGGTGAGAACAGAGACCAGATGGTGGCTTTAAAGAAATTTCATGACTCCAGACCTAGAAGACAACATCCAGAATGCTAAAAAGCCTGAATGTGGCATCTCAGAACCATTCTGAGTAACATTCCCACATGTGCATATTAATCAGATATTATTTGAGTGCCTTTTTCATGCTGCAGCCTGAGTTTCAATATCCTCATAGATGACAAGAAAGGGCAGAGAGGAGGCATGGCTCTATAAGAGGTCAAGTGTTGCCACTGTCTCCAAGAGTTCAAAGGCCATTTCTTCAGTTTATTATCTGTTGTTCTGGGTGGGTTGGGGAACCTCGCCATATCTCCATTTGTTTTTCTATAAATGTAAGATTAATGTACCTACTTCTGTGTATTGTTCTGAAGAGTAAATTAGACACATAACATATTTAATATGGTACCCAATCCACAATCAAATCTCCATAAGTGGTAGATAATATTTGGTGTCTTTACATATTATATCTGTCAGGTATAAGATGAATTAGTCTTAGTATGGGTGGCCCTGTGGGGAGGATGAAACAGTTATAGGAAGGTACAGTTCAGCTTAACAGAGAGAATCTTTTAATAATTAAGGAAGTTGATGAAAATAGAACCAGGTCACAGGGAATGAGCTCTATCACTGGGAGTATTTTAATAAAAGAAGCCATTAATTTCTCAACTCCAGCAAGAGATTGGCATATAGTCAAGAAACTTATTCCATCCAGATATGTATGTCATTTTTAAAGAAAGCTTGACCCATGAATATGTATAGTGACAGTGCATAATATACTATTTGCTTAACAGAGGGTTTTCCCATTGGTATTTACTTCAATTAACAGATAACTCTGTAGGGACACAGCAAATATATGAAGTGATGGTTTCTTTATTTTGTTAAGTCAGAGATAATCAATAGTAGTGAATCAAGAAATACAATTAAACACATGCTTCTTCACTCAAGGACAGAGAGGAAAATACACTTTGAGTAAGAATTTATGCACTTGTTTCTAGAACCGCAAGGTTGAAAACAGTATTATAAACTACCCACTAACATCCTGAGTTTATTCACTGTCTTAGAAATAGAATAAGCCAGCTTTGTAAAGCCCTCTGTAGTGCTAGCTTGTCTGTTTTACACAATGGAGATCTGCACAAGCCAACCAGATGTAGAAGGTAGCTACAGCCACAGAGAGATAGAAAGAGATGCTCAACAGACAGCACCAACCACACATGCAACTCTGTGTAGTTCATGATACTAGGTGCACAATGTCAGACAGAGAAGGGATCTGAAATACCAAGTCATGTATCCCTCCACCCACCATATGCCCCAACATATGACAGCATGATCTGAGGCAGAGAATATTTAAATGTTCTAACATCCCTTAGAGGCATAAGAAGGACCCAGTCAGGCTCAGAATTCTTGAGCAATAACATTTTCCAGAGCTTTCTTGTGACATTTCAGTGATGAGCAGGGTCTTGGATTACTAAAATATTGCCACTCACCGAAGCTTCAGAGCTTTTGAAGATGGGAGATGCTACTGAGTTACTGGAGGCTGGGCAGGGCGGGTATCATGCTTTCTCAGATGGGCCTAGTCTGCTCCTGGGAAGATGCAAGTAAACTCTCGAATTTGGCACATAGAATGCCTTATGCCAACTCTATTTAAAGTATTATAAGTGGTCAGGATGATGTAGTACTAACAGGGATACTACTAGCCTGTCCTAACCACATGCATGTCACGCTTATACTTTACTGCCATCAGTTTCTATGACGTTTTAGATTTATTGTCCTATTTATTAGTGGGGCTAATACCTTGGCTTTGCATGGAAGACCTAGCTACCAAGTCTCACTATGGAGATCCATATTCTAGGCTCTAAAAAGCTGGTTTGAAAGACAGAAGTGGCCATTTAAAACTCTGCACTTGATGGAGGAGAAAAAAATCTGTAAGAGGCATTTCTGAAGCAGTTCTTCCATTGGTTTTCGATAAGACATGCTAAAGTAGAAGTAAATAGGATAAACCATTTTGAAAGAAATTTTAAGATTTATTGAAGGTATTATGTATTTCCCTCTTTTTTCCCCATTGACCCCTTCTAGCCCTCCACTACACTACCACTCCCCCCTCCTCCCATCGCAGGTCTTCACCACACTATTGACTGTGTCCATGAGGAATGCCTATATGCATACAAGTTCTTTGGTTGATCTCTACAACCCACTTACTTACCCACCTCTCCTTCCCCCTGAGAGTCTACAAGATCTCATTCTTACATGGAATCTAATGAACAAAATAAACTGATGAGCAAAATAGATTGAGACATAGAAGTATGGAACGAAAGATTTCTTTAAAATACTCCAGGCCTGTGCTGTCCAATAGAAATGTGATACAAGTAAATACATGATTTAAATTTTTCTAGTAGTCACATTGAGAAGAATAAAGACACAGGTGACATTTTTAAAATGCTATTTACCTTAGTATGTACAAAAATATGTTAACATATAATTAATATTGCAAAAGGATTGCTGTATTTTACCTTTTTGGAGCTGTCTTTAAAACCTAATGCTCATTTTAAGCTTACAACACATATCTGTTTTGAGGACCTGCATTTCCATACCCCCTTAGCCTATGTGGCTTATGGCTGCTGTAATGGACAGGGCAGGGCACGCTCCTAAATTGCTGGGAAATCTGAACTGAAGAGTAAACGCCCCAATTTTGTTTCCAGAAGGAGCTTCTTCAGCCCCTCAAAATGGGAAAAGCATTTTCAGGTGTTATGTGTTCACCATGCAGCATTGTCTGGGTGATATGTGACTTTGGACCTTCTCCAACTGACATGTGAGATAAGATGAGTCTCAGCCACAGCGAGCTCACCAAAGAGCTTTCTTCTGGAAATGTAATCAGTTGACCTGCGTCTGCACAAACACAGGTGAGGAGGGAAGGCGTTAAGCTGAGGGACCTGTAGAGAGATCATCCAGTAGGAGGAATGGGACCGCCGAAGCCGAGAAATGAAGTGTTGATGAGGAAGCTGGCAAGGGAAACCCCAGGACCTCACGGGAGAGGCCCAGCAGAAGCTGGCTCAGGGGAGGAGTCAGGGTGCAGGCAAGGCAGAGCAGAGCCTTATACACTGAAGAAACAGGATGTTCAGAGACTTTGAAGAGGTTTCTGCTTTCAGTGGACGTGGAGAATTAATAGAAAACCAGCCTGTCAATGTCAGTTTACTACTGTACAAGGGGAACACAAGCAGAGATGACTGTTTTTATATCTGGGCTAAAGAAAAAATAGTTTCACAGTAGATACAGTGAAGAGGAGAGCCCTTTGTGATTCGGAGGGTAGGAGAGCATTCACCTCCACTTCAGTCATGGGTGCAGAGAAAAGTGGAAAGAATCATGGGGACCATCAACCTTGTTTCTTTTCTACCCTTAATGTACTGAAGGCCCCCCCCCCGAAAGGCAATAGGTGAGTAGGACTAATACAATCTTTGTCTCTTGATCAGTGATGGTTTATTCCAAAGCTTGTTGTGTTGAATCTTGAATTCAACACCCGAGAAGATCTTGGTCTCCTATTTGTAAAATGGACGCCTAGATTTGTCAAATTACCCACTCCTTCTAGACATATTGACATATTGTAGCATAACCCTGTTACCTTCTGTACACCCACCATGTCTGATGTGAGTCATATACACTCTAGTGGTATCTCCCAGAACGTATGTTGGTGGGAATGATGTACAATTGAAAGATTCCTGTGTTACTGATGGCGGTGTAAAAGAGTATAACCACTCAGGGGGAAAAGTCTTGCACTTTCTGATCATATTAAATACACATCTGTTTTATGACCCACCAGTCTCATTTCTGTTTTCTGTTTACTGTCCAAAAAAACTTCACAAGAAGGCAAATAGCAGGGTTCTTTTACTCCAACCAGAAAACAGGCCACATGTCTGTCACCAGGAGAATGCAGAAGCAAAGTACATCCATACAATGAAATACTGTTCAGCAACAGAAGATGCATAAATTTCAGTCATACTTTGAGTGAGAGAAGCATGATGCAAGAGTTCATAACAAGAGTACATACTATAGAAATTCCATTTGTATGAAGTTAAAGAAGAGGCAGAATTAATTAAGGTTAAAAACATCAGAGCAGTGGTTGGTTGAGTTGGGGGGAAATGCCTGGTAAAGGTCATGAGAAAAATGTGAGGGAAATCTTGTTTGTCTTGATAGAATTTGGGCTCAGTGTGATTTTTTTTTTCAAAATGTGAGAAAAACTATGTGAATGTTTCAAATGTACAGGTAAAATTTATGCATTTCACTACATGTAAATTTGACCTTAAATAAAATTGAAAACCATTTTGAACTCTAGTAAGATATATTTAAATTTACTTTGAAATGCATTAAAAAAGTAAGATGAACTAAGAGATGGGTGGATATGTGGATAAGAAAGTGATAAAGCGAGTGCATTAAATATTAACACTTATAGAATCTATGTGATCAATTTTTCTGCTTTTCTGTATTGAAAAATTCCATAGTCTTATGAGGAGAGGAAAATGAAATTATTTTAAGACTTTCGCCCCATATCATACACAAAAAAATGAATTCAAAATAGACCACAACCCTAAGTATAAAAGTTAACACTATAAAAGTTGTAGAAAGGTAAAATCTTAATGATCTTGGGTCAACCAGAGGTTTTAGATATAACACCAATAGTATTCACAGGGGAAAAAATAGACTGTTCAATTGAAATACTCAACAAAATTTTAAATATTTATGCCTCAAAATAAGAAAGTGAAGACAAATCACAGATTGGGAGAAAATGTTACCTTCCAACTCAATATTACAACAACCCAATTAAATATGAACAAAAAATTTGAATACTCTTTGCTGAATAAATGATGTTCAATGTCATTAGTCTTTAGGGAAGACCAAAATCCACTGTACAACAGCTAGAACTATTATAATAAAAAAGACAGGTGTTGATGAGGATATGAAGGGTCTGGAACCCTCATACATTGCTGGTGGGAATGTTAAGAAGTATAGTTACTTTGGAAAATACTTTGTCATTGCCCCTAAAAGAAATGCCACTCAATCTAGCAAATCTTACATCCAGGATGTTATGCAAGAGAAATAAAACCATAGGTACATGTAAGGACTTTGAAAAGGATGTTCAGAGTAGCATTATTAATCAGAGCAAAAACTGGAAACAATTCTCATGTCCAAGAGGTGAGGGACTAACCATATAGTGTATCCATACAATGGAATATGATTCAGCATTGAAAAGGCAAACACTACTAATCCATGCTATGACCTTGTTGAGCCTCAGAAACATTTGCTTGGTGAAAGAGGCCAGATACTCAAAGACTTCGTATTGTAAGTTTTCATTTATATGAAATATCTAGAAAAGGCAAATATATAGAGAGGAAATAGGTAAATGGCTGCTAGTAGGGGAACAGGGATTGACTGCAAATGATCAAGAGGGGCTTTTGGAGTGATGAAATGTCCTAAAGCTGAATTGTGGCAATGGTTGTATACATCTGTAAATTCACTAAAAACACGGAATTGTACACTTAGAGCTGTGGACGGTATGTTACTATCTCAAAGCTGTTAAAGAATAGCATTTGAAACTTTGATGAATAAAACTTATAGGAGTCACTCTAAAATGCCATGATAGTGGAGTTTTGTGGCTATGAAATCTGATAGTATCTGATTTTCTTCATCTTTACTGTGTGAATTCCACAAGTTAACCTCCCTATGACTTACTTCACTCCCCTATAAAATAGGAATAACCATAGTATCTATCCCATGTTAATGCTACAAAAATAAATTGGATACACAGTATTTGAGCACATTGAGAGCTTAATACAAGTTAATTCTTATTACTATCATCATAATTTAAGGGAATTGTCCATAAGCTCACTGCTTCTTTTTGGTTCAAAGATTTTAATTTTAAATAATAATTTGTCTCCAAGATTTGGTTTGGGGTTTTGTGGACCTTTCTGAAAGAGTCTGTGATGGTTGTACTTTTATAGTTCGTTATCTTCTAATCTTATTCTATCTCCCGCTTGGCCAGGGTGCCTTTAATTTCTTCTCATCAGACTTTTTAGTGCTCTCTCTAACAGCTTCCTATTCCTCCTCATTTGCAGCTTCCCGTGGTGCTGCTTAACTCTGCGATCAGCCTTGATACAACTGTGTATAAAAATCCAAAAGAGCTAAATGGAGGTCTGAGGTCTTTGTCTACAGAGTCAAATGCTTGGGGTTTTAATAGGCTCGTTTTGTGATGACTTCGCTGGACACTCGTAGGCTTATCTTTTGTAAGGTCATTTTTGGTTTGACATTGGTGGAGAGAATACCCACGTGAGAAAAATCACAGGGTGTTTATTGTCCAACTTTGTTGGGGATGGATGGGGGTGGGTGGGGCTAGCGAGAGGGTAAGAGTTAAAATTTCTGTTCACAGAAATTGGGAGAATGAATGCCAGTCATAGGAACTTAAGAGAGTGAATTTAAGATTATTTGAAAATAAAAAGCAGTTTTATTACTTTTCAAGAACACTAACAATGTCAACTAGCTGTTAACCAAGTGTTTTCATGAAGAGGTCCTGCTGGGACTTTTAATTTGCAATTAGCAGCACCATTTACATATAAATAACAAATATGCTGAAGTCCTCAAATAGTCCATTCACACCCCAAATTAAGGTCAACAGCCAAAAGAAATCCTATCCTATTCATTTGTGGAGCAAATATTTCCTAAATTCTAGTACATCATACAACAATAGACTTACAACCAACTCAGGAGGGATAATGACAAATTTAAAATTGGAAAACATGGAATCAACACATATAAATATTATATCAAAAATGGTAATGTTTCCCGTACCCACTGGCCCCTCTGATTTTCCAGGTACCTCTTAAGGGTTTCAGCTTCAGCTGTTAGTTTCCATGATCTTATACAATTAAGTTAAAATTGAAAAAAATCTATTTCAATTTCCTCATTGCCTTGGGCAAGGTCACAACACTGGACAGGAGCTCTCCTTCCCGATGCCCTGTTCCATTTTTCTGTCCACTGTATTGTGTTGAGTTTTATGTCTGGTTACACCACAACCTGTTTCCACTCTGTCTTGAGCTCAGTGGGTCATAAACTCCTCCAGAGAATCAACTTTTCGCCTGTGGCTCAACTTTTCAGCAGTCACCATTCATCTTGCTCGCTGTTGGCAATTGTTGTTTAACTGGGTGCTGCGTTTATCGCATGTCCCCAGGAAGCAGTGACACAGTTGGCCCTGCATAAGCCAAAGGGTGTGAGTGGCAAAGCAAAGTCCCCTTCACTCCAATTATTAGCTCTCTTAAGCTTTTATAGCATTGCTGCCCTTCCTGTGGCTTCTCATTCCCGCTATTACAGCTATGCCTTTAGGTCGGGTGCCTACAAAACCCCAGCAGGTGAAAATGGGTCAAGGTGGCATCAGCCTCTTCTGCAGGGAGCAGTTACTACTCGGCTCCGGCTCAGTGAAGTTAGTGTTGCTAGATTGCTCCATTTTTGGAAAAGAAATGGTAAATCCAGGTTTCTCTATAAAGTCACCCAATTAGTAAATGCTCGAAGTTAATTCCTAATTTTTTTAGACACTGAGTAAGCCTAGCAATTTGTTAATACAGCCAAAGCTAGTATAGCTCAATGAGACTATCAATTTGTGACTTCATTGTTTAGGTCATTATTTCATTGTGTGTGTGTGTGTGTGTGTGTGTGTGTGTGTGGTACATGTTTTTTTTTTTTTTTTTTTTTTTAAGGGAGAGGAAGGGAGAGGGATAGAAAGTCAGAAACATCGATGAGAGAGACATTGATCAGCCGCCTCCTGCACGCCCCACACTGGAGATGTGCCCGCAAGCAAGGTACATGTCCCCGACCGGATTCGAACCCAGGACCTTTCAGTCTGCAGGCCAACGCTCTATCCACTGAGCCAAATCGGTCTCGGCATGTGCTACATGTTTTTATACTAGAGCTAGTGACAAATAATGCTGACTTCCCCAGGGTAATAAACTCTGTATCCCTCTGCTCCCTGAAGCTAGGAGTTACTGGAAGTCTATGCCACCTTCCCTCTTTTCTTTCAACTTCATGTAAGGTTAGCCCTGCACCAGACTCTGGAGCACATTTTGTCTTTGGTTGAATGAAAATGAAGCACTCCTATGACCTTGCATTAATACTGCCACCTCTGGTCTGGCTGACCAAGTGCTCATGTTTACCCATGAGTTTCCTACCTGGCTCTTCAACTCAGCCTTTGTTGCTTGGTCTTCCTTCTCCCACAGACAATCATTGAGAAGGTTCCTGTAGCTTTCCAACCCCTGGAGTCCCTCATCCCCTCTACCCACCCCTCCCACAGAGGCTAGTGCAGATTGTATCATTCCTCCCCAGAGATCTCCACTAGTTCTCTTGTATTTAAGGGTGTCAACCACCGTCTCCCCAATTTATCCTCACATTCTGCCAATCTGATCTAAGATCCACAACCTCAGACACTTTTAAAAAGAATTTAGGAGTGTGCTGTTCCAAGTTGGGTTTTTGTGTTAACCAACTTTTGCCTTTCCCTGATGCTGAAACTTACTGAATATTTCTGAACTCAGTCCAAGAAGTAAATATAGCAGGAACAGAATTAATTTGTGTAGAATAACTCAGCTGTTAGTGACCCAAGGCTGCAATTCTTAGATGATGCCACAATTCTAAGAAATGATACATTTCAGATGCCCTGATTTTGGTATTGATTCATACATTTGCTGACTTGGAGACTTCAAATTCAATACAGCCTTCTGTTCCCTGCCCTACATTGCTTCTTTCCTCTTATATCTCAGCAAAGAGTCTTGTCCTATGGTATGTATCCCCGGGTCTAGGAATTGTAGTCAAATCTCTAGTTCTGCATGCTATGATCCTATGAGCTAAGGCAAGTTAATTTCTCAAAGATGCCATTTCCTCATGTAAAATGAGACCACCACCATCTTCTTTGTTACTGGAAAGTGTTTTATAAAAGAATGTCTGTGTCATATATTAAGAACATAGTCTCTAGAGTGAAACAACCTTTGTTCAAATCCTGGTCCTGTCATCCATATCTTTGTAAGTCTGTGAAATGAAGAGGCATATGGTTAATGAACTAGTTTTCTAAGTGCTTAGCACAATACCTGGCACATAGGGCTCTATATTAGGGGAATGATGGTGGTGATGTTAGCAATGTTTTGTTTTGCTGCTAATTGTATCCTGTATCTGCTGGGAACAGATAATAATGAAAGCCAACTTGTATTGAGGACTTAGACTTTTCTGGGTACTATGATCAAGCATTATTAAATTATTCAGTTCTCTCTCGTCAAACCTATGCTCTAAGCCAAGTTTGTCCAACTGAAAGGCTAACACAGGCCAAATAAATAAGGTTTAAGTTGACTCGTTTGTGGGCCACAAAAAAACAAAAGCTTCAATTTTCATAGAAACATAGGTTTATTTCTATAGAGACATGCTGAATACACAGGGCTGAAATAAATAATTGTTAACATAAAATAATAGGACATTTTAGTAAGTTATTTTTTTTTGTTGAACATTAATGTACCAGACACTGAATAACTGTACAAATTAACACAAATAAACCAATTTTTCTTGTTCTCCAAAAGCGAAATATTTTCTGTTGCGCACACAAAACAAGTCAGTCCAAGACTAATGGCTTGGCCATCAGCTGCTAAAATATTTGCTGCTAGTATTAGTGGAGAGAATGGTGCACCTGTGTGTAAGGCGCATAAGGGAAATGAAATGCAACACAGAGTAATCAGTCATTAGCGAATGTTGTAGTTCATTATTAATGATTATATATACCAAGATATTATAAAAATTAAGTTAGGAAATCTTTATTGAAACATTTATTACACACCATTATATTGTCTGGGCTGCAAAAGTTACTCGTGTGGGCCACATTCTGTCCGTGGGCCATGAGTTTGACATGCTTGCTGTAGGTGTTTAGAGGAGATATTCACTATCCCCATTTCACAGATGAGGAAACCGAGGTTGATAGCAGTTAAGCATTTTTGTTCAATCACATACAGTGTGGGAGAACCAGGATATACACACAGGGAGTCTAGCTCTCAATCTGTTCTCTCCATCACTGCATTAAGCTGCCTCCTGAATGGCACAAAGAAAAGATGAATAGGAAGTGGGCCAAACTGCAGTGTGAAACACAGAGCCCTGTATGTGAAAGTGGAAAGGCTACCTGCTCATTGCTCCAGCTGGCTGCTTCCAGCTCTGCTGAAAATCACCTTCTGGAAGGGAGTGGGGAGAAGGGTGTTTCAGGGTAGAAACCCTGAGGGTCTCCATGGTCAACATGGAGAAGAACATGAGATCCTGGGACAACAGAAGAAAAATGGTTGTATAATTATAAATAAAAAAATGTAACTGACAGGGAAACTATGTTTTTCTTTGTTCTTGGATTTTTTATTTATAACCTGCCAACTTCCAAAATGATGACTTGTGACAGGTTACAACAAAAGATACACAAACAATAGAAATCTTCAGACAGGGTAAAAGGTCAGGAGACTGAGTATTTGAGCTATTCATTTAGTACATTATCTTCCCAGATAAGAAATCTACTGAAAAACTGATCTAAGATCAGAAGGGTGCTTCATAAATATATAGGTTAATTCTAGCAATATACTTGAAGTGCTAACATAGCAAACCTCTCCTTATTTCACTATAATGGCCCAGCTTAATTTGTTACCCTTTTTTTCTCCCTCCTTTTTAAAGCGTTGCTGAGACTTTAAGATACTCATTGTGAATTAATTTGGGATTTGGCATAATAACACTAATCATGATAAAAGAATTCATTTGACAGTAATGCAGTATAATTAGTGATGTACTAAATCCATTGAGATCTACCAATAATTATAGAATCGTTATTTTAAAACCTTATATAGGCATTCCATTTTCCTTCCTTCCTTTTTTTTTCTATTTTGAATCTGCAGCATGTAGAAGCAAAGACTCAGCTCTGATAATTTGCTTTTTTGAACTATTGGGCACAAGTATTAAGATTAAACCATAGCACACCGGGCACTAACGTTAGAGGCCCTTTGACGAGGGCAAGTTGTAAGAATTGACTTAAAGAAGACTATTTAATTCAGGAGATAGCTGGCCAAATTATGTAGAATTATTGAAATGGCCTCAAAAATAACGTGGGAATAAACAAACATAAGTTTAAGAGCTTCTGAAGTTAAAAGACTGACAGAAGGTGAGAGAATACCTAGAAATTCTTATTCCTAGATTGTGGTAAATGCTTAATCTTTTTTTTTCTTTTTCTTTTAATCAGAAAGGAAAGGAGAGGGAGAGAGAGATAGAAACATCAATGATGAGAGAATCATTGATCAGCTGCCTCCTGCATGCCCCCAACTGGGAATTGAGCCTGCAACCTGGGCATGTGCCCTTGACCCAAAACCGAAACCAGGACCTTTCAGTCCACAGGCAAATAAATGCTTTATCCACTGAGCTAAACAGACTAGTTCTGTTTAATCTTTCTTAAAATTTCTAACAGCCCACTTGGAGTAGGAATAGGGTGGTTTCTTTGGTTGTAGATTTTTAAAAATTTCAACAGATTAAGGTCTTAGAAATCCACATGTCAAATTGTACATTTCACATAATAAATGAGGCCTGTTGGGATTGTATGGCTTATTCAAGTGCACAGCCAGGTCTGTACTCCAACTTCTGTACTGCAGTAACCACAGTCTCCATGTCATAAGCATTTGACTTCTGTAAGAGTTTAGAATCAGCCCTTTTCGATAGGAAGTACTAGAGAGATACAAGCCCTAACGTTCGAGGGCACCTTTTGCATCTATGGTAATAGCCATGCACTACATTTGAGAAAATTTTAAAAATATTCATCCACATGATTTTCTATATTCTTTGGTCCATCCAAGGAACCATGGTTGAGGAAGCCATAGAACTTTCTGAGATAATGGAAATATTGTATATATGCACTGTCCAATGGCCACTGGCCACATATGGCCACTGAACATTAGAAATGGCCACTGGCCACATATGACCACTGAACATGGTTCAGGAAGTGAATTTTGAGTTTAAATTAATTTTAACTTGAGGTGCATGTGACTGGTTGCTACTATACTGAACAGCCACGCTCTGAGGATTTCAGCTCAGTCAGTATGTAAAGCCACATAACGATCATAGGTTGTTTAGGATAATGTATTATTGCATTTGAATATATCAGACTTTTAGTCCCATGTTTGTATTTTGCAAGGAGCACAGCATTGTGCCTGGTAGGACTTGATTTAACAGGGCCTGGATCCCAAATCAAGCTCTAGCAGTGTCTTTCCTTACTTTTTAGAGAATGATATTCTTACCCTCAGGTACAAATTAAGGAGTTAATAGATGTGAACTACTTAGGACAGTGCCTGACACATGCAAAATGCTGATGATGGTGAATATTACTCTTCGATTTCTGCAACTCATCTATGGCTTTCCAAGCCTTTAAAAATCATGACATTTAATTGCACAGATGAGTGATGTACTGAGGAGAGAGGACAGACAGTGGCAGCATTTGGCCCAGTGGCAAGGAGTATTTCATCACGGAAATTATTCAGACTTGCTGACAGATGGAGATCATAAAATGCAGACAGACTTTTATTTAGTATTTTAAAAATTATTTAAATTATCTCCAAGCAATGCAACCCTTTATCACCATTCCTGGCCTGAACACTACCTGTTCCCCTGACCCGATATCCTCTTGCCACAGATGAGTATATAGTAACAAAGGTCTAATCTTGTCATTTTCACCCTTCTTTTCTCAGCCCTCTGATATGCATTAATTAGTGAAATAAAAATTATATCCCTACAACCTTACACTCTGTCTAACTTACCCAAAGCATTCAAATATTTACAAATGCAATAATAATATTCTCAATCATTTCGAACTTGTTTCTTTAATTGTAAAATACTGGTAACTGTATGAAAACACAGAAAACATGACAGATTCACTACCCATAGGGGATGATAGATTATTAATATTTTGCCATAGCTGTTTAAGATAACTCCTTTGAAAGGAAATCTCAGGATGATATATAGTTTGAAAGCCCCTCACTCTTTTGGAAATGCAGCAGGTTATCAATAAAAAGATAGGCATTCTCATATACTGTGAGCTCCCTATAATTTTGAGACGTTGAGTGAAAAGAATGAGGCAAAAGCAGGAGACATTAGTGTATTAGAAACTAGGTGAGAAGAAAGGTAATTGTCACATCAAGTGAGATTACAGTGAAGAAGACATGAAATTGAAGACAATTTTTGGAGTAATAGTTACCCTAAACCAGGGGTGAGGAACCTTTTTTCTGCCAAGGGCCATTTGTGTATTATGTTATAATTGACAGGCCATACAAAATTATCAACTAAAAAATTAGCCTGTTCTACTTAATTAACTCATTCCTGATGCCTGGCAGGGCCAGACCCAATGATTTTGGAGGTTCCCCAACCCTGCACTTGTGGGACCCAAAGCATTGTCTCACAGCAACTAATTGGTTCTCTGTGACTTGCTATATTCTGTGGTGCTTTGAATGTAATGACAGAGTCCTTGCCTTCGAGTACAAGTTCAACTAGAGAGAGAATACTGACTCACAACTATATCTGAATTGAGAAATGGAGCAATTATCTATGGCCGGTGCTAAAATATTACTGGAAATGTGAGCAAGTCACCAGGACGTGGTGAACTTATGATACAGCTATTAAATGAGAAGGATGAGTTAGCAGTGATGGCTTCAAAGTGTTTGAGCCTGATTGGGACAGTTTGGTTGCCAAGGAAAGAGAGGAAGATTAAGAGCTAGTTTTGTGCTAAGAATGAGGAGTTTGGTTTTAAATATACCAGAATGGATATGACAACAGGGCAAGCATAGTAGATGTATAGTGTGCTCTTGAAAATCAAAGCCCCTGGGTGCTTTTTCTAGGCTTCTGCAAGAACAAATTATACTGTTCAAATAGTTGTATCTTTAGATCAGAATAAATTATCCAAATGGGGCTTAATATGATACTCCCATCACTACCCTATTCTCAAAGCAAAATGTGCTTGGCTTAAGAAATTAAGTGAGAAGGCCAGTCTTAATGTTTTCTTGCCATAATTCAGCTGAATTTCTAAACACGAGCCATGGAAGGTTGATTTTATTAATTTACAGAGTACACACACAAGACTCTAAAGATGAGAAGAATGGACTCCATTTATGTTTTTATTACTACTGTAACAGGGCAGATTAATCCAGTAATGCTGTTTCTCTAACCACCCACATTCTCATATTACCCTTTTCCTACAGAATCATTTTTGTTATAATAACAAATCAAATAATTAATCCAACATCTGTGACATTCTACTAGGCTTCTTGGATCTATATAGAAAAAAAAAAAAGGAACCTGGAAATTTCCATGAAGAAATTTATTTAATTATTAAATGTATTTATTTTATATTTAGTGTATTAGAAATCAGTGTATTTATATTTATAAATCTACTAGAAGCCCGGTGCACAAATCTGTGCATGGGTGGGATCCCTCAGCTGGGCCAGCAATCAGAGCCAATAGAATCCATCTCGCTCAGTCCCGATGGGGGCTGATATGGGCAGGTGGGCCGGGGAAAGGGACTCAGGAGGTTGGTTGGCTGGGGGAGTGCACTGGCCACCTGGGAGGTATCTCTTGCATTGAGCGTCTGCCTCCTGTTGGTCAGTGTGCATCATAGCAATCGATCGACCGGTCATTCAACCAGTTGTAATTGTCTCTTAGGCTTTTATATATATAGATACCATCTATATTTATATTAATATTTTTGTTGGAACCACTTGTTCTTAGTTCCTCATTTAAGTCCCTGAGTAAGTATGAGGTGAGCAAATGTAGTTTACAGTTATTCTTATGAAAAATAATATAATAATATATCCTATCTAATAAAAGAGTAATATGCAAATTGATCATCACTTCAATTCACAAGATGGCCACCACAAGATGGCCTGCAGGGGAGAGCAGTTGTGGACAGTTAGGGGTGATCAGGCCAGCAAAGGAGGGCAGTTGGGAGTGACCATGCCAGCAAGGGAGGGCAGTTGTGGGGGGACCCAGGCCTGCAGAGGAGGGGAGTTGGGGGGGGACCAGGCCTGTAGAGGAAGGGAGTTGAGGGGACTAGGACAGCAGGGAAGGGCAGTTGGGAGGGACCAGGCCTGCAGGGGAGTGCAGTTGGCGGAACCCAGGCCTGCAGGGGAGGGCAGTTGTGGGTGACCAGGCCAGCAGGAATGGCCGTTAGGGGCGATCAGGCCAGCTGGGGAGCAGTTAGGTGTCAATCAGGCTGACGGGAGTGATTAGGGGGTGATTAGGTTGGTAGACAGAAGCGGTTAGGGGCAATCAGGCAGAGGCAGGTGAGCAGTTGGGAGCCAGCAGTCCTGGATTGTGAGAGGAATGTCCCAGATTGGAGAGGGTGCAGACTGGGGCAACCCCAACCCTGTGGATGAATTTCATGCACCTGGCCTCTAGTATATATATATAAGACTAAGCTACTGAATGACCAGTTGTGATGATGATGTGCACAGACCACCAGGGAGCAGCTGCTCAATGCAGGAGCTGCCCCCTGGTGGTCAATGCGCTCCCACAGCCAACCTCTCATGGCTGGCCAACCTCTTGCTAACCCTCCTCCTTGGCCAGCCAGTTCCCCACATGCCCCGATGACCCCCATTGCTGGCCAGGCCGAGGGATCCTCACCCATGCATGTATTGGTGCACTGGGCTTCTAGAAAAGTCTGTGTTTTACATACTCCCAATTGTAAATCTACTTTTGCCCAACCCTCTATATACTCCATTGACCCTAAAAGGATAATAATAAAATGCGTATAGTAGACCTGTTTTTATATTTTATATGAAGCAATCCTGTAGCCTGGTTGGCTTCTACATGGCCATGGGAAGCACTGATTATGATCTTTGTCTTCAGTTAGAGATGTATTGGGTTAAAGGCTCTATGTAACATCTGATTATTTATCGGGTTTTAAACACTTGAGTGTCTACAGTAGTTCTGATAAGAGTTGAAGATGTATGGCCAGAGCAGGGAAACATGCAAAGGAACCTGCCACTTTGACAGTATCTGTGGCCAAAACTCATTTACTTTCTGAACACAGATTAAGAAATACCATTACCCATAATTAACCTGTGCATCACGATATAGGCTCAGCAATCTTCCCAGCCCACCTCAGCATTCTAATCTTGTTAAAGTTTATTTCTTAAAAGTATTGCTCAGTGATTGTCAATGGATGAATCAGCAGGTCACAGTTTGATTCCTGGTCAGGGCGCATGCCCAGGTTTCAGGCTTGATTCCCAATAGATGGCATACAGGAGGCAGCTAAGCAATGATTCTCTCTCATCATTGATGCCTTCTTCTCTTCCTTTCCCTTCGTCTCTGAAATCAATAAGAATATAAAATTTTTTTTTTAGAAAGTGTATTAGGTTGATTTTGATGTGTATTCAAATGAGTTGGAATGAATAGGTGCTAGAAATTTTGCATGTTTTTAATACACACTAATGCCAGCCTGTAGAGAATAAGAAAAAAGTACTTTGTTCTACAGCAAAAGTGACAGACACTTGTAAAGGCTCAACTTTGTTTTCTATAATGTAAGTACATTACTAAACCAGGTCCTCACCAACTTTGTACAAGAATATTGCTTTATTGTGGGGATCAAATGGGAAAAGTAAGACCCAAGGGTTATAAGTGATTTTGAACTGAGTATTTTCAGTCAACGTTCATCTTTACTGAGAACTGAAAAACAATTTGCAAAAACAAATTTCAGCTAATGGTGGAATTTTGAAGTTCAAGTGGGTCTGTGCTATTGGAAGTCAGTGGATAAAGACAAATCAGTGTCAGTTGTCAATATTTCCATTATGTACACTCTCATAAATGAAAGAGTTAATTTATTCCTTACATTGTTCCTGGTCTTAGTGGACAGGGATGAAAAGATCAAATGTGTTTTGTAGCAAAAGTATCATCCATCTTTGACATGCCATAGATACAATCCCTATTGGCACTAAAGCATAACCCATCTGGTAAGTAACTACATTTTAACTTTCAGTGTATTATTAAATACAAAGATAGACTGACCTGAGGGCAACATACAGTTATTAATTCTTGAAATATTTTGTACTTAATTTGTTTTTTTTAATTTAATTTTTTTTGTTTAAGTAATTGTTTCCTTTTTTCTATAGTCTTAACCATTTTTTACTTAGATTCAATCTCTAAAAATTCTTGCAATTCTCTTTTTTCAAAGCTAAGATTCTTAAGAAGAAAGTGTCACCTCACTGTCTGTGTATGCTTTTCAAGGTCTTTTTGAAACCAAGGAAGGTCCAACTGTCCCTCCTCAGATACCTGTGGTTAATTCACATTCTCAGCCCGAGATTTCACTCAGAATTTCTACAATTTTAGGAACATTTTTCTTCTTTAGAGATTCTTTCTTTGATTTCTTAGACCACATGCAGTGATCCCAAATAATCTGATATAGCAAACCATGCTTATTTTTGTATTAGTAATTCCTAGAAACTCTGTTGGTTTTAGAAACCAGCTATGTACTCAGATAACAACAAACCTTAAAATAGAAAAAATATAATTTCACCACCCAGAAATGATCACTGTTAAGAGTATTGATCAGGTTTCCTCTTGGTCTTTATTTATACATTGAAATGCCTATTTTGTTTAGAAAAGGGGCTTTTGAAAAAACATGATATAAAAGCAATATGAGTATTTTTTTAATTACTATCCTGCCAAATTTACAATATTCTTTGAAAATAAGATTTCATTTACTTGCTGAACACATCTGTAAGTAGAAAATATTTTCAAGTATTTCAAGGGAAAACAGAGTGAGGACAAAAGATTACTAATGGGATCCTCTAAGAGATGAACTCAGGTCTGTGCCTTACTTAATATTTTAATAAATGATTTGGAAGTTAGAGTGCATAGTGAAATCTCTGTGTTTGCACATCATACCAGCTATTCTTATGGATAAATTATAGGAAGATCTCACCGTGCTCTGAGAGTAAGCAGAAACATGACTGATGGTCTTCAATAAAAATGCATTTTAGGGGGAAATATGTCCTGAGCTGTAGTTTATAATATGGTGGTTTGCAACTATCACTTACGAAACAGCATAGAAGTGCAGTTTTATTCTGCTGTTGAAAATATGACTTTAGGCAAAAAAAAAAAAGTCGACAAAACATGGGTCATTATTCATTCATTAAACAAATAGTCCCTTATTCTCCTTACATAATTGTAAACACCATGGTGGATTCTGAAAATGTAGGGTTAAAAAACCCTTAGTAATGTATGGCTCATATCTAATAGCTAGTTATATCTATTGCTGAACTCTTATCTTCCCTATTTGTCCTTTTATGCCATTCCTTAGATTTGCTTCTTAGCACTTCAAAAGGGAACTCAAGTTTCAGACTATAGGTGATGCCAACACCTAGAACATTCGGGCAATGCTACCACATCAACCAGTACTTATTCTTTAGAAGGGTTTCTTAAGAAACATTTTCTTAATAAATGCGAAAAGTGATAATTGTGAAGAAGTAATTATGAAAGATACTTCTTAATTATGAAAACGATGTATATGTCATTCTACCTATTTTAATAGGCTATTCTTAAATTTTTATTTCTCATTGCTAACGATAATCTGGCACACATTATGATAGCTCAAATAGTTATAATTTTAGATATCTTTTAAAAAGGGCTATTGATAGCATTCGGCAATCTATCTTGATATAGAATATTTTAATTTGGATGGAAAATAACAAGGACGAGGTATTTTTTTTTCTTTAAAGGTCATACTGTCAAAGAACATTCTAACTGAAAACAAAGAGATCTATTAAAATAGAATTAATGACAAGAGGAAGTATAAAATAAAATTATAACACAACAGCTGCCTGAATTCAGGTGGAGTGCAGAGAACCCTCCTTGGAGGGCCATGTGCTGGGGCCTTAACCTTTTATGATTCTGAATGAAAGGGAAATGAATAAGAGGTGGGATGCATCCAGGTGTGGAAGTTTTACCACCATTAACTTTGTATCTATGAGTCCTGCTGGAATTGAAGAACATGGTTGTACTCACGGTCTTAAATTCTCAACAAAATCCCCCAAACCAAAGTAATTTTAATTCACAATCATTAAAAGAAAATCAAGAGCTTTTTTCTTTAATAGGGCCTTGAATGTTGCTGTGATGTAAATTCCATCAGAGCAGGTGGTTCCTGCCTTATCTTTTTTATTCTTACCCTAGAGGCCTGGCGCACAAAATTCAAGCATGGGTATGGTCCCTGGGCCTGGCCTACAGTCAGGGCCATCTTTCCTGGCTTCCCACAGCTGGCTCTGTCCCCTGCCACTACCCACCCATTCACCCTCAGGCAATCGGAGCCTGCTGGCTGGGGAAAGGGACCGAGCAGTTGTCAGTGTGCCTCATAGTGACTGGTTGAGTGCCCGTTCTAGTTGTTCCAACATTGGGGTAAATTTGCATATTATCCTTTTGTTATATAGGATAGAGGCCTGGTGCATGGCTGGAGGCCGGCTGGCCTGCCCTAACAGGGGTCCTGGATTGGGGTGGGATCCCTGCTGGGGAGTTGACATGGTCATTCTGGTCTCTGGTCATTCTGCTCGTTCTGCCATTTCATTTGCTGGATTTTTATTATATAGGATTGCCAAATGCCTAGTACTATACAGTGGTACCTCGAGATATGAGTTTAATTCGTTCCATAACCTTGAGGCATGGGAAACTATTAGACGCTCGAGTAGAGGTAAACTGGTGGGTCGTGTGCAGCCGGCCGATCCACACAATTACTCCTATCTCAAATGTTGCTCGTATTTCAAAGCAAAAATCGCTCCCTCGAGGGGTCGTATCTCAAAAATCTCATATGTTAGGGCACTCGTATCTTGAGGTACCACTGTATAGAAGTTCAGTTAAAACTTGTTTGTCTACCACATACTTGCATAGAGCCTACTATGTGCCAGACACTATTCTAAATGCTTTTGAAATGTTAACTACTTCATCCTTACAGCAACCCTGGGAGATATGCATCCCCATAAAGGCAAGGAAGCCGAAACACCACAAAAGTTAAGTTGCTCAAGATCATGCAACTTGTAAGTAGTGCAGCTGGGATTCAAACCCAGGCAGTCTGGCTCCACAGTCCATGCTTTTAACTACTTGAAAATAATGGAATTGAAAATAGTTTGGGGAGAGCCACTGATCCATTCCTCATTCATATATTTTTAAGCTTATACCCAATTATTTCTTTCTCCTGCCAGAAAATTGCCCCATCTTCCGATCAGATAAGCTTATACTTCTTGGCATATCATTTAAGACTTTTCTTAATTTGACCATATTTAATTTCCACCTTATTTCTCTTCATTACTCTATGGCTAGAGTACAAATGTCATAAAACATCTCAGTGGCCTTAAGTAGGCTGTTAGATTTTATACTTATACCTCAATGATCTTGACATCCCTTTGCCCAAGCCCAGATTAAGTGCCACCAGTTCTATTAAGGGTTGCAGAGAATTGTCTAATTTTTACATGTGACTTAGAGTCTAGCATTGTTCCTGGTGATGGGTCAGACTCATAGTGTGTACTGGGCAGCTTCTGTAGATTTTACACATGTGATTGCAGGCATCTTCACACATACCTTAACATACACCTATCTATGGCATTCTCATAGTCTAGGACATGAATGGTGTTCCTGGACATGGGCAGTGCATACTGGTACAATAGGACAGGACAGTGATGCTGATAAATATTAGGGGCTCACTAAGCTTTCATAGAATGAGTTGTGCATTTATCCACTGTCACAAGACCAGAGAGTGTCTAGTCTAATTCGGAGTTCCTATTGGTTATTTGGAGAATATTGACCATGCAGTCAGTTTGCAGACTTATGATTCGAACCTCACATTTCTCAACTTATATCTCCTTCCTCAGAACTTTATTTAGTAGAACAATTGGGGCAATCCTAATGGCAAACTATATCTTTGGATTCCTTTGATTTCCATAAAAAACAAATTCCTAAATTTGGGATCCTGCTTGAAAGAAGAAAAAATTTCTTTTAATCATTTCACCTATTCCAAGTGCCATATGCTCTGATGAGAAAGAAGTGAGGAGTCTTCAACTGGGATGATTGAAGTCACTTCCTTGATTGACACATGGAAAAAAGGGAAGGAAGGCAGTAACTCCCAGCAATATCTCAAAGTCATAAATCTAAAATTGGTCTGGACCTCTCTCCCACATTTAAAACCCCAGCACCAGAATAAAGCGCATAGAAATATTTAGCACTGATAATTGCAATAACTCTCATTTGTATAGTACCTGCTGGAATCATTAAGGTTACCAATATGTTATCTTTTATCACTTTAATTGACACTAAATTTATATTTAATAGCAAGTCTAAATAACTCATGTGCATATTTAAAGTTATCTCCCTGTGTGTGTGTGTGTGTGTGTGTGTACACATATACAGATATGTCAATACAGTGGTACCTCGAGATATGAGTGCCTTAACATATGAGATTTTTGAGATACAAGCCGTCGAGCAAGTGATTTTTGCTTTGAAATACGAGCAACAGTTGAGATACAAGTAATCACGCAGATCGGCCAGCTGCACATGACCCACCAGTTTACCACAACTCCAGCGTCTCATAGTTTCCCACGCCTCAAGGTTATGGAACAAATTAAACTCGTATCTCGAGGTACCACTGTATATGGAATATTTATTATAACTTTTCAGTAACCTCAAAGTCTTCTACATATTTGTCATGGGCTTACTCTATCAGATTTGTATAATTTGTTATTTTTAGTAGTATAAAAAATGAGGACAAATACTACTGTATTCAACAAATCATTCAGAGAGACTGTTAATAACAGTTTAGCTATGTGGCCAGAAAAAATATTATTTATTAATTAAGCAAGAAACATCCAGTGGTATTTAATCATAATTAATTGGTACTTAGGTTGAGAAAAGTACCACTGACAGACAGAATTCATGAAGGGACTAATTTCCTAGGGAGGAGGGAGATTTATAATTGAATTTAAGTTTATTTCCCTACAAATAAATCTATCCAAAAAGAAAAGCAATGGTAAATTATAAAAATACTGCAAAAACATTTCCTTCATATAATGTTCTGCGTTTTTTTCAGTCTCTAAAAGAGAATTGTTAACTTTGGACTTGAAGGAAAAGACCAGCAAAAATAGCATTTCACTATAAATTCTCTTTACAGATCTTCACAAAAATAATGTTTAAAACACCAGTCTATTAGAAAAAAATATTTTGCTTCTTTTATGTTATTTTTTCTAAGTCTATTTCACAAATTGTCCTAAATGTCACTTTTGAACACTAATAAGGAATTTTGCAAGAAGCCAGATCAAACAAAACTGAGATTTCCTACTTGTGAGTTTTCTTAGGCTCTTTAGTAACTCTTGCCTTTCACAGTCTTGACATTGAGCAGGGTTTCACGTGCTCAGAGTGTGACCTCTTCCAGCCAGGAGAGGCAGTGTGGTCTGATGGTTAGCGGGGATGGGAATCCTGCACCTAGCATGTCGCATCTACAGCCAAACTCATCAATAGCAAAAATGACTAGAACACTCTTGGGAACAAATGCCCTAGACGGCCAGAAACCTCATTCTTTATAAAATGGCCACTTTAACAATTTTAAAACTATTTATGTAAGGAATAACACAATATAACTGAATAGGTTTTTATAGTCACTTTTCCCCAGACCCTTTACCTTTTATTGTAGTACATGATAAGATGTAATGTAGTAGGAGAATATCAGACAAATAACTAAGAAACAAAATACATCGACCTTCTAAACAAGTCCATGTCAAAATATGTACACTTGCTTGTGTGCCTTATTCTCCAGTAACATCATAAACTGCATACATGCTAATGAGAGAATAGAAACTTTTCTTAGAGTCTCTGGAACCTTTAGAGAAGGGCCTTTTTGTCTGGTTTTGTCAAGCTGACTTCCCAGCTTCTCAATGAGGTTCCCTTTGAAGAGCATAATGATAAATAATGGAGCGATTTCAATTGTTATTTTGCCAAAAGGTATTGTCTGCTTTTTTGTGTTCATCATGACTTGTGAAATTCGGCTGTGTCCTGGGCCCTCGCCAGCCAGGGGAGGGAAAAAGCAAAGCCCCTCCATTGTGGCTCTGTCCAGAGTGAAAAGTCAAATGCCAAGCCCTGATGGTGGTTAGCCTCCTAACTGCTTGCCTACCATTCTGGCCGGTGGTGGAAAAGTTAGCGGCGCATCTCAGCCTGAGTTTATGTAACCCAGACGTAATCTGGCAGATCTTTCAGGTAAGGACGGCTCTTTTAAATGCATTATATGAATGACTTTGGAGGTGGAAATTGCCTTTTGTCTTCCTTACTTACACATCTGGTTAAGTGATGCCATACACTATGAATTTCTTACTTTTGCAAAATTGAATTTGGCCTTCGTCTATAAATTGCCTGTAAATAAGCCTAAAGTCTCTATTGGTAGAAACTTCTGTCTTTAGATAGTCCTGGTGCATGAAACGGATAATTTCATACCTCCTCTGCTTCTGCTCTACACTTAGTTTTAGTTGCTTTTCTCATCAAAATATGAATATTTTTCCCCTCATAAATATATCACTTTTTTAATGTCCCAAAATAATGCTTGGTTGTGTTGGTTTTTTTATGTGGTTAGGACCAAATACTATTTCATTTCCAAGTTTTTTTTTTATTGATAAATTTGCTGCACTGGAAAAAGATTTTGAGGGAGTTATCATAAACCATAAATGAATTCAGAGCCTATGAATGACGAATAAGATTTATCAAGCAGCAAACAGCAAATTGGTACATTTAAAAGTTAATGGTATTTTGGAGTACCAAATTACAGTGGGGAGATGACAGAAATATTTTGCAATTTCAAAAAGCACCCTAAAGACGAGAAGTGTTTAACGAACCGTATCATGTGGTATTATAATATTGGTTTACATTCCTTTTGGACTGTGATTGCATTAGCTTATGTTTTCCAGAGGTGGGTATTTTTGAAAGGCAGCTGTTTATTAATGTTTTGTCATTTTCCTCATAAAGCTGAGTAATGGACTGTAGCTGGCTAATTTAATCCATAAGGCACTTTCATACTCTGTTGCAGGTTTTAAACAGAAGTCAAATGGCTTTGTTACATTTAGGTATAGAACAAAGGCATTATGTCATTCTCTATGTATACATCCCACTGAGCTCCACTAGGTAAGAAAAAAAGAAAGAATAGTACTTAATTTCTTCCCCTCTCTGGTGTGCGATGGGTATACGACCTCCAAAGCCAGCAAACAAAAAGAGTCATGCCTTTAAAAAATAAAAAATAAATAAAAATAGTCATGCCTTTAAAAAATACATAAATAAAAACCCCTGGCAGTCTATGAAAATCTGGAATCCCATTCTATAAAAACTGTTACTTTCTCTCTCTTGATATACTTTTTTTTCTTTCTTTTTAGCCACTTCAACCCTTGCTCCTATTGTCTTCTGTTCTGATTCCACAGAAGTGAAATTAATTTTTAGAACCTGTTAGTGTTCTGAAACATTCACACCCCTCATTCTGTAGGCAGATATTGGAAAGCGGGGTTTATGCTGATTTTTATAATCCCCAGGACATGGAGTACGCTGCCATATGTTAGGGTAAGACGACGTATGATGGAAAATTGGTGGAACGTTTTCAAGCAGGCCTGGCAGGATGAGGGGGTCTTGTTTAGATTAAAAAATTGGATGGTTTGTTTTTACTTTCCTACGTGATGACTGGAATAATGGCATAATCAGAACCGAAATGCAACAACACGACCGTATGTTGGCTTCTTTTTATTATAGGCCTGTCAGAAGGGACCTCTGTCTGATTGTTCACTGTTTCTACTCATTTTTTTAATCCCCCCTTGATTTCACCACCGATGAATTGGCACGAAGTCGATGAATTTGTTTCATGATATTTTAGGAGAATATAGAAATTGGAAAATTAATGAGAGGGAACCTGGATATCTTTTAGAACTTTGCATTTTGGAAACAATGCAGGTGCTGAAGAGCCAAAATGTGCCTTGAAAATATCCTTTATGGTCCCCAAGTTATATTCTAGAGACAGTCTTGTAAATTAGTGTTCATAATATAAGTGATATCACCCTATCTGTGTGTGGAATAGGGCATAAATGCCAATGTTGGCAAATAGCATCAGCATTTTGAGGTGTGTGGTGGTGATTGGGTATGGAATTTTTCCTGAGATTATACTTGTTTTACAAATTAATACGTTGATTAAAGAAGTTATCTGACTTTTAGGTGTTGGGACCTCAGATCATACAATTAAAAGATCTAAGAGTATAAACCATAACATAATTTTATACATACTCAGGATACCCAACTTCATATAATCTTAGTTACAAAGTCATGGAGTTTTATAGAGGATTAAAATCCAGAAAAGCATTTTTCACACCAGCTTAACCAAGAGTCTTAACCAAGACAGCTAACAATCAGCCCAAATGACTAATTTGATTTTCTACTTCTCTTCCTTTCCCTAATCAGACTTCTGATAGAGGGATTAATTAGCGGTAAAGCAGCACGGGGAAGAGGGAAAGAAAATGAGGGCATAGATAATCCACAAACTATATATAATCATCCCCGCATAATCAAAAGTTAACTGTCATTAACATGACATTTGCTTTTAAAGCCAGGGAGAAAATTATGATTTTTGGCACTAACCTAATCTTTAATTATAGCGCAGTACCATTTTTTTTCTCTTGTGTTAGTTCAGATAGCTATAAATTATATTAGTCTAGGGCTTTTGTGTCATTTCCTTTCCTTTTACATGATTTATATAGTCAGAATACTGACCTATAATTAAGTGTACTTGAGAATGCTCTCCAGTTAATTAAATGCTGTGGAGTGTGTAGGGTGTACTTTGCCAAAATTCCAAAGGAAAAGGCCATCGTTGGGTTAAATATCTAGGAGGAGCCTGGGTGAGTGTATTCAGTGCTAGGCTGCTCTGCCGGAGCTGTCATGAGAAGTAAAAATGAGTCTCTCTTGACTATTGTCTGTAAAAGAATGTAAGATTCATCTTTTTGTATAATTTAAGGATGTCACTTCAAAAAGCAATTGTTTCATGATAGGCAATGCCCTGGGCTCTTCTTTGGCCACAGATAATATTAATTGGGTCAGGAAAAAGGCAAATTCTTCCCATTCTAATCCAAAAAGAGTTTCATCATGGCCAAGTTTTGATCAACACTGTTGGTTCTCTTTTTCAAGCCCATATGCAGTACTTTTTGGGTTCAGATGAACTATTTTGGTGATGTCGAATTTAGTATTGTAAAATCTAAATTCCTCTATGAAAACCATCACAGTTGATGAGCCTTTGCAAAACTAAGAATATTAAGTCCTCTGAGCTCCCATTCATTTAATCCTGGAAGTTAATTTGTTAGCACATTACAACACATACTACACAAACGCCTTTATGCAATCACACATGAACAAGTGTGTTTTGAGAATGATACTGATACAAGTGCATTGACACTGAGGAGTAATTTATACAATAGAGTCTATACACACAGATAATAGCCCATGCCATGCTTTTCCTTATAAGCAAATGTCACTTGCTTTAAATACATTTTACGATTGTCATCAAAACAATTCACACTCATTTATGCACATTTTAGTTTTATTATGTAAATGAGCTCCGGGGATGGCTGTGTAGCGTGAAAGTGAGCTCTGAAACCGTTCCCTGTTGACTTCAGTAGAAAAGAAATGTCATTGTTGGCAGTAATCTCTACACGTCTCCTTTAAATGGTGGCAGTGGTCTGTGTCTGCCATCAAAGGTGTGGCTCACCATTTCATCTTTTCATAGCACAAAAGGAGTTTCATTTGACAATTTCATACCAAATAGTCCTTTCTAGTCAGCCATGGAAATAATGGGAGCAGCTCAGTGGGTGGGAATCTCTTCTCTGGCTCAGAAAAGTCTCAGGACTCAGATACAGATCTCTGATGTTGACAGTGTGGAAAGGAGATTCAAAATGAAAAAGGAGGAGCCAGGGCTTTTGTTTAAAGAGCTAAATTAATTCCATTTCCTCTTACTTTTTACAGTAGGATAAGGGGAGAGAAAGGACTTCCTACCACTGTAGTTTTCAAAATAATTATTCAAGTGAACTACTTGGCTAAGCAGCGACCAAGATTTCCTCTCGACCTAATTCCTTTACTCTGGACCTTGGCTTGCAGCTCTGAGGCAACATCCCACAGGGCACTCTCTTCAGATGGACCAGGCTGAGTTCCTGTCCATGTTGTGCTCTCGGCATAGCCAGCCACTCTAACTCACTGCATGCTGGGGGGGGGGGGAATGGGTTTAGGATTTCACTCTGCCAGGGGACAGTGATGGGATATGGGGAAAGCACGGACTCTGGAGTTACAAGACTCTGGATTTGGTGGTCTGCTTTTTTTCCTTCTTGACATTGTCAACTTGAATAAGTCAGTTAACTTCTTGGAGCATTAAGTTTCTTCGTTCAATATGTTTTACGTGAAAAATACTGCAGAGAAACTTAGGGAGAAAGTGAGGGTTGGGGCACTAAGAGAGAAGGTGGTCAGTGAGGAATTGTCTAAAATAGTTACCCAAGGTACTGTAAGAACACCTCCAGGTAGCATTACATTTTAAGTTGTTTATAATCCCACTAGAGGTCCGGTGCATGGAATTCGTGCATGGGGTGGGAGGGTGTCCCTCAACCTGGCCTGGGTCGTCTCACAATTTGGGACCCCTCAGGGGATGTCGGACTGCTGGTTTAGGCCTGATCCTGGCAGGTAATCAGACTTCACTCTCACAATCTGAGACTTCCCACTTCTAAACCCTTGCCTGCCTGCCTGCCCGCTCATAACTGCTTGCCTGCCTATCTGCCTGCTCAGTGCGCATTACAGCGACTGGACATTTCATTCTTTCTGGTCGTTCCACCCTTCCAGTTGCTGGGCTTTTATATATATAGATGCTTTAATGGAAATCCCCCTTCTATTACTATTATTGTAGGGGGGAGAACACTATTGCCAATACTTTAGAATGAGATGAGTAAAAGGGGGGTCCATTTTTGTATTAATAAAGCCTGCAAAGAAATCTCAATATTGGTGCCGAAACCGGTTTGGCTCAGGGGAGAGAGCGTCAGTCTGCAGACTGAAAGGTACCAGGTTTGATTCCAGTCAAGGGTATGTACCTTGGTTGCAGGCACATGCCAGTGGGGGGCATACAGGAGGCAGCTGATTGATGTCTCTCACTGATGTTTCTAACTCTCTGTCCCACTCCCTTCCTCTCTGTAAAAAATCAATAAAATATATTAAAAAAAAAGAAACATCAGTATTAGTGAAGAATATAGGGTTGATCAAAGACAAAATGGATCCTTCCTGAACATCCTTGGAGATATTGAACTAACTTTGGATTGCCATTTTTTTCTTATATCAAAGCATATTTTAAAATACATAATTCTTTCTTCAAAGAAAGAATATTTTAATGTAAAAATATGAAGTAAACAATCATATACAAAATGAAAGGCATTTAAACCAAATAAATATGGCTTTATGAAATTCACTACATTGTCCTTAAATTTGCTTCATTTTCCTGTCAACTTTTGAACTCTTCACTTCTGAGCGAACACTTGATAATCTTAAATCAAGATTCCAATCCCTTCTTTTAAAGCAAAGAAAATTGATATTTACATAAAGTATCTTGCCCAGTTCACATGTTTGGGAGGTCCAAAATCTAGGGGTGACTCCAAGTTTCAGATTTGTGGTTCTCTTTGGGTTTCATCACACTTTCCCATGGGAGAAAAGTGTGACTAATCAGGAACCCAAACTGGAAGATTTAAATTTTTCCCCCAAACAGACAATGAAAATTCCCTGGCACAGGAATGATTGGCCATGTTGATAATGGTGGCTGGCTTAGATTGTTTTTTTGGGCTGAGCTCCTCTTTTTACAGATGTTTTTATTTAAGTTCAGGAGAGATAAGTGATCTGCTCAAGGTCTCACAGCCATGCTGTGGTAAAAAATGAGATTGGGATTGAACTCGGGTTTCATGATTCCCAGTTCATCCAGACACTCATGTATTTTCACACCTTCTAGATGCCATCACTGCACTAAGTGCTGAGTAATAAAAATAAATCAGTCTTTCCTGGAACTATGTTTATAAATGTGGGGACCAGAAAGATGCACCCAATAATTCTAGATATACCAAAACTTACATTTAAAATAGACTTTAGGATTTATTTCCTCTCATTTCTATCTGAGATAGTAAGACACTAATCTAGTGCGATAATTTGGGATGAACGACAGATTTAAGTAATGTTGGTGTTAAGAGCCAGTAAGACTTGATGGTGAATTAACCAGGAGAGGCTGAAATTAGGTAAGTCAACGACACACCTACAGAAAATTAAGAACTTGGGAGCAGAATAGCTTAGCATAGTGGTTTTCAACCTGTGGGCCGCGACCCTACGAGGGTCGAACGACCAAAACACAGGGGTCTCCTAAAGCCATTAAAAACACAGATATTTACATTATGATTCATAACAGTAGCAAAATTACAGTTATGAAGTAGCAACGGAAATAATTTTTTGGTTGGAGGGGTCACCACACCATGAGAAACTGCATTAAGGGGTCGCGGCATTAGAAAGGTTGAGAACCACTGGCTTAGCAGCTAAAAGCATAGTCTTTGGAGATCTCTGCCATTACTACTCCAGTGATAGTAGATCATGGGACCTTAGTTTATTCATTTGTGAAATCAAGATAATCTCAACTTTTGAAGTTTTGTAAGGATCAAGTGCTATTATATTTATTAAATCTGCTTACATTGCCTGGCACATAGTGTACATCAAGTATTATTACCAAGAGCATTAGTGGTATTGACTTGTGAGAAAACAAAAAGGAACTATGTTGGGTTAAGTGATTTCTTTTTCCATTAGCCTGGGGTGGTGGTCGGCAAACTGCAGCTGGTTTGCCGCTCTGTTGACTAATGAGTTTGCCCATCACTGGCCTATGGACTCAATTTTTGATTTGTGAAGCTTCTAGAATTTGGTTTTAGCAAGTACTTTTGTTTCTTGTATCCTCCACTTGAATTAAGTTTTGTTTAATTAAGAAAAGTTTAAGGACGTGAGGCTTAGATTTGGGCCCTTAGCTTTTGGAGAGGCCAACATATGGACCAAACATTCAATAAAAGATGAGTTAGGAAGCATCTATTGCAATCCAGACCAAGAGTGGTCCGTGTGGATTCTACAGTGTTGACTGTGAGCTTAGTGAAAAATGCCAAAAGGATTTCTGGACTTAGACACCTAAGTCAGACCACGAATGAAGGGAGAATTTTGTTGGGGTAATCTTAGTGGTTAGCATTAGATTAAAATACTTCTGAGTTTACTAGGAGAAATAGTCACCAAAAACCTCACATAAAACAAACTTCTATTTCCGTTTATTGCACTTGGTGAAGGTTATTAAGAATGTAATTCTTTCTGCTTGCTATGTGATTAGCAGCCAAACCTTTTGGGGGTAAATTTCCATTGCTACGCTCTTGTTATCACAAATGGAATTTGCATGCCTAATTCTCTTCCCTCCATATTGAATCTATACCCCTTTAGGTCTAACGGCATGCTAAAAATGATTCCAAATCTCCAATGTTGATTGTGGGCCATATGTTAGCACTAATTATATAAATGAGACTTGGTGGGAATGTGACATGCTAAGCATTCGGAGCTTAAGGAATTATCTAAATGAATTCTAGCTCGAGTTAGTTGCTAGCAGAGGCAAGGAAATGAGGGCGCAGGTTTTGAGCAGATGTTAAGGTCTGCATGGCTCTTCATTGTCTTTATTTGTCTAACTCTAAGGACTGCTGATGGAACATTGTGTCAGAATATTTTAAGGTGCCATTTTCCTGAAAATTGCATTTTGCACCTACAGATGGATCCATTTTCGGAATAAGCACAGTGGGATGACAGAATCTCAGAGATTCGAATCAGCAGTCTGGCTGTGAGTTTACAAACTGAACATCCATTGGGGTCAATTGCCATGGTTCTTCCGGCATCGGGGCTGGAGACTTTCAGAGGGATATTTTATTTCAATATCAAGCATTCTCAACTTTTAATTCTCAAAATGAAAATGAGCGGAGAGAAAAAAGTGGTTCTGATTCAAAACAAAACAGAATAACAATATTGTGACTGTCTAACAGTTTCTCTATGTGTATGACAATTAAGGAAGGTGGTGTCATGGTATGTACATTAATTGACATGGTCAGGAGAGCTTTAGGTTCCTATATTGTGTGAAGATAGAACTCTAGACTGCCCCCTTTACCAGGACATGATGAAGTCCTGGCTATGTGGATGATTGCCTGTTTCAGAGACTATTATAAACCTAACTAAGACTTTCCCTCACTAAGACTTCCTGAGATTGGGTTGAATTGTTGTTTAAAAGTGGCAAACAAACAAACAAACAAACAACAACCAGTCTATTGGTAACCAATCTCCAATCAATAAGCAAATTTTGAGCATCTCCTCTCTCATATACCCCATCTTCTCACATGTTTTTCACATGCTGATCCCTGGAAGATGTAAATAAACTCTGCTTTTTCTTTCTGGGTCCCCACCACAAAGCTTAGTGC
Source organism: Lasiurus borealis (assembly GCA_004026805.1). Taxonomy (NCBI): domain Eukaryota; kingdom Metazoa; phylum Chordata; class Mammalia; order Chiroptera; family Vespertilionidae; genus Lasiurus; species Lasiurus borealis. The sequence continues at coordinate 80,024 of PVJN01000053.1, read as the reverse complement.
TTGACACAAACCAAATGTTTGCTGAATGGTCATTTCTGAAATCATAGAAATAGCTGACATTTATTGAGGACTTAACTGTGTCACAAATGTTGGACTATCATTGTTTCATTTAATCCACCCTGATGTGTTCTTCGATGGATGCTGCACTTGTCATTTTGCAAATGTGGAGACCGAGGCTATGGGACATTAAACAGCTTGCCTAAAAGCACACAATTAAAGTCATAGAAATGGAATCTGAACTTAGGAATGTCTGACCCTGTTGCTCAGACCTGCAGGGTATGGATTCTATCTTTCGCATATTCTGTGCTAAATTAATTGTTTTCAAATTTGGGTCTCTGGCTATATTTTTGAGGGTTGGTGAGTTTCTTTGGGTGAGCTGTGCTGTATTCTGTTTGATTTTATTGAATTTGTAATCTAAGTAAAATGGATCTGAGTGTAATTTTGATCATCTGGATGACCATATTGTCATAGTGTTTACTATCACGTTAGTGCCAACTAGTATTACTGTAATTGTAGGCCATTATTCAGGGAGGAACAGAAGCAGACTAACTATGGAGATAATAATGTGTTTGTGCCAATGAAGGCTCAGGAACATTATGGGTTTTGGAGTAGCTTAAATAGAGGGCTGAAGTGAGAAGACATTGATTTCCGTGGAGCACAAAGTAACGGTGTTGTGACAACCCCACAGGAATTGGGCCACGTTTCAGTCAAGCCAGTCACATGGGAAACAGTGACACAGTTTCCATCATCTTGTATCCTCCATCGCATTGAAGATAGGTGGCTAATGTCATTTCTTTCAAAATCTTAGGTGTTTGGTTTTCTTTGACTTCTCTTGGTTTTGCGGCTGTAGAGCAGTGATGACGTAAAGTGTCAACCATTTCACGTCTGTGCATATTTACATAACAAACTGAATTTTTCAAGAAGGGGAAGAGAACAGTGATTTTTCTTTCTTCTTTCGAAGAGCTCTATATACTCTTGGAGGTGAGAGTGCCTACGTCAGCCTTTGGGCATCATATTACCCAGAGATTGAACTGAAACTAGATCAGGATAATCGGTGTGTGTATGTATGCATGCACCATGCGCACATACACACATGCACTCCTGATAATATCTGTGAAATAAAGTGGTGCAGTGGAAGTCAGAGGGGAATGTTGACTAACATTGCCTGGAGCCGAGCCATTTTAGGTCTTGATACAAGCAAAAACCCATGAAGCATCTTTCCTCTCCCATATGGTTCTTTCTCTGAGTGTCTTATTTATTCAATTCCTACTGTTGCAAAGAAAGATGGCTTCTTTGAGCCAGTATATTTCCAGAATCTTGGTGTCCCTCCTTTGCTAATAATGAAAGGGGAATAACCTTAGTGTACTCGGTCATTGCAATATCTTTATATGCTGGCTCCCAGCCACCAGACCACACACTAGAAACAAGATGTATTTCTTGTTCTCTTTGCCACCTTCTGCAATTCCCTGCGGCATTACTTCTCTCCGGAGTCAGTGAGGCATCCATGGTGCTTTGGGGTGGTGAGCAATGAGACCGGTTCACAGTAGTTAATATTCTGCTTTCAAATCAATATTAATTTATCCTTGGGAGTTTATCTGCCACTGTTCTTTTTGGAACTCACAGGCTCTTCATGTCTCAAGCTATCCTGAGAACCCCCATAATATATTACTTCAGCATGATCGTAATTCAAGTGGTTGTATAGTTAGTGGACAGTATTTTTTCCAGAGTCGAGTGTTATTTTTACTAAAACTCAGCCAGTTCTGAGTTACAATTACATAACCAAATCTATTGCTCTGAGAAGCTAAGGGGGGGTGATAGTTTGGAACAGTCAGCACCTGGTGAGGAGTATTATGCTTTCTTTGCAGAATGTGTTGCAAAACGAGGTTAGCCAGCTAACTCGAATACAGATGTTTTTGCTATAATACGATGTATGCAATTCTTGGAAAAATCTGGAGTTCGAAAAAATGCCACATTAGTAATGGCAGGAGGGTCCACTCAAAAGAGATGCAGTTTTGTCATCTCAGTGGGAATAAATCCAGTTACAAGCGACCACTGCCATAATGAAAGCTAACCAAAGCATGCTTAATTTCTCATAAAGAAAGTGCTTTATATAGAGAGAGCTTACATTTAAAAAAAAGTGAAATTGACTTAATGATAAGGTTGCTGTCAAAGAATGGAGCTCAGATTAGATGGACAGAACCAAATGATTAGCCTTTCCAAGACAAGGCTTGTGGCCACATTGAGCCAAGAGGATGACACAAGGGAACTGTGTGTAGTATGTTTTTCCCCAGCTTCTGTACTAGAAGGTCATGTGTTCACTACTACTATTGACTAAAAATATTAATGGACCAGGGAAAATCATATATGTACCTATATAACTTCTTCCTTAAGATACCATTCCTCTCTTTACAAATCCCCTGGTGCTAATTTGGGTTACAGCTGCACATTTTTGTAGCAAACAGACTGTGAATTTATTGGGATTATTGGAAGGCTAATTTACCTGATTGAATCGGGGACATGTTATGTTTGAGGAAGAGTTTTGTTTCATTTTGAGAAATAGAACATGTGTAAATCATGAAGCTGGACTAACGGGAGCCTCGGGCCATAAGCTGACATCTCCTCTACTACATGGAGACATGCACATCTCTATTTATGGTGTTTTTATGGCAGCAAAGAAGGCTCACAGATACAATGGCTTGTGCCAAAGATTCGCCATCTAGTCTAGAAAGGTTAAAGTAACTTTAATAAATGCCCCAATAAATCATGGCGCTTAGCCATTCCCATAAGGTGGCTTATTATTTTTTCAAAAAGTGGTTCCATAAGTGACACAGTTAAGCTCCTAAGCCTACCCTTTGCCCCATCTAGAATGACAAGTGCCCAATTGCGATGTCTTTACCATAGTCTAACTAAAACCCATGTGTCTCTTTCATACTACCACTCAAGACACCTCTCTCAGGCCAACTGGCAGGAGGCAGTGTGCCAGGTTACTGAAGATGCTTGAAAGGACTTTTGAGAAGGAAGCACTGGCAACCCATGGCACTTAGTCTGAGTGTGCTCACTGGAGTAGCACCAGTTATAGAAGCAGCTTCCTCTGCCCACAGGGATGGAAAGGCCAGGCAGAGGGAATGCAGATATGACCAGAATTCTGGGTTTAAACCCTAGCTCCTCCTCTTCTATCTGGGTACATTGCTTTCTCCATTTGCAAGATGTGGAAACTTGACCATGAATGGTGTGGATGAAGAGAAGCAGAAAAAAAATGTTGATGCCCATCCTTTCCACGTGGTCCCTTTATTTTAAGCTAGAAAACCTCTAGGGCTTCTTTTTCTATTTGCGTTTCTGAGGCTGAAAGAAAATTTAAGAGGAAGAAAGGCTTTTATGCTGTGATTCAGTAATACGTGATGTCCCATCCATATAGCTCCGATACTTGCCTCCCCTACCTGTTCCTGGTGAAAAGCCATGTCTCTTTGAAGAGCAAAGTCAAGGGATCTACCCAGATTGGGGTGTCTCCAGGCCTGGTTACCCCCAGATCCATTTCACCAGCTGCCTACCAACTGAGGAAACCTTCTTGTTTCTTAGAACCATGGTTTTCCAATGTCAAAGCCAAAGAATTAACTCCCACTGTAGAAAGGGAGTGACGCTATTCCCTGCTGGTGACCTCAAGGGGCTGAGTGTTAGCTCCCTGGGAGGGGACAGCTATGATTCTCCCAAACCTATGTGTTTCAAATGGTGCCAGTGAAGAAAAAAGTGCCACAGAAGACACACTTTCCCTGGTCACAGCTGATGCTGTCACCCCAAGCACCTCCTCTAGGAGATGTACAAAACAGGTGGACCCCTGATTCACCCTGTTAGAGAAGTGTGAATAGTGGAATTGAAGATCAGAATGAATGAAAGGCAACTGGTCAAAATAACATGGCAATTTGGGATTTGTAAAATGATTTCACTTTTTTTTCTCTCTCTTTCTCTATGGAGACCTTACATTAAATATCTAAAACAAACTATCAGTATTGCATTTTGAAATGAGAATACAAACTTCTGGAATCTTTTGGTTTGATCTGAAGTTTATTTATTTCAGCCTTTGATGCTAAGCATCAAAAAAGTGGGATTTCCCTCTGTGCAGGACATTAAACTGGAGCCTCTGAGATCGAATCAAGTCTTCGTCATTTTCTAAAGCTGGTTTTTAAATAGTGCGTTTTCTGAATGGACACAAGATGCATCTGATGTGTGCCTTTAATTTTCCCTCTCATATCCAGCAACTGGGTAGGAAATACTAGCCTCGGTTGGCACAGGTGTAAGAAAATGATACAAGATTCACCAGCCAGCCATATTTTCATACCTTTGGAATGCACCCAAGATCAGAGGGAAGAGTGAAGGGGCAGATTGTAGCAATTGCAACAGTGTGTAACAAAAATATTGTGCCATTGAGATGCTAATGCGGGTGAGCATCCCCTGTAAAATTCTCATTGTTAGAAGGCAAGCCTAACCATTTGAATCGCATAGACTGATTTTTATGGGAGGCCTCTTATTTTATTCTTTGAGTATTTCATTTTCATCCTGTGTTTCCTTTCGAATTAATAGAGCCTCTTAAAAACTGCCGTCTATAAATTTTCTCCCCTACATATGTCTCAAAACAGTTTCATTTCTTCATTTGAAACATTACAGCCATTTCCAAATGCCCTATTTTGTATTTAATTTCACCATCTCATATAAAATACATGCTCTTCCCATAATTATGTAAAAATGGGTTTGCAAATGCCCTAGAGATCCATATGATGGGCACATTATAGGATTCTAAGTAATAATAATCTCCTGTTTACATGAGACCTGATTTTCATGCCAGTTTTTACACTTCAATATATCCAGAACACGGCTTTGCTCAAATATGCTAGTTTATTCTGGTCCATGAAGTGCATTTGAAACATCACAGATGGGTTTGCCTGGCAGAGGATGCAGCTACGTCTGATACTTGAGAGGTGGAGCCAGAGATGGGAACCATTGTTGTCCTGTTTCCTATGAACAGAGCTAAAAAAAACCCAGCAGGGTTACCTAAGGCAAAGGAAGATCTAAGGCACAGGCAGGAGAGAAAGAAACAGGAAAAGAAAAAAAATGAAAAAAGTAGAGAATTAGGCAAAAGGAATAAAAAGAAAAGGGATTATATTACTTTACCAAGAGCTTGAGCAATTTATATAAAGAAAACATAGTGGAGAGCAGTGGTTTTTAGAGGTGTTCTGAGAACTTCAGCATCAGCATCACCTGCGTGTTAGAAATGCAAATAGTTTCGGCTGATCCCCATACCCGTGATGGATCAGAAATGATGGGGATGGAGCCCAAGAATCTGTCTTAATAAGAATCTTTTTTATCAAGCTCTCTAGATCAGTGGTTCTCAACCTTCCTAAGGCCTCGACCCTTGCATACAGTTCCTCATGTGGTGGTGACCCCCAACCATGAAATTTTGCTACTGTTATGCATCGTGATGTGAATATCTGCATTTTCCCATGGTCTTCGGCGACCCGCCCCCCCAAAGGGGTTGCGACCCACAGGTTGAGAACCGCTGCTCTAGATGATTCTGAGATGCACTCCTTTGAAAACTACCCCCTACTGGTGGGTTCCAACAATGTGAATATAGGGTTCTGAGTGTTTGAGAAGCTATGCCTGTGTGTAGGAAGGCCACTAAGCCCAGCGGCAAGAGGGGGCGAATCAGAGACCTGAAGGACACGCAGATGAAGAACAGGACATAGCTAGTAGAGACACTGGATTAGTAATTCCCTCTGAAGAAAGGGCTTTGAAAGTATTTTTTCAGTGACTTCTAAGGAAATAGATGTTATGCTAGGCTTAAGATAGTCAAGGCCACATGCTTGGGTTTCAGGCTTAATCCCCAGTGTGGGGCATGCAAGAGACAGCTGGTCAATGATTCTCATCATTACTGTTTCCATCTCTCTCTCCTTCTTCCTTCTCTCTGAAGTGAATAAAAATATTAATAACAACAATAATAAAATGCAATCTATTCTCTACCACCATCCAGTCCTAACAACCACGTCACTCTCTCTAAGTCCAATAAGGGCAAGATTGTATGGGTGTGCCCCACCCCCAGCCTCTCAGCCTGTAGCACTGTGCCTGGCACAGTAGATGCTCAATAAACATTTTAAATCAATGACTTGATACCAAAGACTGTGTACCTGCTTATGGAAACTGTTTTCTCTCCCATTATCTTCTCACTCCCTCTTCCTCTTCCTCTCCTGATGGATGCATTACAAAGACATTAAACCCAGTCCTCAATTTCTCTAAATTTTTTATGCAGCTCTTTGAATTATGTTAAAAGTAGCAAAGTCCTACAGTAAAACTAATTTTTTTTTTGCATCAGAAACTGTAATTTAGGGAGATAATGTAGCTCACAATGAACATTAATTATGAAAGGATATATATCATATCCCATTGAAACTACTCATTGTGAGGAAAACACATACACACACACCAAGCACATTTTGATTATTTAGTGTCAAATGAACTCCATTTAATTGCAGCCCCTTCCAAGGAGAGGCTAATAGAGTGAACTGGGGTTTGGGGGCATGTAGATGCATGAACATAAAGGAGTTCATGGGCAGGGTTTCATGAAATTTGAATGTGAAGTGATATTATGCATCTCTTTCATTTAAATAACCTAAAAGGAGTAATTCACTCCCTAGAACATTTGATAAAAATCCTTGGAAGTTTGCCAGCAGGCATGGTGGGGGAAAGAAATGCATATTCAAAAGTAGATGTGGGGGGAAGGCGGGGAAGATGAGAAAATTAGAAAGCAAAAACCTGCAAAAGCTATCACATACCTGGTTTGTTTTCTAAAATGAATGGAAACATCTTGGTTAAAATTGCTTTAAAGGGCCAGGACCTCACTTTACACGGCTAAGTAGTGCAGCCTTCTGGAAACGCCACCTTTGAAACACCAGTGCATTTAAGAAAGGACCCAGAAACACTTTCTTCGCATTGTGTTCACCTCAGGTGACAGATCCCATGAACTAGAAGCTTGGTTCTGGAGTGTCAAAACACCTCCATGCAATGGGATCGTTGCCATAGAGATAACTGGATGATAGATAGCTAGATGATAGATAGACGCTGAATAGATAGAAGATAAATGATTTCATGTGTCAGAAGAGGCCTTTGTGCCTTGGAAATTATAGATTTTTTTTTTCTCCAAAACAATTCTTCTGTCAAAATCAAAAATAGAACTCTTTGCTGTACTCCCACTCTATATGCATTCCCCTTCTCTTCCAAAGCTTTTTTCTTATTATCACATTTATGAAGTGCTACGCCCATTCAATTCCTACTTGACTTCTTGTCTAGGAGATTAACTTTCTCCAGAGGGTTGAATGTACTCCTTGTGCGAGGGGGCAAGAGGGTAGACGGCTGACCACTAAGGTTTCTTTATTTTACAATAAATAAGGGCTTCACTTGTTCTTATTTTGTCCTTATTTTTTTATTTTTTGTAATCAGACCAGTTTCCCCCCCCCCTTTTCTAGTTCATTACTTTTTACTTTTTTGTTTCTTTATCTTGATTTTCTGATCTGCCTTCTCCTTCTTGTTCCCATTTCTGTGTTCCCCTGACTTTCCTGCCTGCTTTCTGTCCCTGCTCTTTTTACAGTTATCTCTGTATTTTTCTGATTTCAAATGTTCTAACGCATTGTGAGTCCACTTGCTTCTTAAAATGACAGTGGGCAATTGCTGCAGATAGGGCTGTACGTTTTATTAAATGATGGTGAGCTATAGGGCCTTGCAAAACCATCTTGAAATTTGGCTTTTGCCCACTGGTCTGAATCCTCGAAAGGACTCTGTAGAATAAATAGGTAAGAATGTCAGCTCAGTCCTATTATTTTCTCGGCAATGTAACCTCTGACAGCCTGAAAAAGCAGACCCCATTTTATGGGCCATTAAATAGCAACTGAGTCCTGAATTGTGCTTGGAGCCGTGGGCAATCATGAAGAAATCAGCAGTGAAGGTGTGCTCCTTGGGGAAGCTTTAGAAAAACAGAACACATCCAGCTCCTTCATTTTACAGATAAAGAAAAATGGGGGTACAGAGAGCTTGTGATTTACTTGACATTTTATAACTGATAATTCTAAGAATCTAGAACCTGGAGATTCTGACACGTGATCAAGTGACTTTTCAGTCCACCCTGTTACAGAAAGGTAAGTGAGAGAACAGTCTGCTAATCATCATGGCCGTTAATGCAGTGGGATTTGGGGCTCTTCTCCAAGTTGGGGAAAGTGGGGAAAGGGGATTTAAGTTGGTTTTTTAAAGAGAAAGGAAGGGAGAGAGAAAAATAAAGAAACATTAATGTGAGAATGAAACATCAGCCAGCTCTCTCCTGCTTGCCCCCTCCTAGGGATCAAGCCTAAAATCTGGGCATTTGCCCTGAATGGGAATCGAACCAGCAATCTTTCAGTGCACAGGACAATGCCCAACCATCTGTGCCACATTAGTCAGGGCAAGAAGGAAATAGATATGTATATATATAAATTTTTTTAAGAGAAAGGTGAGGAATAGAGAGAAACATCAATGATGAGAGAAAATCACTGATTGGCTGCCTTCTGCATGGCCCCAACTGGGAATGAGTCTGCAACCCATTCATGTACCCTGACCATGAATCGAACCATGACCTCCTGTTTCATAGGTTGAAGATGCTCAACCACTGAACGACACTGGCTAGGCAGAAAGGAAATATTTTTAAGAAAAGAGACACTATGTTTATTCCCAGGAGGATGAGAGAGGGAAGATAATGAAAATAATAGATAGAAAATAATCTATCTTAGTTTTATCATTTATTAACTGTAGACAACAATGTTTTCATTGTAAGTTGTCATGACCAAATGAGAAAAATGTACAGGGTTAATTGTAGAATGCACTCAACAAAGAATAACTATTGTTTTGGATTTGTGACAACTATCTTTTAACCAACCTCATGTCTGAGGCTAGTTTTCAACATTTTGGCGGTTATTAAAGGGCAAACCAATTCTTCCTAACTCTGAAACCAGAATCTGAAACCTGGTCCCAAGCCCTTTGTTTTCTGTCATTGTAGTCCCAGCCACCAAGGAAGGTAACATACAGACAGGGTGACTATTGGTCAAAAATGATTAACTGATGCCCCATGCATGGACATATCTGTAACCTGGTCTCACTTCTGATGAAGTCTGATGTATTGGATCTTCTAAACATTGTAATGACTGATCATGGTTATATCTCATATAAAGGTTTAAGGAATGGATTTAGCTCTAGAAGATGTTGCTCACTGGTTAGAATATCAGCCCACTGACTGAAAGATAGTGAGTTCAATTCCTATCAAGGACACATACCTTGGTTTCAGGCTTGATCCTTGGCCCAGGGATGGGATGTGTATGGAAGGCAACCAATCAATGTATGTCTCTCATATCAATGTTTCTCTCTCTGTCTGTCTCCCCCCTCTTCCAACCTTCCACTCTGCAATAATCAATGGAAAAATAGCCTCAGTTGAGAATTAACAACAAGAAGAAATGGATTTAGTCAGGTTTCCCAGGAAACAGCAGACTGTTAGCTGGATATTGACAGGCAGGAAGGTTATTGGAAAGTTCACTTGGGATCTATATCGGTGAGAGAATGAGAAAAACTAGATCAGGTGGAAGGAGAAATTCAGTACAGTTACAACAGTACATAAGGTTCTCAGCCAATCCCTCAATGAGTTATAGAGTTTGGATGGTCCTTTAGAATTATCCAGAATTGAGGCAAAGGGGCTGGATCTGTGTATCCATGACAATCCACCATTAGATGCTACTAATGGAAAAATAGTGACACTGAACAAGGTATCTCTCTTCTGCTGAGAGAAATTGCTAGAAAGGACAGCAGCCAACATGGCAAGCAGCAGGGGCAATGAGTGCTGCCTTCTGAAGTGGGTTCTGGACAGGACACTGCAGAACCCAACACAGAAGACCACACTTTTCTAAATAGATTGGAGCAGCTTGGAGAGTGTTGGTTTGCTATTCTCAGATACTGTGAGTTTTTGGAAAGGGACTATGGACTCTGGGAACCCAAAGAAAAATATCATTTCTTCTTCCTTAAAAAACAGCTGAGGTCCATTTATATAATGAAATAGTATGCAACTGTAAAAAATAAGAAAATCTTACCCTTTGAGACATTATGGAGGGACTTGGAGTCCATTATGCTAAGCAAAATAAACCAGTCAGAAAAAAGACAAGTATCATATGACTTCACCTGTATGTGGAATCTAATGAACAAAATAAATTGACAAACAAAATAAATTCAGAGACATGGAAGCCTGGAACAAACTGACAAATCTTAAAGGGAAAGAGAGGAGGATGAGAAGAGATTAATCAAAGAACTAATATGCATATATGTATAACCCATGGCCACAGAAAATAATGGGGGGAGGGTCAATGGAGGAGGACAAAGGGGTGAGTGACATGACTGATATCTGTAATATTTTCAGTGATAAAGATAAGGTTTTAAGAATACTAACATCAGACCTTTTTCAAGTTTTAATAAAATGATTAATTTATAAATATCATGGCGGAAACTAATTGGAACATCTGGCTGAAAATAGGCCCATCAGAGCTGTCAGTTTGTGGAATCAGAAAGAACACAGGAGATATCTTCCTATTTTGACTTAGTATTTCTATTGGGATCGTGACCCCATGGCAAAGGAAAAGGTCCTGTGTGCACAACCAAAATTGTGAAAAAGAAGGAAAAAGGAGGAGAAGGAGAAGAAGGAAAAAAACTGGTTCTGAGGAAAGCTATGCTAACTCACAGAATTTAAAAAAACAAAATTGTTATCCATATATTATGAGACTTAAAGCTAATCTCTTACCTTGATTACCTGGAGGTTTCACACAAAGTTAGTAGAATTTTCCATCAATTTATTTAAATTCAGCCTCATTTTATATACATAGATTTAAAACCATAGCTCCAGTATTCTAGCTGTAAACTAAGCCATATTCTTCTCACATATTGATCAGTAGTTTATATTCTCCTAATAGTTGTTTTTGTTTTTGTTTTTGTCGTGGTGGCGGTGGTGGTTTTGTTTTTTTGTGTTAACTCTACATTTGTGTGTGTGTGTGTGTGTGTGTGTGTGTGTGTGTGTGTGTGTAGAAATTTCCACATCGATTTTACGGAGTTAGCCCAACTCATTCATCCATTGCATGAACCAAATGAAATTAACATAAAGCCTTTGGTATGGGTGAGCTAACGCATGTATATCAAAGACAAATTGAATAATTCAATCTCAACTCTGCTTGTGAGACTGAATATTTTTACCAGAAATATTATTAATAATCAACATTTTTTCCATATGTGATTTATTTGCTTAATAGTCTCATTCTTTCAGAAAATCAAAATGAATGATGACTGAAACAATTAAGCTCCTCACGCTGCTCCTCCCTGTCCCTTCATCTCCTCCTACAAATAAATACTTGCTGAAACCATTAATACGTTCCATTTTCACATCTTTGACTCAGTTACCAAAGGCAGAAATGTGGGAATCAGATGAAACTTATTTTTCTCTTGTACATTGTATATTTCCACCAAATACTGCCTATTCTGTCTGCTAAATACCTCATCTGTGGCTTCTTCATAATTTCTATCTCATATTCCTTCCTCTGACCCACTTCTCTTATCTAGTGACAGTGATTGAGAAATTTGTATACAAATAATCTTCCATACCTCCAGCATAAGAATGATCTCACACAAATCCTTCATTGTTTCCTTTTAACAGTCCCAAATAAATGTTAGATCTCTGTGAATGTCAAAGAAAGTGTTTCATGATCTAACTCCTAGCTGCTTCATTAGAGTTCCCCACTCTCATGGATTCCTGGTCCTTCAGCCCAAACTATCATCCCATGACATTTTCCACAAGTAGGAATGACCTCCAGCCCCAGTCCAAGGACTATTCTTTGTCCAAGACTCAGCTTAAGTATCACCTTCTATATGACCTGTTCCTCTGATGACCCCCAGCCCATGTCCCTTTCCTGTCAAATTGCTTGCCCCTCTGTGCTTTCAAATATCTGTTAACAGCCAAATTAAGAAATATGGTGGTCTAGATACATGTCTTTATCACCCATCAGAAGGGAAATTACCTAAAGGGCGGAATTATCTATTCCTCTGTATTTAGTGTCTAGAACGTTGGCACTTAATACATTTCCAGGAAGTGTTAATTAGTTTAGCCATTTAATGAATGAGAATATTATGCATAATGCTCTTAGCTCCTGAAAGAGAAATTTGACTTTTAATTATAAAATAATACTAATTCCTCAGTCAAATCAATAGAAGATAAAATTATTTTCTAACCAGGTTAATTAATTGCTTAGAGTTCTCAAGAGTTTTGGATGCAAATAATTTTTTCCATGGCCTGAAGAAAGAAAAATCTATTAAAAGAAGCCCCTGTTGGATTCATTCTAGAATTTAATGTATAATTTTAAAAAGGTACTCTCAATTATAGTGGTACCTCGAGATACGAGTCGTTCCGTAACCTTGAGGCGTGGGAAACTATGAGATGCTCAAGTCGAGGTAAACTGGTGGGTTGTGTGCAGCTGGCTGATCCTCGCGATTACTCACATCTCAACTGTTGCTCGTATTTCAAAGCAAAAATCGCTCGCTTGATGGCTTGTATCTAAAAAATCTCGTATGTTAGGGCACTCATATCTCGAGGTACCACTGTATTTTATTAAGTCTAAAGGCAGGTCTGGTACTCTCTGATGCTGTATCAATCAGGTCAGTAGCCAGACATTGGATTGGCTGCTCTTGGGTCAGGTGCCTGTCAGAAGTCCAGTCAGCTGTCTGGGGGAGGATCCAGACATAGTGTGGCTGCCTAGGTAACCCATCATGTGGACAGAGGAGACCTTGGGAAAAGAGTGGGTAAGTGAGCAAAAAAAAAAAGAAGTGTCTCCAGCATAATCACTGGGGTCTTTATTCCAACATATTTGTCCACACTGTATAGATAAAACAGATGTAAATAAGCCCAAGATAATCGTGCAATGTAACAAAAATTTAGCAAATGAGTTTTTTATTTTATTGATTTTTTTTTACAGAGAGAAAGGGAGAGGGATAGAGAGCTAGAAACATCGATGAGAGAGAGACACCTCCTGCACACCTCCCACTGGGGATGTGCCCACAACCAAGGTACATGCTCCTGACTGAAATCGAATTTGGGACCACCCCCCCTCCCGACAGTCCACAGGCCAAAGCTCTATCCACTGATCCAAACTGGTTTTGGCAAGCAAATGAGTCTTGAAAAATGATTACGTTTGAGTTGTTATGATTTGATTGTAGGTTTAGATCATGTAATTTTTTTTTTATCAGAGCTTGCATTTAATGGTAACAACCGCTGACCAAAATCCCTGAGAATTTAACATTCACTGTCATGAGGCAGGACAAGCCAGCTTCAGGGTACCACCCATGGGACTAAGGGAGCCCTAACTCAATAGCTTTAGATCATCAGATTTTTAAACTCTGTTCACGGTGAAAGATAGGAGCTACTGGATGTGTGAAAAACACCACAGTGTGTGAGGAGCATTTGTGCCTTCCCCAGCCAGTCAGAAGGTTTCCTCAGCCATCAGGAAGCATGCAGTCCATTTGAGAATTAATAGTTTACTCAAAACTCATTCTCCTTATATGCCCTCTAATAAAGGCAAGGAGAAAGCTGCTCTTTCTGTTCTTAATTAGTCATTTGGTTCCTAGACGTCTGCCAAAGCGACCATAAAGGCAACTTAATTAAACAATAAACAAAGAGCTATTAAAATTGTCTCACACCCTGATTTTTAGAAATGCATGCAGCTCTCTTTGGGATTTTTCTTTTTCATTTCATGGGTTGGAAGTTTCCCTGCGGTTTCTTCTAGAATGACCACAGCCAGGGCTAGATGCCCAGCACCATGAGGGGTAAACATCTTTGAAACTGCCCCTCTGTGGGCAGCAAAGACACCAAGCATGTGTCCGTGACAATTTATAGACACCTGGAGTTCATAAAAATTAGATTTGCTAATAAGATGTTTTTTGATGCCTGGTGGGGTAGTCTTTTGACCATGAATATTTTGGCCATGAATGACCATATAGTCACTGTCTTGGGCTTACATTAGGATTTGTACTTGAAATTCTTCCAGGAGTATTTTAAGTAAAAAAGGTGGCTGGGCTTAGGAAACAAAACAAAAATAAAACAGAGTTTGACAGTGAGCTCTTTCTTTTGTTCTCATTAGTAAGAGGGATGTTAGAAGCAAGGAACAAGGGGAAAAAGGCAGAGAAGAGAATTTACCTACCATGTTCCAAGCCCTTTATTTATATTAATTTTATGTCATGCCACCAGAACCCTATAAAGTCAGGATTGTTATCTTTACTTTTACAGTTGAAAAAATGGGTGCTCAGAGAAGTTTGGAGACGCCTTCAGATATAGGGTTTTGGGTCCCAGTCTATCCACAGACCTCATGACAGTGGCTAGTCCTTAAAAAAAAGGTACAAACAATAATCGATAAATCACAGCAAGAGAAAGAAAGGTGCTGATCATGTGGACACTGTTTTCTCTAATTTATCATCCACTGCTTTTCTTTCTAGTGCTTCTACACCTGAATATCTCCTGGTCATTATAATGGCATTATAACCTATTCTGAGAGGGGTGTGAGAGGAAAGGACTTGTCTAATAGTTAAGTTGGAGCTTTTAATGTATGCATCTTTGAACATCTGAAGATTGCATTTAAAATGTTTGTAGATGCATCTTATGAAGTTGATAAATTCTAGGAATGTATCAGTAGTACAATCTGCCAAAATAAGTTGTGCATCACAATGGCTTTTATAAATGTTGAGATGTGTTCCTGGCAAAAGTTTTATCCCTCCTCCCCCCACCTCGCCCGCAATTATCTCACTGAAAATTCTTCCAATGTATTATGAGTTCCATTTTTTCTTTTCAATTAACTAGACATCCTATTAATTTGTGTCATATGCACCTACGTGCTTTTTATATGTATACTTGGGCTCTGGGGCAGAGCAAGTCAGATGGGGTAGACGGTGTTGGCAGGAGACAATACGGGAAATTGTGGCAGTCTTCTGGGTATGCTAAATCTAAATATGCAACCCATTGCTCCTGATTAAAACAAACCCAAAATAAAAATTGCTATGGATGAAATAATTTAATTTTTGAGACCATAGATTGTATAAAAAAGTAAAAATTGCTTTCTTTTTCCATTTAGGAGTAACATAATTGGGGGTTAATAGTATAAAATGATTATGTTTGAGTTGTTATAATTTTATAATAGTATAAAATTCTTACCAATCTGACCCCCTCTGTCTCTCTTTTTGAATAAACTTGGAAGAAAATATGTGATTGCACACACAGGTGTCTCTTGTCATAAACATAAAATATGAGGTGGGATTGGGGACAATGCAAGATGGGAGAGAGCAGATTATAGAATCTTGACAGTGACTAGTGGTGAGGATAGGGGCAGGGAAGGGATGAAGGGTAGGGATTAACTTCTCTTAGATCTGTTTCCTTATTTGTCAAATTTAGTCACTGCAATCTGTCCTGTTAAAACTATTAAATCAAAAAGAAATGAAAAGGTGTTTCTAAAAACTGCTAAGTGCTATCTGTGTAAGCTACTTTGTTATTGTACATATTAATGATAAATTAGGACCCAGGGCCTGCTATTCAATTAATAAATATTTATTGAGCATCTGATATGTAAAGTACCCTGCTCAGATAGTTATACAAGAGCTCTAATTTCCCCTCTTTTTTTCCAAACCAGAAACAACTACTGTATAATGAATAACTGGAAATAACATATTCATTCTCATTGAAGTCTGAACAGACTAATGGCTTCATTGCTCAACTTTGTGGGCATTAACTGATGATGAAATTGATAAATCACATTACAATTGGCCATTTGCTATAACTGAGAGAATTTGTAAAAGAGGAATTAATTTTTTTTGATCAAGCAGTCTGCTACTAATACAGGTAATAACTCATGATTTCTGTGAGAGGAATCATCGGAGACCCCACAGGTCATTTGGAGAGATTAACTCAGCGAAGCTCACCACCCTGTGAGAAGAAGAGGGGACAGGGACTTCTGAAGATGATCAGCTGTCAGAGAGTGGGGAAGGAAGGACCCACTCAAACAGGGGATGACTGGGATAGTCAGGAATCAGGGACTCCAAGAGGCCATTTGGCCACCACCAAAGCATCTGACGACACTGGATTGCGTTATCTAGGGTTGAGAACACCCTGTACTTAATGCCTACAAGAACAAGGCATTCTGCTTTCCAAAAGGGGTGTGTGTGTGTGTGTGTGTGTGTGTGTGTGTGTGTGTGTGAGAGAGAGAGAGAGAGAGAGACTGAGACTGAAAAAGGTAGATCTATAACCACTGTTAGAGCAGTGGTTCTCAACCTGTGGGTCGCGATCCCTTTGGGGGTCGAAGGACACTTTTACAGGGGTCGCCTAAGACCATCGGAAAACACAGGTATTTACATTATAATTCATAACAATAGCAAAATTACAGTTATGAAGTATGGTTGGGGGTCACCACAACATGAGGAACTGTATTAAAGGGTCATTAGAAAGGTTGAGAACCACTGGTTTAGAGTGTCTTTTAAAGTATATCCTTAGATAATGGCTTCCAACTTTGGCACTGTTGACAATTTGGGCAAAATATTATATTGTTGGGGAGTATCCCATACATTTTTTAGGATATTTAGGAACATTCCTGGCCTCTCTACACACTAGATACCAGTAGCAACCCCAGTCATGACAATAAAGAAAAAATTCTCTAAACATTGCTGAATTTGTCTGGGGACAAAAATCATCCCTGGTTAAACACAACTGCCTTAGGTGGTATGCTAATCGTGTGGCAAACACTCTTCTAAGTTCTTTATATGTGTTAACTCATTATATCAGAACTACGTTATAAAGTCTATTCTGTTATCATCCCCATTTACTGATGAGGAACTGTCATTCAGAAAGGTTAAGTAACTTGCTGAGGTCACTCAATTATAATTTAATCCCTTTAGTCTGGCTATAGTGCTCTACAATCTTGACCATTTATTCTTGTCTGTTCTACATAGGTGATTTGTGCCTACTAGTGAACTATGCATTTTAACACCTTGTGATCATCTCTAGATACTATAAAATGTGTGTGTTGCTGTTGTTTTATATATATATACACACACACATATATATATATATATACACACATATATATATATGTATATATATATAAAATAAAAATTATATATATATATATAAAATTTTTTAAAATATACTTTTATTGATTTCAGAAAGGAAAGGAGAAGGAGAGAGAAATAGAAACATCAATAATGAGAGAGAATCCGTGTTTGGCATCCTCTTGCTCACCCCATACTAGGGATTGAGCCTGCAACCCGGGCATGTGCCCTGACTGAAATCGAACCATGACCTCCTGGTTCATAGGTCGATGCTCAACCACTGACCCACACAGACGAGGCCCAGTCTTTCTTGACACACCCCCAGACAACACTTAAGGCTCAACCACTGAGCTATGCCTTTATTTTTTTTAAATAAAGGAAATTGATCTTGTTCCACAGAGATAGTGAATCTCTCCTTGGCCCCTTGGCTGTTAGAAATGGGGTAAGCTCTGGGCAAGTTCCTTTGCAATACCGAGCAAAGGAATATGTCCATGTAAATGCCGGTGACTTAATGAAAGAGGCTCTCTCAGGGGCCAGCCACAGGTAACTCGTTTATTTTTGTCCTCGGTCAGCTGTGCTGCATCTGAAGCATTAGCGCCTAATGGCTTCCCCTCCTTGTTGTCACGCTCCTGGCTTCTTGATCTAGTTTGCCTCCTCGTGCTTGCATTGGCCTTACTTCAGCCTCCTCTGAGAATGAGATTATTTTCCATTACATTATGACTATTATTTGCTTAATGAACCAAATTCAGGAAGCAGAATAACTTTTAGAACGAAACCGTCCAAATCCTGAAAAAGAGTGGCAGCCTTGGAGAGAATTCAAGCCACACAGAGGAGAGCCATTTCCTAAGCAGTGAGAGGAGAGGGACCCATCAGCATGGGCAGAGGGTCTCAGGCAGCGTCCCGTTCACACTCATGCTCTCAGTGGTAGAAGGGCCCCGGGAGAGAATGTCTAACTAAACTAGGAATCTAGAAGAAATGACTCTGTTCCTTTCAGAAAACAATTTATTTGGATTCAATCAGTATTTAATTAATCTTAAAAATAAATTTCGGGGTCAAGTCTAACTGTAATTTGGGGTGGGATAGAAGTAGGGGGGAATCTCTTCTTTCTCTTTAAAAAGACTTTTCCAGAATTTTAGGGAATTGCCTTGTGTACAATCTTGACCAGCAGAGGGCTTCCATACCTGACAAATGATGCCTGCACAGAACAAAAGGGACCCAGAATACTTCTTCATATTTTAATATTGTTTCCCTTTTTGCTTTCTTTTCCTTTTCTCCTATTTTTTTCTTATATCACCCAAGTCCTTTAAAGTTGAGTTTTTACTAAACTACAAAACACTGAATTTTTTTCTGCATATATTGTATATATAGGGTACAATGAGGTTTCCTTTGTAAAAAGTTGTTAGATTAGCATTGTAAGAATATTTTTTTTTGCTTAATTTGAATACATAAAAAGTGTACCTGGACTGAGTGATAGTTTACAAGCATTTACAAATCAAATAGATTCAAGAGAATCTGTTCAATTGCCAACCCTCATTAAGAGCAATATCCTCTTTTGACTGCATACCTCACCTGGAGCATTAGTTTTGGAATACTGTTAGTATTTGCCTCCCGCCACTGTTCACGAATCTTCCTTTCAGTACCTGGCTGCCAAAGAGAACTTTCATCAGCCCACTGTTTTCTGCTCCCAGTTTTACATTTAATTATTTTTAACATCCAGAAAACTTCAGATTTTAAAAATATACTCAAGATTACTAAGGACTGGTGCCTGGTTATCCTGGACAGGCAAAGGGGAGGAGATTTGAATGAGTATGTTGATGGATGGATGCCTTCCTTCCCTTGAGGTGGTGCCCAAAGGTGATGCGTTGAAGTTATAATAGCTTCGTCATTAATAATTTGGGTTCGTCATCATCGACTCAATGAATTCTTCAGTGCAAATGTAGAGATTCATAGAAGGGACACCTTAGCAATCTCTGCCAGGCATCCTGCATACCATCATCAAACTCCTCTCAAGGTCATGCCCTCCCTTAGGGTTCTCCTTTGAGGCACATTTCTAATAGCAGGTGCTTTGTGCAGGCTCCTTAGATACCATCGCATTCTCATGTGTACAGGTCTCACTTATGAGCTGTCCTAGTGACATAAAATGTTGACAACTGAAGGTAACATGAAGGTGAACTGCTTTGCTTCTAAAGACAGAACTGAAACTAAACTATGGATTTGCAGAAAGTAGGTCTTATACAACGAATTACGCTTTCTTTTTTTCTTTTTTTCATGTTGGCTCACAACCACATTTACTCACCTCCAGTCAGGGAAGAGTATCTCCTGACATAATACGTGCGTTCTCCTCATTTTCCCCACTTTTTTTTTTTGTATTCAATGTATTTTTGTCAGGTTCTTTGTCTATTTTGTTTGCCAAGGAGAGTGTAAAAATAGATACAGAAATTCCAAATCCTGGAGCAGAATGGTCACGCCAAAGGATAGCAACAACAACAAATTAAAAATATTTGAAACTGGGCAAACTTTTATGGGAGTCCTTTGGGGAAAGCTAATGACATATTGTCTCTGAATGTGTGGAAAAAGTTGTCGACTTTGTGTTTCAGGTTCAGGACTGAAACATTTGGAGCAGAATTTTAAAAATAGTCCATTTGGAATCAGGAAACCCGATTTTGCATTTTGAAGAGCAATATTTTTTTTTTTGGTCATGAATCTGGGCGCCCTGGTTAATTTGAATCTCAGCATCATCTCAAAGGTCACTAGATGACTTTGACCAAGTTACTTTATTTCTCTGTGCCCTACTTTTGTCACCTGTGAGACATAGGGAAAGTTAGTAGTATCTGCCTCACCGGATTGTAAGGATTAATCTAAATAATACAAGTAAAATGTAAAACGTTTAGAAAGTTGCCTGCTAAATAGTCAAAACTCAATAAATCCTTTTTGTTACTAAGACAGTTATCTGGTCCTGTCATTATATATATATATATATATTGGAATTGTCACTATAGCTAAGTCCCAGTTTCTTCCTCCCCTCCTCCCCTTTCCAAATAATACCACCTTTTAATCTTTGGAAGATTCAAGGAAGGTGATTGTGAAAGAATTTGTAGTGAAAAGCACTGCAGAAAGGTAATTTGGTATTAGCATTGCCTTTTTTGTGCATATCTTCATTTTGTATTAGAATAAATGTGCAGCTTAATATTGAAAGACACTAAAGCCTGATTAGCTTCATTGTAGTAGGTGAGTTGGAAAACTTATTCAAAAGTTTAAAAATACAGCGGAAGTGACACCTTTATCTTTGAATGTTTTCTTTGTTATTTTAGATCATCATTTAATTATTTTTCTTGCTCAGGCCAGTTTGGCTTGGTGGATGGAGCGTCAGCCTTTGAACTGAAAGATCCCAGGTTTGATTCTGGTCAAGGGCACATGCCCAAGTTGTGGGCTCGATCCCCAGTGGGGGACTTGCAGGAGGCAACCAATCAATGATTCTCTCTCATCATGGACGTTTCTATCTCTCTCTACCTCTTCCTTCCTCTCTGAAATCAATAAAAATATATATAAAAATATTTTTATTCAGCACTGACCTTTGACATTTTTAATACTTAATTGTGCAGGCATTCCAAAGCAAACAGTGGCCATGTATCTGTGATTGAATTTGGAGAAGTCAGAAGGAAAGAGAGAGAGAGACAGTGTTAGGTCAGCCAGGATAAGACTGAATGAAGATGACTGATGTGAGGAGTTGGGAGAGTAGGACCTAATCATGTAGGAGAAACAGTTTTAGAAAATGAAAGAAGGAGGTGAGTGTTGCTTTAAGACATGGGGATTTCCATTCCTGTTAGGCCTTATCACTTGTACAATATCAGCAGGTGGCTTGCATTTCTAACCAACTGGCTCTCTCATTTCCTTAGTGATATTTTATGGTTTCCACACCTCTCTGTGTTTTTCTTAGCACACTCCTTGGTCTGATTAAGTGCAGGAATGTCAAGGGTCACTTTAGCATTATCTGTGTCTGACCTTGGTTTACACTCGTCTCTCCGCTCTCTGAAGTCACTAACAAGAAGCAGAGCAGCGAGGATATTGGGCAGATGTTTGACAGACCAGGGACGGCTAAAAGGATGCCTAACTCACTTTAAAGAACAACAACAACAAAATTCAGACTCCGCTTTTCCTTTTTTTTTATTATTCCAAATGCTTAAAATAGTCCATAGATAAACTTAATATAGTTCAGATGGTCTTTACACATGGTAATTAATAACACCCTGCACCCTCCAGCGATATTGACCCACACTCTTCCCTGAATTCATTTTCATTCCTCCGTACTTTGCTCATCCCAGGATGCTTTCTGTCACGAAAGTCACAAACCAGCTGACTAGATTCAAAAGTCAATCCATTGATGTGGTTCTTTTGCTTTGCATAGTCTTTTTTTTTTTTTAAATAGAGTTGCACATACTTCAGAAGTAAGTGATTTCACACACAGTTGCGGATTTTCATCTTAGCTTGAAAAAAATCAGAAGATCTGGCAATTGGCCCAGAACTATGTCCTGGCTGTCATCTTTGACTGGGTCCAAAGTCTCTAGTTGATCACTGGTGCTACCACTCCCATTTGCTTTCCTTCCCTTTGTCCAAAGTCAGTCCTTTAAAGTATGTGTCTCGTCCCCGTATGGTGTGGGTTTACGACCCTGTAGCAGAAGCCAGATCATCTCTCAGTCCTTCCCTGGGTTTTCTCCCACCTCGATGTTGCCCTCAGCAAGTTGTTAGAGTAGCATTTGATTTCTCTCTCTCTCTTTGATTTGTAAGGAGTTGCTTTGTAAATTTGTCTCATCAATTTACATGATCATCCTTTCAGGACAGAATCTAATCTCTTCCCACTTTATCTGTGCTAACACCAATCTCTCCCACACACATGTGTCTTTCAGCCGATGTTCCTGGCTGCGGAATGAACTGGTTGAACGATAGCAGAGCCCCGGAATGAGTTATGACCCTGTCCCCGGCCTTTATGAGCTCCTCTGTAATTAAGAAGGCATTCACAGTTTGCTTTATAGCACTATCAAAGTTTCCAAAATGAATAAAATAGCTCCGTCATTAATAATTGGGGTTCGTCATCTTTGACCCAAAGGCACCCCACACCGGAGACCGCAAATATTATTTTAAGCAGTTGAACGGATTACCGGGAGAATAACTAATGGATTAACAGGTCAAATAAATTAATGGGTAAATTGATGTGAACATGTGGTTGAATGACTTTCCAATTGTAATTGTAACTGTAAAAGGCAGACACCCTGAGGGGGGATTAAGCAGTAGCAACAAACACTATTATCATTAGAGTTTCCTCAGGAAGCGAACATAACAGACAGGATGTTTTCTAATGAAACAGTAAAACAATTATAATAGCCCTTTGGAGATTTGGTAGCTTTTTTGTTTGGTTGGTTAGTCTTTTTTTTTCTTTTTTTTTTTACTAGTGTATCCAAAGGAAAAAGCTGTGTTTGGAATGCCAGCCAGTTAAAATATCACAATTATTATAAATAACCATGTCTTCAAGGGGCACAAGATGGACAGCAAAGTAGGCAATTAAGCATGTGCTCCATAAATATGCATAAATCCAATACCATCTGCCACGTTGTCCAATTTGACTAGTCGTCTCTCTCTACCTACCACATAAATCAGTTTAAAAGGGTTCCTCTGAAGCAATGCTTCCTATAATGACTGGGTAAAAGATCTTCATTCTTCTGCTAAGACTATATTTCTCATGTTTCCCAGGACAAAAATAATATTCTCTCCTTTGGGGGCTAGAGAATCAGTTAACTTTGCCATGTAATAAACCACCTTAGAACGTAATGGCTTAAAATAACAGCCATTTATTTAGCTCCTGATTCTGCTGTACGTTCTCTTGGGTTCGGTTAGGCTTGGTTGATTTTAGCTGGGCTGCCTCCGGCTTCTCTGGTTAACTGACAGGCCAGCTGGGGGCTGGCTAGTCCCCTATGGCCTCACTCATACATGTACTGGTTGGCTCGCCATTGGCTAAATTACTTATCTTTCATGAGCAGCAAGAGAGGGCAAGCTCATTTTAAGTTCTGCCTCACAGTTATTGAAACACTAGTGACCCGATGTGTAGATTCGTGCACATTGAAAGGAAATTGATTAGAAGGTGGCCAGCGGGGGGTGGGGGGGAATAGGCAAGATGGGCCAGACAGAGCCTGGAGCCAACCCCCCTGGGTCCTTCCCTAGTGGCCCCACCTGGGGCGGCGCCATGGCTCAAAGGGCAACTGCATAGTAAGTGGGGTCCCTCCAGCAGGTGGGGTCCCTCGGCCTGGCTTGCGGGGATCGGGGTGAAACCGGCTCTCTGACATCCCCCATGGGGTCCCAGAGTGTGAGAAGGCACTCTGCAAAGTTGCTGTGGTACAGGGTGTGCAATGCACATGCAAGTGTGCAGTAAACCAGATTTGGGACCACAATGCAACCCATTATATGCAATAACATAACCCATGGAATCACACGGGCCTGGGAGGAATCGGGCTCCCTCCTCTCTAGTTTTGGGGTGTGTCACCTGAGAATCGCCGCCCCTCGCTCTCGGCAGCTACTGTGTTAAGCATTTGTCCCCTGGTGGTCAGTGTGCTTCATAGTGACCGGTCCGATGGGCGGAGGGACACTTAGCCTATAAGAGAGAGAAAGAGAGAGAGAGAGAGGAGGCCAAAGCCAGTCATGTGGGTAAGTGCAAAGTCAGTGTGGTAGTAAACTACTCAATGACACAGATGCAGAGGGGCAAGAACTAATGAAGGGCCATTACACTGATGAGCTACCATAAGTATTCTTTTAGGTTCATGCCAATACACTTTTATTGCATGTTAATTACCTTGTATTGTGCTAAGCAAGTTTCTGGTTAATTTTAAGTATATTTTGCTCAGTCAGCATGGCTCAGTGGTTTGAGTGCCAATGTGGGGCATGTAGGAGGCAGGCCATCGATGATTCTCTCTCATCATTGTTCTTTCTCTCTCTCCCTCTCTCTTCTTCTCTGAAATCAATTAAAACATATTTTAAAAAATAAACATCTTTACCATATTTTTTTTTAACAAGGCTTCCTATTAAAAGGCTTTCATAATTGTGCCTAAGTTTTCCTCGGCTCTCAGTTATTAATGTGCCATTTCATCTCCCCATCCCAGAGCATGAATTACCTGATAGATTCAGGAAGGGGAAAAACTAATTTATAATTCTGGTCCACTATTCATTCTGAATAATTTTAAAAAATGTGTAAATGATGGCTTTTGAAGCTGAATAAATCTATGTGTGTAAATATTAATAGAAATCTAAAAATACTTGCTACCTTCTTAGGCATGTTTATTCCCCTCTCATTCTCCATTTTCTTATCTGTGAAAAGCGTACCACAAAAAGTGCCTTTCCCATAGAGCTGTTAGCATGGTGCCCGCACATAGGAAGCGCTCTCTAAATGTTACTTTGAGGGGCAATCTGGAGCAGCAGTGAGGTCTCGTTCTGCTGTTGGTATTATTGATAAGTAATGGTAGTAATGTCAGTTATACCACCTTTCCAAAGAAGTGAGATTTTTGTTCCTACAAAAGCCACGAATCTATTTACCCCAGCCATTGTTTTTCCATAATGTGCCTGTCTTTCAGACATGTGACTCAATCTTGGCATAATTGTGCCTAAGTTTTCCTTGGCTCTCGGTTATTTATGTGCCATTTCATCTCCCCATCCCAGAGCATAGATACTCATTACGTCTGTCTCAATACATCACATTTCCAACTAATTTTGTTGTAAGAAGAGAGAGCTCGAAAGTGGGTTGAATTTCAATTACTGCTTCCTCTCTCAGCCCTCTGTGGAACTCCCAATGACTGTGATGAGGCACGGGTTCTGCTTCAGAGCTTTGGATAATAGGAGATGTGGAGAAGATGTTTCCTCAGAGAGTGGCGTGTGCATTTAGGGAATTACTGTTTCATTGTTAAATATAGTGTTAGCTATGCATTTTCTCCCCCACCAAACTTTATAGGCAGCCAAAGAGCTCCGTCTTCTACATAATGTTCGAAGCATTCGGTAAATCTTTTATTGCACAGGACATTATATCCCATAACCTCACTTAAAAGGAAAATATAAAACTATTACCCACAACAGGAATCAGCAAACTTTTTCTGCAAAGGGCCGGGTAGTAGATATTCTATACGTCTGTGGTGCAAATCTTCTTTTGTAGCCAAAGCAGCCACAGACAATAGGTAAATGGGTGTTGCCTTGTTCCAATAAAACTTTATCAAAACAACAGTGAGCCAGATTTTTATCTGTGGCCATGGTTATCCCACCCTTGACCTAGGAGGAATTCTAAATATTTTAGGCAGACGACAGAAAGAAAAGAATGTCACTAAGAAATTTATAACTAGAGGTATAATTGCTTTTGGTGATAGGAATTGAAACCACCATCGATGTCCCTGCTTTCTTCCTGAGTGTGGTGTCATTCATAAACTTTTAAAATTTTCAGGAAGACGATTCCATTTTTTTTAAAAATATATTTTATTGACCTTTTTTTACAAAGAAGAAAGAGGGAGAATTAGAAACATCAGTGAGAGAGAAACACCAATCAGCTGCCTCTTGCACACCCCCTACTGGGGATGTGCCCACAACCAAGGTATATGCCCCTTACCAGAATGGAACCTGGGACCCTTCAGTCTGCAGGCTGACGCTCTATCCACTGAGCCAAACCAGCCAGGGATGATTCCTTTTTTTTTTTTTTAATGATTATTCCATTTTGGGAGATCATCTTGATGTGTCTTTTGCATTTGGGAATAAATATTGGTCATGGGGTAGTTAGCTGAATGTCACAGACCTGTAAATGTATACTTTAAAAGAAGCTTTGGACCAAACCAATTTTTGATTAAATTGTGGTTGTCATTTAAACACACACATGCACACCCTCTTTGCCAATATCTACTCTAACACCTAAAAAAAGGCTTGTTATTTTAGTATTTATTCAAAGGAGAGAGGACATACAACTTAGTCCTTTGAGTTGGAAGAATAAAGTATTGTGTATAAAGCTGCATATATTTTCCTTTGTCAGGGAGCCATTCTAGTGTATCAGCTTGTATTTCAGACTATTCAATCAAGACCACTATTGCACCTACCTACTCTATTTTTAAATTAGAATAGGAAGACTTTGTGACTTTAGTGTCAACTCAAAAACTTTCCAGTGCATGTCCAAACCGCTTTCTCTAGTGAGGCACCTACTTGCTGACAGACATGCATGATAACTGTCTTGATGGCTAACTGCTGGTTAGTTTATTGAGGATTCTGGTTGACTCTCCTTAAAAATCTTATGATCTAACTCTAATCAGTTTGCTCAGTAGATAGAGCATTGGCCTGTGGACTGAAGGGTCCTAGGTCCTATTCTGGTCAAGGGCATGTGCCTTGGTTGCGGGCACATCCCCAGTTGGGGGTGTGCAGGAGGCAGCTGATCAATGTTTCTCTCTCATCGATGTTTCAAACTCTAATCCTTCTCCCTTCCTTTCTGTAAAAATCAATAAAATATACTTATTTTAAAATCCTTATGAGCTTAGCATTCCTTAAACTAATTGATACACAAGGAAACTGAGGCTCAGTGGTGCAAACCTGAGCGATCTGTCTACTTTCATAAAACTCATCAGTCTAAGCTGGGCCTGAGCCCACACCTCTGTCACCAAGGGCATTTCTGTTCCACTGCAGTGATGTGCTTCAGCTCAGTGCTGGACTCTTTCCGTTGCTCACCTTGAGCGCTGTCAGTTCCTCAGCTTGGCTATGGTCAAGGTCATTGTTCTAGTGCTCTGCTGTACTCAGTTACCAGGTTGTACCCATTGCAAAAGACTTAAATTGCAAAGAAGCAGCAATACTTAGAACCTAACAGATGAGATCATATAAATGACATCACTCTGGATATCTTTTGAAGGCTGATGGCCGTGCTGGCTAGTTGTCCTCATGCATTATGTTATTTCTTTTTCACAACAAATCCCTGAAGTGGGTATCATTCTTATTCTTATTCAGATGAGACACTGAAGTTAGGAATTTAATTATTTAATCTTTAACTATTTATTTTTCCCTTGGGCTTGTTGATGGGACTTTAGTTTGCCCTTATTTGAAATTTAGAGAGGGCTAAAAGCTGTGTTTACACTTATTTAAAAATAAAATATGAAAAGCCAAATCTTGGATATAAATAATATTTTGGATGAAATCACCCTTAGTTTCTGAATCACACTTATAACTCTAATAATAGATTTAGAATAACATTGGTGTTTTAAATTAGGAATATACAGATTCTAATAATTTCTTATGCATCTAATATTGTGTAATATCTTGTCAGTGCATCTATTAGATAATTGCAGCTGACTCTTTAAGTGGCGAAATTTGAATTAAAAATATTATTCTCCCAACTCTAATGAACTTGTAAAAATAGCATAACTTGGGCTCCATATGCTTTGGCTCTTTGATGCACAAATATATTATTTTATTTTCCAAACCTTCTATATCCAGAGGTTCAAAAAATTAGGTGATCTTCTGTCAAGCATGGAGGTCTTTTCAATATCATGAATAAATATGAAAGTTTAGAAGTGCTGCCTTTGAAGAGAAGCCCACATGGAGAGCCAGAGTTCAGCACAGCAGCTAATCCATTCACTGTTTCTCACTGCTCCTTGGTCCCAGCTTTAAAACCCATCACAATATACGATGGAATGACCTGACCTGACTCAGCACAGGCCTCTGAAGGAGAGGGCAAGAGAACCTCCTTATTTTATTCACCATCACTTCTATCATCCCTGTAAAATAATGGGGTTCCCTCCCAATACGGCTGAGTATGGAGTTATTAGGCTCCTGATAGAGGTAGGTTCACCCAGATATGCATAAACAAATGTGTGCTATCCCTTAGCCTTAATATAGAAACACAAGAGAGATTGCAAATGGGTATCAGCAAATGTCAAATGTAATGCTTTTTTCTCAAGCACTGTTCCACTAAAAGGAACATTCTCTCTCGACCGTCAATATTTTGAAAGGGAGGAAAACTTTGGAGAGGCCTTTAGAGATGGCTAAAAGCTGTGTTTACACTCTACTCAGCACTTAGAGAATTTTTTGCAATGATGGAAATGTCCTCTAATGTTTGTTTAGCTTCTAGGGCTCAACTGCCCAGGAGAGGAGCCATAATTCACATATGACCATTGCATGGCCACTTAACATGTGGCTAGTGTGGCTTTTAAATTTTACTTAATACTCATTAATCAAATGGGTTGAAATGAATTCCTGAAATGAATGGAGGATGCATTTGACTTTCAGAGAGTGAACAGTACACTGATTGGGAGTTCAAATCTGATGAATATCAGTTGAATTATTAAAGTTAAAACTTGGCTTTCATGGGTGGATGATTCAAGTTCTAGACCCTTAACGTTAGTTGCTCGACAAATGATAGTTATTATTAGTATCAGGGCCCAGCTGTTCTTTTTTGCTGACTTGGCTGCACCTCTGCTTTTCCTGGTTCTACAACCTCCCTGAGGTCGCCCGTGACCCTGACCCAGATGGACCACCTTGCAGCTCTCTGCATAGGGCCAACTTTGTCCTCCTTATTGTTCCTCCTTACAGCCCGATCTTTATCTGGGATCTTGGCTAATTTCTACAGCCCCTCTCAGAGTGTGTGAACGTTGCAGGCTCCCCTCCAAAACACAGAGGAGTGGCCTGAGGAAAGCTGAACTTGGCCTCGCCTTCTGCCTGCACACCCTGAACTCCTCAGTTAGCTTTGATGCAGTCATTCTCCAAGTGGGGTTGGGATGGGAGTGGTCCCAGGAGGCCATCTCCTCTCAGAGTCCTGGGCTGCTGGTTCCCTCCATCCTTGGCTGTCTTTTCTGTTTATGTGCTACTTTCTCCTCTGGGTTGAAAAGAATGTAAGAGACCTCAGAGTACAAATGTCCAAACCTCCTCCCTTTTATTTCTCTTTCTGTAATTCCCTGGAGTTGTTGGTGTTTTTCAGTGGTGTGTGTGTGTGTGTGTGTGTGTGTGTGTGTGTGTGTTTCACACTCCTTTTCTGAACAGCTCCAACTTCCCTTCTGTCAGAGGCTCTTCATAATAGTTACAGCATGTGGAGTTGGGGTGTTTTGTGGTTGGGGTATCATCATGATTGTAGGACTCTATGGACACCCCTTAAAGCATTAGACTCCCATCCAGCAATGCATACATCCTGTGTCTGCATGACCTTTGAATATCCTTTGAAAAATTGGTATAGATAAGAAGCCTCTATAAAATAATCTGGTCCTATGTAATAATTTCTTCTTACACATAAACATACGTGTATAGTAAATACACATATTGAATTTTCTAAGAATCTAACTACCAAATAAATGAAAAGAGGATCTCACTTTGTTTCCTTTGTTAATTTGCATATATCACTAATACTGGGCCATTCCTAATACTTCAGATGCCAGTGAAATACACAAGTACTAGTCAGCATTTGTAGCTATCACCTCCTTCATGCACTTGCACATAGGCCTACAAATCTGCCAATCTTGTTATGTCTTCTATTGGAATTGTACCTGAGCACTTCCACACAAAAATATGTTTTAGATCATTATCATTTACTTTTTATTTATCCTCTATCCTACTGTTCGAGACTATTACTCTTAATTTTAGTTTTTTAAATCCTCACCTGGGGATATTTTCCCATTGATTTTTTTTAGGAAGAGTGGAAGAGAGAGGGGAAGACAGAGAAACATTGATGTGAGAGAAACATGATTGGTTGCCTCCTCTCCTACATGAGCCCTGACCAGGGCCCAGGACAGGGAGGAGCCTGCAATCAGGGTATGTACCTTTGACTGGAATCAAACCCAGGACCCTGTGATCCACAGGCCAGTGCTTTTTCTACCTAGCCAAACCGGCTAGGGCAAGACTATTGATTTTTAATCTATGTTTGTATTTTCTATGAATCACAGTTCAGGATATTTTATAAAGGTTAAAAAAGGAGTGTACCTTCAGTCTGTCCTACCTCTCCTCTATGACTTCAGCCACAGCTAAATTATACTGTGTGGATGAAAGTGATTAGCTTATAAAATATGGGGAGGGAGAGGATCTTCACCTAAGTTTTAAAATAACATACTAAAGAACAATAAATATTCAAATCAGGTAAAGTACAACATAAAAAAAAAGACATCTAGTAATAGTGCAATAAAATAAACCAAGTGCAAAACAGGCAATTTCTGATTAATTTCCATTTAGTTTCATTTTTCATGATTCTCACTAATTCTACTTCAGTCTGTGATGGAGTCATTCTGGCCACTACTTTGTTAGTATCATTATAGATTAATAAAATCATTTGGGAAAGCAATTTGGCTGTATAATCCAGAGTCATTATAATGTGCATTACTATTGATTTGGTAATTCTTTCTGAAAATTTAAGCTGAGTTGAGCAAAAGGGAAGAAATAAGCCATACAAATGAAGGTGTTCACTGCAGTGTAAGAATAACTTAATTAGCAAAGAACAGGTGGGGATGTTAATAAATATAAAGTAATAACAACATGGAAGCAAACATAAAACAATTATATGCTATTTAGAAATATATTTGTGATCATTTATTCATTTATTCCTTTACTTATTTACCTATTTATTTAGTACATATAGGTGAGAAGCATTGTATAGGATTCTGGAATTATTAGAAGGGAAGAATAGGAGAAAGGAAAAATATGCATGGGAAGGGGCATGTTTTAAAAATCACATAACATATTTAGCTTCGTAAAATATACTAGGTGTACCGGTTAATAATGCGGATTTTTTTTCCAATAGATGGAGTTACACATATGTTGATATATATGTTATTTGATATGTAGGCTGTTTTGTTGAATTGACAACAAGCTTCAAAATTTCATATGTCAAATTTTCTGAGGGTGTTAACACCATGAATATTTTTATGCTTAAAAACGTTTAATTTTGTGCCAAAAAAAATAGAGCATTTGCTGGAAGTTTTAATTCATTACTTTATTTTGAAGAAAAGTGCTGCTGAAAGTTATTATTGGGAAGCTTATGGTGAACGTGCTCCATCTCAAGATACTTGTGAATGCTAGTTTAAATGCATTAAAAGTGATGATTTCTATGTGAAAGATAATGTCCAGATCAATTTGAACCACACTTTGATCATAAAATGATCAGATAAAGACTCGTTAAAAGGACTTGTATGCATGCATATAAGCCTATTCAATGGACACAGACAACAGGGGGGTGAGGGCATGAGTGAGAGGGGATGGGGGAATAATGTGGGAATAAGGACACAAATGTAACACCTTAATCAATGAAGAAATTTTAAAAAATAAATAAAAATAACCAGTTAATAATGCAAATACTGGTTAAAAATTCGGATTGAACATTTATCAGTTAATAACATGGATTTTGTAATCAAAGAAAATAGGATAATTTCAAGTGACACATCAAAAGTACTTTATTCAAAGAAATGTCCATCACTAGCTACACATTTCCCCCATCTTTCAGGTAATTTGTGTATACTGTCCCAATAGAACTTTTCTTGTTTTGAGGCAGACCATTCAGAGACCCAATTTTCCACCTCTTCGTATGTTTTGAAGTGCTACTCAGAAAGTGCGTGTGCCATGAATAGGAACAAGTGGTAATCTGAAGGATCAAGGTCTGGTGACTACAGCAGGTGGGTTAATACTTCCCAGTTAAGATCTTTTAACGTGTCCTTAACTGGTTTTGAAGTGTGTGATGGTGTGTCAACATGAAGCAAAATTACTTTGCCATGTCTTCTGGAACAATCTGGTGGTTTTATGATCAAAGCGTGGTGAAATTGATTATTTGTTGTCGATAGGGATCATTATTAACAGTTTCACCTGGTTTTAGAAGCTCATAATACCACACCTTCCTGATCCCACCAAATGCAGAGCATTATCTTCTTTCTGAAGCGATTTGACCTTGCAGTCAATGTTGGTGGTTGACCTGGATTCACCCATGATTTTGTGTGTTTGGGATTCTCAAAATAAATCCACTTCACCAGACATAATTCAATGCAAAAAGACTTTCTTTTGTGCCATCGAAGCAACATTTTACTGATGACTTTTCGGTTTTCCGTTTGTCTTTTGTTCAGTTGATGTGGCACCCATTTTCCTTCCTTTAAAACCTTTCTCATTGCTTGTAAACAGGAATTATTTGCTGACCAATGTTTAATCTTTCTGCAAAATTTTTTTTTTTGCATTTGATACTCATCTTCATTCAATGATGCTTGTAATTGTTGGTCTTCAAACTTTTTTGGTTGACCTGGATATTCTTTGTCTTTCACATTGAAATCATCCCTTTTAAAGCGTTTAAACCAGAGTTCACAAGTATCTTGAGATGGAGCATGTTCACCATAAGCTTCCCGAAGTAAACAATAACTCTCAGCAGCATTTTTCTTCAAAATAAAGTAGTTAAAACTTCCAGCAAATGCTCTTTTTTTTTTTGGCATGAAATTCAGCATTTTTAAGCGTAAAAATTTCTATGATGTTAACACCGTCAGCATATTTGACATATGACATTTTGAAGCTTGTTGTCAATACAAAAAACATCCATATCAAATCATATATATGTACGTATATATACATATATATATGTACGTATATATACATATATATTCATATATATATCAATATATGTGTAACTGCAGCTATTGAAAAAATCCACATTATTAACCAGTATACCTAGTAACTTAAAAAAGCTATCGCTTATAGCCTGCCCCTGATCTTACCTCTACTGTTAACCTCTGAGTGTCCCTGGGCGAATAGTTTCTCCCTTCTGAAGCTCGTTTTTCTTCCCTGTGAAGTGTGGAGTTTGACTTCTAGAACACAATGCACTAATCTCATTCATTGATCCTACAAATGTTTTAAATATTTGATTCTCTCTCCTATCATAAACTATTCTACCTGGTTAATCATCAGTATTGCTAGTGTGGAAATAGTAACCATTCTCTTCAAAACAATATAAGCTAATATGTTTTTCGATTCCCAGCCTTTTACTTGTTTTTTATTCTCGGTAGCTACCGCACATAGCATGTTGGAATAGATCATGAGAAATTTCCATTCCTCATCATGAAATTTAATGGGGCATTGAGATTGCATATGAGCATCTCCAAACCTCAGAAACAACAATCGGACTTTTCGCTGTTTTCCATCACTGCCGCGGTATTTTGCTCGTGGTTATTTTTGATGAGACCATTTCCCCCACCGAACAATGTGATATTTGGGTGAAAATAAGGGGACGGTTTATGTGACTTCTCCGCTACACCTGAAGGGGATAAACAAACAGCAGCAACACCTTCGCTACAATAGCTTAGTTAATGGGTAATTTCACAACAAAGCAATTTTACCTTAACACGGTTTTTTCCTTGTGGTAGAAATTGAAACAAGGATCATGATTCAAGGAATACGGAATATGTGTCAAGCGCTCTTTGGTTTGATTAAAATGTAAAGAACGCATAGTTGGCTCTTGGAGAGAGGGGAGATGTGGGTCTTTTGTTTCCAGAAATTTTGCCCCCTCCATATCCTCCCCTCTTTCCATCCTCCCTCCATCCCCCCGTTTTACGAGCCATGCCTTTTCCAGGGCAGTGCCACGTTTCTGTACCCCGCACAGTAGCTACAGCAGCTGCGTTAATTAAATAGATATGTCACGGCGCTGAGGCCAGTGCCTGCTGCCACCTTGGCAGCCCGGGGCCTGCACGCATGGCAGGCAGCATCCTGCCGCAGCCACTGCCGCCACCGCAGACCCGGGCAGGACAGGGCAGACGGCGACGGGGGAACATCATAAACCGGGAGCGCAGACCTGGCGCTCATCTGTGTCCGCATTAAATATGCCATAAAATATTTATGGGATTAAATATGGGCACGCTCCTCTCTCCCCGGCCTTGGGGTGTTTGGATATCATTCTGAGAACCCGGGGTAAGATCACCTAGAGTGGGGACAAGCTGGGTGTCGGTGCTAAGCCATAAATTGTTCGATTATGAACTCCAGGCGGTGGTGCTCCTTGATTCGGGAAGTATTTGTGGAATTGCCTGCTTGTGCCCACCCTGTGTGGAATGCCTGCGTGTATGGAGGTGAAGCAGACAGAACTTTAAAACGACATGCAACATGCTCCATTCTAATCGATGTCTGCAGTGGTGGTAGAGATGCTAAGGATACTGGGTGCGCGGGTAATCATTCAATATCACTAGCCATGTGCCCGATTTCTATCTCTTCTGCTTATTTCAAAAGAGAGAAGCTTTATCATGCAGGCAAAGATCCGAGATCCAGAGTAGGAAAATTATTTTGGGACTATGTGTTAAAAAAAAACACAAAACACCAAAAAACCAACACCATTCTCTAGTTAATTCTTGCCAGAGGTTTTACTTTCCCCAAAATTAGTCCTGGCTGTTTGTTGATTACCCCGGGATTAATGTCCAAATGGGTTTTGTGGTTTTAGTTAAAAGAAATATTAATAGTAGTTAATGTTTTGCTGCCGAAGTTTAATTTGTCTTCTCTGGATTCTGCTTGCCTAATGCTATTTTTTTCTTGGTTCTAATTGATTCATAAAGATCATTAAGCAAGAGAATAAAAACAATTTGTAGTTAATTTCTGGGAGATTGCAGCATGTGTGTTTTATGGATCAAATAACAGCTGCTGTTTGGGAGGCGCTAAGCGGTACTGTAACTTCGGAGGGAATCGGCCTGGGGATGCGCTGCGCTCCCCAGAGCTGGGCGTGAACTCCTGCCCCCGCGCCCCCTGGCTTTGGGGGAGCACGGACCTCCACAGTTCCACCTCTCCCAGGGCCTCCAGCGCTCCACGGCTGCAGAACCCGAAAGGAGCCCGTCTAAACCCAGTGCTGGAGAACATTCAGAACATTCAACTCAGCTCATGTTTCCATTTTTAGAAATCGGATACTCAGAGAAATCCGGGTTCGAAAAGGCAATCTCTCCCCTAAGAAAATTCTAATGGAACAGCCCAGCTTTAATGCTGTATCTGCTCTTCGTCTTTGGGAAGTTGTTTGACTAAATCTAATGAGCAGTGAGTGGAAGCTGATAGATAGATAATAGATAGATAGATATAGACATGCATATATATATATACACATATACAGATATAGATATATAGGTATACATATATATACATATGTACATATGTATAGTATATGCATATCTCTATCTATACCTATATATATCTATATATTCCTATATATATACCTATATCTACATACCATATCTATACCTATATCTATATACTTAAAAGTATATCTACATCTATATATCTATACCTATATATACCTATATCTATATATCTATATATCTATATATCTATATATCTATATATCTATATATCTATATATCTATATATCTATATATCTATATATCTATATATCTATATATCTATATATCTATATATCTATATATATACAGTGGTACCTTGAGATACGGGTGCCCTAATATACGAGATTTTTGAGATACGAGCCATCAAGGGAGTGATTTTTGCTTTGAAATACGAGCAACATTTGAGTTAGGAGTAATCTTGCGGATCGGCCGGCTGCACATGACCCACCAGTTTACCTCAACTCGAGCGTCTCATAGTTTCCCACGCCTCAAGGTTACGGAACAAATTAAACTCGTATCTCGAGGTTCCACTTTATGTATCTATATATTTATATATCTATATACCTATATACCTATATCTACATTATTCACAACACAAAAAGCAGAAGAGCAATCTGCTATGTCTGTTGTGCCCCAATCTATATCCCAAGACCATCATCTGTTCCATTGGTCCCCCTCCACCATTTTTTATTAAAATATTTCAAGGTAAAGACTCCCGACCACCAATGCACGCAAGGGTCAACCACATGGCAGTCTAACCGGAAAGTCCTTTAGTGGCTGCGATAAGGCGACCAGCAAAGAAGAAAGGCCTTCAGAAGGAAACATTATGCCATGTGAGAGATGATGACCCCAGAGGGGCTGATGGAATCTTCACCTTAAATACACACTGCAAGGGGGTGAGAAAGAGGAGGAGAGGCTTCCTCTGATGCGAAACTGTTACGCTATTCACTTGCTCCGGGGCAACATAAGAAATCTATTCTATTTTTAAGACAAGAGACGATACTCCTGAGGGAATGTGCTGTAAAAGCGAGAGGCCAGGTTTTGAGAGGGAAAAAGCGAATCTGTAGAGATTATGTAGGTCTAAATCTTGATGGAAAATAGAAAAGCATTTTCAAATTTAACTCCACATACTTTTAAAAGGGCAAGTTGAAAATAAGGGAATGGATTTGAGTTTTAGCCACAGAGCCCACTTCAGGCCCCCGTTCTGTGCCCTCCTGCCCCCACCTCACATACACACAACTCTCAAACACACATGTGCATGTGTACCCACATGTACACCCACATAAACATATGCAAACAAAACCAAAATATAACAGCAAAAATTAACCCTTAGCGGACTGGAGGGGGTCAATGGGGAGAAAAAAAGACATTTGAACAATAAAGTTTAAAAAAGATGATATATATATATCCCTTGACTTCTCTCCTATTACCATTAATATTAAGGACTTTTGCTCCATTTTTCCAGTAAATATTAGACAATTCAATAAATTATCTTTACTTTGGAATGAGATTGGTTGAAATACTAGATATAGTTGTTCCATATGAAATCCTGAAGGAAGGCATTTTAAACATGTCATATTACCAGGTGTTATCTGAATTTTAATGATGCTGTATTTTAACATCATCATTAGTTAATACAATTCTACTTGTTTACAATATGGGGTGAGTTAAAAGTCAAAGCCATTCTTTGAGCTTAGGCGGCGTGAGTAGGTATGAACATAGAGGCCTTGAAATGGATCTTTCTCTTCCATTCAGGGTAGAAAATGTGTGTGTATCATGCCTTCTAAATTATAAAATATTTTAAATACGCCAGAAAACATCATGGCTTTTAACATCATGCTCCTTTCTATCAGACATAATAAACTTTTTTTTACACCTTATTTTATTTATTTTTAAATGTATTTTTTATTGGTAGTATTACAGATATCTCCCATTTCCCTCCCCCTTTTCCCTCTCCTCCCCCGCCACCTTGATCTTCACTACCATATTGCCTGTGTCCATGGGCTAAGCATATCCTATATAAGAGGAATATGCTAATTAACTGTAATGCCCTGAGGCATAACAACCGACCACACATACATAATGATCAGATCACGGATCTGTAGCGGGGTGGGCAGTGAACTACAGCTGAGAGGTACAGGACTGGCTGGGCAGGGCAGCAAGCAAGTGGGAGGTGGGGAGCTACAGGAGGGTACAGGGCAGCAAGCTATGAGGGACAGGGCAGTGGGTTGGGAGTCACAGGAGGCTGGCAACAACCTACTGGTGCACGGATTCGTGCACAGGGCTACTAGTAAGTACGTAAGTTCTTTGGTTTATCTTAAAACAATAAAATTAAACATTTTGTGTAGTTGGAAGATTTGCCCATCCAATTTTTTTCCCTGTGTTCTATGGGGAGATAATCACACCCTGAAGTTGGAGAGTATACTTCTAGCACATGTGCTCCTATGTTTGTATTTTGGTAACATATACTTGTTTCTTTAAACAATATGTAGTTTGGGCCGGCTGGTGTGGTTTAATGGTTGAGTGTCAACCTATGAACCAGGAGATCACGGTTTGATTCCCAGTCAGGGCAAATGCCCACATTGCAGGCTCCATTCCCGGTGTGGGGTGTGCAGGAGACAGCCCCATCAATAATTCTCTCTCATCACTGATGTCTCTACCTCTCTCTTCCACTGCCTTTCTCTCTGAAATCTTTAAGAAAATATTTTTTAAAAAATGTAGATCGGGTTTCATCTGTTTGGACATTTTATCTTAATGCTCTCATGTTCTTTCCTTTTACAACTTCATTTTATAAAATTTGGAATTGTATATGAGATAACATCAAACTTTTGGTAGATGTAGATTTAGTTCATCAGTTTATCTGCTATTCAGTAGTGATCTATTATGAGATTATACTGCATTTTTTTTCCATTTGCCCTTGGATGGCCATTTATATTGTTCCCTTATTTTGATATGATTTTGCCGTTCGCTTTTTTGTCTTTATCTCTTGGACACGTGTTACTGCAGTGATAGTCAAACTTCTTAAAACACTCTACAGCCGAAGTGCATCATGGGAAGCTGAATTATAGGCGTGGATGCCAGCCATAGAAATTGTCACCGCGGTAATT
This sequence comes from Lasiurus borealis, assembly GCA_004026805.1. Lineage (NCBI taxonomy): Eukaryota > Metazoa > Chordata > Mammalia > Chiroptera > Vespertilionidae > Lasiurus > Lasiurus borealis. The sequence goes on along the minus strand of PVJN01000053.1, from coordinate 41,671 downwards.
AGGTGTACCAGCTGAAGAGCCCAGTGTTCGAGAATACTTCTCAGGGAAATGGTTAGAACCGGGAATTGTTGTCATAGGGAGGCACTCAGCTACTCCATTAAGCTGCTATTCAGCGTTGTAGTGCCCATTTACTCCTACCAGGAATATATTAGAGCCCCCGCTTTTCTACATCCTCAATTATTGATCCTGCAAGATATGTTAGTGTTTACCTGCTGATGGATTTGAAATATCTCCTTGATGTTTAATACATCTTTTTCTGATTATCACTGAGGTTGAACATCCTTCCATATATTTATTAGTCATTCGCATCATCTCATCTATGAATTACATAATTTGCTCTCTTTCTATTTATGCATTATATTGTGTTGAATACTCTTTATGAATTATATGCAAAACAAACATAGTTGTCCAGTCCACAGTTTTATTATCATATTTTATGTTGCTCATTGTCACATGTAAGTTCTCCATTTTACTATGGTTGAATTTTTTTCTTACTTTTAGAAATCTTAATCTAACATCATAAATGAACTTACACATTTATAATTATAAATTTTGTTTTTATGTTCTTTAATCTATCTGGAGTTTTTAATGTCAGAATGGGATCTGACTTGCTATCATTTTTAATTTCTCCCATATGCCAACTTTAAATACACAGGTCTTTTCTATTTTTTTTTTGTATTCACTTTGATTTCATTTCATGCTAGCTTTGTATTGGTACCACCCTGTCAAATTATTATTGTTCTGATATTAACAGCTTTAGTCCCATCTCATTTTTTCTCTTCTTCAAAGTTTTCTTTTTTTTTTACCTTTTATTCTTCTTTATGACTTTCACATAAATTTGACAGCCATCCAAGAAATCCCTGATATGATACTAGTTAGGATCAACATTGCATTATAGACTAAATTAAGAAATATCTACATTTTTAAACATTGAATATTTTCATCTGTATTCATCAGAAACATAGTATAGCTTTCCATTTATTTGAGGTGTTGTGTTTTTTTTGTTTGTTTGTTTATTTTGTGTGTATGTTTGTGTGTGTGTGTGTGTGTGTGTGTGTGTGTTTTCAGGGGCAGAAGTGATTAATCAGTCTTTCAAAATTTGCTTCCTACATGTCTTGGGCATTATTGTTAGGCTGATTGCTAAACACTTCATAGTCTATTACTATTGCAAATAGGGTTATTTAAATCTTTTTTTTTCTAATTGCCAGATCCTGCAGTATAGGAATATAATTGTCTGTATGTTGGTCTTGTAACCAGTAGCCTTGCTGAATTATCTTCTTTCTAATAGTCTATCTGCATATTTTATTGAGTTTCTAAATGGACATATTGTTATAGACAAAGTATTTGTGTTCTCCACAAATTCATATGTGGAAATCCTAACCGCCAATGTGATTGTATTAGGAGGTGATGAGAGTGAAGTCCTCATGAATGGCATTAGCAGCTCCCAGAGAGATGTCTTGCACACTTTCACTGTTATTTTATAATTTAATTTTCACTTGTTTTATTTTCTTTTATTTACTTTCTGTGAGTTTTTTTTTCTTTTTTCTTTCTTTTTGGTATGATTTTTTCCCCTAAATTTCAGAGTTGAAAAACAATGTCATTGACTCTTTGGTATTTCTCATTTCTTATTTCTATTTCTCTTATATACTTTTATAGTGGTAGATTTGACTCTGAATAGCCTGTGGATTATTCCTTGTGGTATTTTCATTCTCATGTGAAATTTCTAGTTTATTGCATTGTTTGGTTTATAAAACTTACTATATCTTAAGATGGCTAAATATGTGGATTTTTTTTGTTATTCCATTGACATTGTATTTCTAATTTAATTGAAATGAATGGTAAAATTATTAGGCTATATACTCTTGATTTACGGGTATTAGGGGGAATTTTTAATACATTCTATGTACATATGTAAAATGTAGATTTTCTAAATATTGAATGGTGTTCTATAAGTATGCATTACATCTAACTTTTTCACTGATTTTTTTATAATTTTCTTATTCTCATGTTACGTTAAATGCAAATAAGCTCTAAATTATTTTTAGCTTATTAGTAAATGGTTTGTTTTATCATTATAAAGTCTTTTTATCAATATTTTTAACTTCATAGTATATTTTGTCTAACATCAGTGTAGTTACCTAAATATTCTTTTTTTTTCAGTATATTCTTTTTATATTTCAGAGGAAGGGGAGAAGGAGAGAGATAGAAACATCAATGATAAGAGAATCAATGATCAATTGTCTCTTGCACACCCCACACTGGGGGCCGTGTCCACAACCTGGGCATATGCCCTGACCAGGAATCACACACACTGTTACCTTCTGGTTCATAGGTCTACGCTCAACCATTGATGTTACCTTCTGGTTCATAGGTCTATGCTCTACCGTTGAGCCATGCCATCTGGGGTTCAGGTGCCTTTTATTTTTAGAGGTTTTACTTTTTTTTTTTAAACCAGCATATTTTTTTTCCTTAGTTAACTTGATCCATGGACACAGACAACAGTATGTGATGGCCAGAGGGAAGGGGGTGAAGGGAGGAGGAAGAAGGTAAGGAGGGCTAAATGGTGATAGAAGGAGACTTGACTCGGGCTGGTGGACACACAGGGCAGTATGCAAATAATGTATTTTATAGTTGAATCCCTGAAGCCAATATAACTTTACTAACCATTGTCATGCCAATAAATTCCATTTAAAAAAGAGAATGGTTTTTTGATCTTCATTTTTAGCCTTTCAAATATCATCAACATACTTCAGATGCTCACAGCACATTTTTAGCTCATTGGGTAGTAATTTGCCCTCTGGTTGCTCTCTGTGAACTTTCTCTCATGGGGATTCATTTGTTTGATTTGTGAGTTTTTTTTTTTTTTTCTTTGTTGTCCTCTGTGCTCTGGAGCCCTACGAATGTGAGTTATAGAAAACTGTTTCAATCAATTTTGTTAAAGTGGGATTTGTACCACCGAGTTTAAGCTCATTATGCATGTGGGACATTTATGGTATTTCTGTATTTCACAGTAGGGTTTTTTTTTCTTTTCATTTTTCATCATTGAGACCCTTGATGAGAAGTAACTTCCCTTGCTACTTTTAAAAATGGAGATTTTATAATATTTTTGTGTGTGTGTGTTTAGGAGAACCATTGGAAGGCCTAGGCTTTACTTGGTTTTAGGCCACATGTCTGTTCCTCGCCTTTTATCCTAAGAAGTATATCTATTTTGTATCCCTTATGGTTTTACAGTCTTCTGGAGAGGACTACTCTAGCTTTATGTAGGTTCTTTCAGTCTGTCTTCTAGGAGATTTTATTTATACTTGCTAGAAACTCAACTAGTTTACACATGCATGCTTAAACTTAAAAGTTCTAATACTTTTTGTGAAAAAAAATCCATATTCTTTCAGATATTATCATAACACTTTTAAAAACTTGAAGTGCCATATTCGTGAAAAGTAATATTTACACACACCTACCTCATGTTGGATAGCCTGCTGGAATTTCCACATGTGTGATTTTATTATATTGTAGAGTTCCCCAGTATTATTCTTACCCTACAAGTAAGAAAAGCTGGATTTAAGGTATTAAACAACATGTTCATAACCAGAGCTCTATCTGTCCCAGGATACATAAACAGACTGTAATATTATTCAGAATTAATAATATATTAGAGGCCCAGTACATGAAATTCGTGCACGGGAAGGGATCGGGTGTCCCTCAGCCCAACCTGCACCCTCTCCAATCTGGGACCCCTACTTGGATCAGGCCTAAATGGGCAACCTCTCACAATCCAGGACTGCTTAGTCCCAACTGCTCACCTGCCTGCCTTCCTGGTTGCCCCTAACTGCTTCTTCCTGCCAGCCTGATCTCCCCTAACCACTCTCCTACCAGCCTGATTGATGCCTAACTGCTCCCCTGTCAGTCTGTTTGCCACTAACTACCCTCCCACAGACCTGATCACCCCTAACTGCCCCCTTCCACAGGCCTGGTCCCCCCTAACTGCCCCCTCCCACAGGCCTGATCACCCCTAACTGCCCTCCCCTACAGACCTGGTCCCCTCCCTCAACATCCCTCCCCTCCCTGCAGGCCTGGGTCCCACTCTACTATCCTCCCCTGCTGACAATCTTGTGTCCACATGGGGGCAGTCATCTTTGACCACATGGGGGCAGCCATCTTGTGTGTTGGAGTGATGGTCAATTTGCATATTACTTTTATTACATAGGATTAGATAGGATAGAGGTCTGTTGCACAGGTGGGGGCCAGCTGGTTTGCCCTGAAGGGTGTCCTGGACCAGGGTGGGGGGTCTCTTGGGGTGTGGGGTAGCCTGGGCAAGGGCCCTGTGGAGCCTTGCAGGCTAACCACGACCCTCAGCAACCCAAGCAAAGGCCCTTGTATCTGGGATTTATTTATCTTTTATAATTGAAACTCTAGCCTTCAGCAGAGCCAAGCCTCCTGCTTGCATGAGGCCTTAAGCAGAGACCACAGCAAGCCAGCGCAGGCAGAATGCTTAGCTTTCTCCATTGCTGGGGAAGCCCATGCCTCTTGCTCTCCCCGTGGCTGCCGCCATCTTGGTTGGGTTAGTTTGCATACTTGTTCCTGATTGGCTAGTTGATGTGGCTTGTAGGTGCAGCAGAAGTATGTTCAATTTGCATATTACTCTTATTAGATAGGATAAGAGATATAAGACCTTATATGTTTGCCAAATGTTCACCCTATCATGTAAAATTATAGATGTTGTCTTACATTGTTGTGTAACCTGTAGTGTACTGTCAGTCGTGTTATAAAAACTTTCCTTATGTCATATACATAAATGTTTCCAAAAGCCTTTCTATCCTATACATTTGCATAAAAGCAATTTATCCTCATGAGGCATTAGATTCTGCTAATATGTTCGGGAGACTGTCTCACATGACCTTTGCAACAGCAGTGACTCCTTGTTGCTTATGGTCCACGTCCAATGGACATTGGGCTATGAGGCAGACCAGTTAAGGAATCAAGGCCTACATATGGGTATTTTTGTACATGCTTAAAGTCAGTAGTTCATAACATCCAATTGTCAGACACAGGCAGAAAAGAAGGAAGCAGGGTGTTTCATGGACTGTAGTGTGCAAACTAATGATCAACAAAAAAGGAGCAAAGGGAGGATGCTAGTACCCAGGACTCTTCTGGTTGAATTCATTAGCATGCAACTTAGGCTTGCTTAAGCACAGAGGATTCTATTAGCTCCTGTGGTCAATCTCACTAATAGAGAGATTGGATTTTAGTCATGGCAGTAGGTATGCCTCTTTCTCACTCTACTCTTGACTCTCTTGTGTGAATTTTAGTTTCAGGGATATTCTCTTCACATGTAGCAAAGATGGCCCTAGACAGTACCAGAATTACTTCTTTGTAGCCTTTGATGCAAGGAAAAAGAGAGGGGGAGACAGGGAGTCAAACCCATTTTCTCCCCCAACAGCCACATTAATCCAAGAAAATATTTTGACTAGCTTACTTGAATCTTGAACTCACTCCTGAGATCTGTAACTAGGGTAAAGGGTCACCCAACCAGTTCAGTGGCAATGGAGATCAGACTTCAAACACTGGAATGACAGACAGACAATTTACACAAGGGAAAAAAAGAGGTATTATATTTCCAAAAGAGAGACAGGATGCTGAGAAGTCAAAACAACAGATGTCAACTACAAAATTTCTGCTTTCACATGGGTGCAATGATTTAGGGGTTCTGGTAGTTTCAAAAATTTGAGGTGCTGGTGCTTTACTTATTTCTAGAATGTAAATTTTAGACCGGCCCCATCTAATCTCAATACAAAGTAATACATGTATTTCATAAGACTTGCAAAATCAGGGGTGGGGGGAGAAAGAGCAGGTGCAATTATACCATGAGTGCTATCCAGATATCTTTATGTATTCAGTTAATTATGGGGCACTGTTATTTTGGCAAATTTCTTTTATTTAAAGAGAAAATCCTCTTTTTTGTGGTTTCTTTTATCTGGTTTCAGGACATTTTCCCCCATGGAAATCTTGAGTATTCCCTTACCTTACAAGCCTGATTTTTTTAAATCAAATTTTCCCTAGCTTAAAAAATATCTTTTGTTTCTGTTGTGTGTGTTTTTTTTTTAAAACTGGTGAATGTAATTTATTCTATTCACCTCGATGTTATTAAGATTAAAAATGTCTGCTCTGTGAAAGGCAATGTCAAGGGAATCAGAAGACAAGCCACAGACTGGGAGAAAATATTTGCAAAAGTCATACCCGATAAAGAACTGTTATTCAAAATATACAGAGAACACTTACAATTCAACAATAAGAGATTAAACGAATCAATTTAAAAAATGGGCTAAAGATTTTAGCAGGCACCTTACCAAAGAAAATACACTATGGCAAATAAGCATATATAAAAAAAGTTGTATGTTATCAGGAAATGCAAATAAAAACAGTAGTGAGATATCACTATCAGAATGGCCAAATCCAGAACACTGATAATACCAAATGCTGCCAAGAATGTGGAGCAACAGGTACTCTCATTTGTTTTTTGTTTTTTAAAAAATATATTTTATTGATGTTTTACAGAGAGGAAGGAAGAGGGATCGAGAATTAGAAACATCAATGAGAGAGATATGCCCGCAACCAAGGTACATGCCCTTGACCTGAATCGAACCTGAGACTCTTTAGTCCGGAGGCCAAAGCTCTATCCACTGTGCCAAACTGGTTTCAGCAGTACTCTCATTTATTGCTGTTGGGAATGCAAAATGATACAGCCTCTTTGGAAGAGTTTGGCAATGTTTTAGAAAACGAAATATATTATTACCCCATGGTCTGGCAATTGTGCTCCCTTTTATCTACCTAAAGGAGTTGAAAATTTATGTTTATTTAGAAACCTGAGCATATATGTTTATAGCAGCATCCTATCTAATAAAAGAGTAATATGCAAATTGATCATACTTCCACTACGCACACAAGGCATGCCCATTAGCCATGCCCACCAACCAATCAGAGCAAGCATGCAAATTAACCCAACCAAGAAAGCTATGGCCACAGAGAGAGCAGGAGGGAGGCTTGGGTTGCCCCTGGCGATGGTGGAAGCCAAGCTTTTTGCACACCCTGGCCTGTTGCCCAGGTCTCCACTTAAGGCAACAAAGTTTCAATGGCTGTGCCAGGAGAAGGCTTGACTGAGCTCCAGGCTTCAAAGATTCAATTGTTGAAGACAAATAAATCCCAGATAACAGGGCCTCTGCTTGGATTGCCAGGGGGTGTGGCCGGCCTGCAAAGCACCGTAGTCCCCTTCCCAGGTCACCCCACACCCCAAGGGAACACCGACCCTGATCCAGGACACTCTTCACGGCAAACCAACTGGCCCCCACTTGTGCACCAGACCTCTATCTTATCTAATAAAAGAGTAATATGTAGATTGACCATCACTCCAACACATAAGATGACTGATTCCATGTGGTCAAAGATGGCTGTCCCCATGTGGACACAAGACAGCCAACAAGAGAGGGCAGTTGTCAGGAACCAGGCCTGCAAAGGAGGGCAGTTGGGGGTGATCAAGCCTGCAGGGGAAGGTAGTGAGGAGTGACCAGGCCAGCAGAGGAGGAAAGTTGGAGGTGACCAGGCCTGCAGAGAAGGGCAGTTGGAGAGGACCAAGGCCAGCTGGGAAGGGCAGTTAGGGGTGACTGGCCCACAGGATAGAGAAGTTAGGGGTAAACAGGCTGGCAGGGAAGCAGTTAGGCATCAATCAGGCTGGCAGGGGAGTGGTTAGGGGGTGATCAGGCTGGCAGGCAGAAGTGGTTAGGGGTAATCAGGAAGGCAAACAGGTGAGCAGTTGGGAGCCAGCAGTCCTGGATTGTGAGAGGGATGTCCAACTGCCCGTTTAAGCCCAGTAGGATTGGGTCTAAACAGGCAGTCAGACATTCCTCAAGGGGTCCCAGATTAGAGAGAGAGCAGGCTGAGCTGATGGTCACCACCCCTCCCCCCATGCATGAATTTTGTTTACCGGGCCTCTAGTTATTTATAATTTATAATTTCCAAAAGTTGAAAGCAACCAAAATATCTTTCATTAGGTGAATGGATGAATAAATTTTAGCACATTCAGGCAGTGGAAAAGTATTCTCACTTTAAAAAGTGAGTGATCAAATATGATAAAATAGGAAGAAACCTTAAATTCATACCACTAATAAGCCAGTCTAAAAGTGCTGCACACATACAAACTATGCCATATTTGGAAAAGGCAAAACTATGGAGACAGTAAAAGCATCAGTGTTTGCTGGGGATGAGGCAGGGGTGAGTAGGAGGATCACGGAGAATTTTTAGATAAGTGAAAACACTCTATGATATTATAATTATGAGTACATGTAATTATATATTTACCCAGATGCATAGAATGCACAACACCAAGAGTGAACCCTGAGGCAAACTGTAGACTCTACGTGGTTATAACATCTCAATGTTGGTTAATCAGCTATAACCAATGCAACTCTCTCATGCAAAATGCTGATAATGTAGAAGGCTATGAAGATAGGGGCTGGAGGTGTATGGGAAATGGCTGTATGATTTTCTCAAATTTTCTGTGAACCCAAAAACTGTTCCAAAAAGTCCTTTAAAAAATGATGAGACGAAATAAATAATCATAAAAAAGATTTAGTGTTTGATTACTTCTGGTTTAATGAAGGCTTGTTACGAATTAATCTTCGGCAATGAGGTAAAAGAAACATAATAATAGGCCCAGCTAGCATGACTCGACCTATGACCAGAAGGTCACAGTTTGATTCCCTGTCAGGGCATATGCCTGAGTTGTGGGCTTGCTCCCCAGGGTGGAGCTTTCTTTCTCATCACTGATGTTTTGATCTCTCTCTCCCTCTCTGAAACTAATAAACATATATATTTTAAAAAATAATAGGTTTTGAACATGGATTTTTGTTCCTGTGTTCCTCTCTTTGAGACCATCCTTACTCAAGAGGTAATCATTACACCTTGTAGTTCTGTTTTTAGTTTTGCTGTTTGAAGCACTTGTTTGATTTATAAATTCACTAAATAGTGAGACTATTTTTCCAACAATGCCAAATGATTTTATGTACTGGAAGTCCTGATGTGGAAGGGGAAGGAAGGTCAGTGGTTCAATGCCCTCCAATGTAATATTTAGTAGTAATAATCCATAGAGTTGTCTGCTTGTTATTTTCCGTGTCTTCAGAATAAGAGTGAGTATGAATATTGCAAGCAATCCTGAAAGCAACCGTGACTTTCAACCCGGAATTTAATTTATGCTTTAAACTTTTAGCATCTGCCAACCTCAAAAGATACACCATACATGCAATGGTGCTGCAGAAACCAGCACTAAAATGAAAGGGCATGGGGCCCGCGTCCTCTGATGATTCCAAATGGAAAGCAAAGGAAATTGCTACATTTGCCCTTTGATCTTACCCAAGTCAGAGTAAGTCATGAGGGGCAACTAATTAATAAAGGATGCTCTTTTCAATGTGGACTCGATTGAGAACCAAAACTACACTGGTATTTTTCTGAAAGTAATTCAAGCATTTGTTAGGGAAAAAATAGGAGAGGGGGGAGAAAAATTTTTTTTAAAAGTTTCAATAATTGCTAGTGTAGTAAGCATCCAGTGCCCACTGCACAAAATATATAATTCTCAAACGCCACATTTTCTCTTTGGTGTAGGACTCAAAGATGCTTTATTTTTGTTTCTGGACCTAATACTTGGAGCTCTGTGATGCTTTGTAATGTGTTGTATCTTTGTGGTAGAGAGTGGTCTGAACTTGGGGGTCAGATGGTCATAGTTTGATTCCTTGCCCACGCACATACCTAGGTGGTACCTTGGACACATTACTGGACCTGGGTAATGATACTATGCTGACCACCCTATGTGTAACTCACAAGTTTTTCTTGAGTTGGTTAAGATAATAAAATATGTATAAGGCCATCGCACAGCTTTCGGCATATAAAATGCTCTATATTCTCATTTCAGTTGAATCTTGAAACGTCATACACAGGCTGAAACATGACTCATAAAAATGTCTTGTTTAGCCCCAGTTGGTTTGGCTCAGCAGATAGAGTGCTGCACTGCGAATCAAAGGGTCCCAGATCCGATTCCAGTCAAGGGCACATGCTTGGGTTGCAGGCTCAATCCCCAGTTGGGGGCATGCGGGAGGCAGCCGATCCATGATTCTCTCTCATCATTGATTTTTCTCTCCCTTTCCCTTGACTTTCCTCTCTGAAATCAATAAAAATATATTTTTTAAAAATGTTTTGTTTGACTAAATAGTTTTTAAGAGTGTGGGTTTGTATGCCTTTGGTTGGGCCACACACACTTTAGCAGTTTGCAACAATTCCTGTCATCCTCTATAATTTTGTTACTTTTGTGGAGAAGCCCACCTTGTATCCCACTGACCCCACCCATTCCTTCTAACTACAGGTCACTACTACTCCGAGCTGTATCACCATAAGTTCGCTTTGCCTACTATGCTTCAGGAGTTTGGCCTTGTAAGCTCTGAACTTGGATTTGATCTTGTGAGAATGGTGAATGTTCTCAGGTTGTGTTTCTGGCTTTTCTCTCTCTTTTTTAAATTTCTTTATTGATTAAGATATTACATATATGTAGCAGGGGATGAGGACATGAGTGAGGGTTGGGAGGATAATGGGGAGATAAGGACACATATGACTTCTCATCTTTTAAGCTCCTCAGGGCACTGCTTAGGTATTTGAATGTCTTGATTAGGAAATTGATGTGGAATAGTGGATTTGCCTCAGTGGGGTTTCTCCTTGGTCTTTCAAGTCCTGGATACCTTGGTGCTTCTCTAATGCCTTGGAACAGATGATGATGATGATCAGCATCATCATCACTATTCTATCCAGCTTTTGGAGATCTTAAAAGAAGTAAAAAACATGGTTTGCTGTAAGGGCACCATTTCCAGAAGCTGACCTTTTTATCTCTTTAATTCTGTGTAACTCATACATTTATCACCAGCCTGACCTTCTAAGCATTTGATATGCCTACTCCCAATGCAGTCGAAGGTAGTTTGGTCATGTGACTAATGCCCTTCATCCTAATTTGCTTTCCAAATTCTTATTTATCAATTCCTGGTTTTCATTATATGGAATTTTTACTCATAAAAGATAATATTAAAGTCAAATCCTAATTATAGCAAGCAATAGCCCACCGTTGGTTTTCTTAAGATGTGATAGTTCTAGTAATCTTGAATTTGCTTCAGAGTTAAAAGCAATGTAATGAAATCTATTTGCCCAAAGAAACAGTGCAACCTGTTACGAAATTCCTGGTAATAGGGAAACCAGAAGCAAGTTTTGTCACAGTTTGGTGTCCTTGAGCAACTAACTTAACTCTGGGTGTATCTGGCTAACTCCAAAATAATATCTCTAAAATTTTATGACTTTAAGACCACGGGTATCTGGATGAGGGCTGGAATGACTGATAGAAGATATATATCCCTTTGGGTCCATAATTTTGTGACTGAGTTAATGGAGCAGTTTTCTCTTTTAAGACAATTATATTTCACTTTTTTTCCATATTAAAAATATTCCAAAACTTTATCATATCAACAATCCTACCTCAGATAACCATGACTTTAAGTCTTCCTTCTCTTACACTACACCCTCCTCATGAATAAAACTGGGTAATTGTTATCAGCATAAAAATTCAAACAAATATTGTGGCACTAGTAAACAGCTCTAACTTCAGACAATTATTTTTAAAATCTCTAGTTTCGGGTCATCCCCTTATCAATGGGAGTCTCTTGATTGGCAAGAGCAAAGTCCACATTCACACTTTTTTGGGTTTACTGTTGAACACCCTAGAACTGTGAGGCATTCCACAGCTCAAGTCTCCAAGGGACCCCCACCCCAACTCCACTACAGCTGATCTTTCAGGAGGTCTCTCTTGCCATTTTCAGGGATTGTGAGCTGGGATAAGCCTTGTTCCAGGAGGCTTCGAAGGGGGATGGAAAATACGCTTGTTTGCCTTACTCTGTTTGGTAAAGGTCAGAGTGGAATGACTGCGGTGTCAGGGGTAGGGGAAGCAGTGGAAGGGAGAGAAGCAGGAAGGAAGGGATAATTTCACTGAACCCAAGTTGAACCTTGAAGCAGTTCAGTTCAGGGCCAGCACTGACGTCAAAGCTGTTTCTTATTTTATAAAAGCCAGGCTGTCTGATTCTAGTAGCCCCTCTCGCCTTCTGCCAGTCCAAAGGGCTAGGTCATGACCCTTTGACAGATTGTTTTTTATAGCCTTATTTCAGGTAAAGGTTTGCTTAGGGTTACTTACCCCTTTCTTTCTCCTGTAAGATAGGGTTCCAATATCGAGGGCCACGGGACAAAGGCATAAAGAAAACCTTAAGGATCACATCTGATAGGTTTTACTGCCTTATTCCGACAGACTCCATCCTTATCTGAAGTGAAGAGGAAGAAGCAATAAGCAGAATAAAGGGGCAAATAGTGTAGTATCAGATGGTAATGATGTTATAGAGAAAAATAAAGACGGCAAAGGGAAAGTTGTACAGTGGTACCTCTAGATACGAGTGCCCTAACATACAAGATTTTTGAGATGCGAGCTGTCGAGCGAGGGATTTTTGCTTTGAAATAAGAGCAACATTTGAGATAGGAGTAATGGAGCGGATCGGCCCGCTGCACACGACCCACCAGTTTACCGCGACTCGAGCATCTCATAGTTTCCCATGCCTCAGATTATGGAACGAATTAAACTCGTATCTCGAGGTACTGCTGTATAAAGATGGTCAGAGAACATCTCACTGAGAAGGTAACATTTGAACAAATTGTGAAGGAAGTGAGGGAGTGAGGTGTGTGTGTGTGTGTGTGTGTGTGTGTGTGTGTGTGTGTGTGTATAATTGGTATTTATTTTTATTTGTATGAATTTAAAAACATTTTCAAAAGTAAAGCCAAACATTGGGGGATTTCTTCTTCCAATTTAGCTATATTCTGTTATAATAAGACCAGAAAGAATCTTAGGAATTACTTTGTCCTTTCTCATCTTTCCCCATTTTCTAGGAAAGAAATGGAGGTTCAAAGAGGTCAAGCATGCCTGTCCAGAATGACTCCGTTTAGTATTGTCCTTTGCAGCCTAAGGTTGCCTGCCAGTTTGATTCCCTGTCAGGTACCTACCTGGGTTGTAGATTTGATCCCCAGTCAGGGAGTGTACAGAAGGCAACTGATCCATGTTTCTCTCTCACATCGATGTTTCTCTCTCTCTCTCCTTCTCTCTCTTTCTTCCTCTTTTTCTCTCTCTAAGCATATCCTCAGATGAGAATTTTAAAAAAAGGTCAAGTGCACAAGTTTCTTTACTTGGCCTTAGATTGACCAATGAAATGTTAGCAGCTTGCTGAAAAAGCCAATTGAGCATTAAGAGTCAGATTATTCTTCCACCCACCCATTTGTCCACTTACACAGCAAGCTCTTACCTATGGAAATCAGTGCTTCTAGCCGACAATGTTAAAGAAACTGGTGTGTCCTTGGTGGACTTTATAATCTAAGACCAGACTCATACCTGGGATTTAAGTCTATCTAAGGCAAATATAAGCAACAGTATGAATTCAAGTCCTGAAAATCATCACTATGGCATGAAGTTGGTCAGAGCATCAACTCTTGATCCAGGACCTGGTGAAAATAGACATCGTTTTAGGGAGAAAAAGAGAAGGTCATTCATTCCAAGTAAAGAAAGCAGAAGGCTACCATGTTCAAAGGGCAGGAGAGACTGACATCACCCAAGTTGGACTGGGAATCCCAACCGAGCGGCGGTGACAAACAGTTCCAACACCGCATACAAAGGTAATGTCAGTGGGGAAAATAATAATTAAGTTTCATTTCACTTCCAACTTGGACAGAGTAAATGTCTGCGCGTCTCCGTGTTTGTTTCTGGACTAAATTGGCAGAGCTACACACTGAAACGGAAATCAAAGGCACTTCAAAAGTGTCTTGCTGCATATGTTTGATCTTCCTCGCTGATATTAACAGTCTAAAATATTACCTAAATGTAGGAAATCCACTTTGATTTTTAAAGTGGTTTGTTTCTAATTGCCAAGAAAGTGGTTCTCAAATCTGACAAGATGAGTCACCTGGGAAGTGTTTAAAAAACTATTCCTTGGTCTCACACCCAGATGTTTTGATTCAGAAGGTCTCGCATAGGGCAGCGGAATGAGTATTTTTAACAAGCTCCACATGAATTCAGATAATTAGCCCAGTTCAGAAATCCCCTCTAACAGAAGCCTTCTCCTTGCCCAGGACTGTGAGCTGTTCACATCTCCACATTAGAAACTTGAATGATATACTGATTTCAATTTGAACTGTCTTATTACACATAAGAGGCCTGAACAGGAATATGTCCTGTATCATTGCTTCTGAAGGCTGGCATATTTTGACTTCCTAATGGGTGAGCTTTGATTGTTGAGGTGATTTAGAGTTCTTTTTCTTTGGGTAGGAGGGAAAATGAGACACTTTATCTTATGTCTAGAAGAAAATTAATCTACATAAATAGTGATACACAAAGTATGTGGTCATAAAATGGAAAAATGCGATTATTTTAGGCTTTATTGCACATAAACAATATGATGAATACACCTGAAAAAATGAGAATAATAGTAATAAAGTTGATTCCATAGATCAAATAAGAGATTGTTTGTAATATATCTGGTACAGTCTCTAGTACATAGTTAGGATTCCCAAATAATAATAATAGCTGCTATTATTTGTTTAAAAATCTTCTTCATGTCTTCTTCAAGTTAAGATCTGACTGACTGTCCAGACACATAAAATAGCATTGTTTGGCGTTGCTCAATTGGTTGAACATTATCATCTTTGGAAAAAATGCCTATTTAGGTCCTATGCCATTTTAAAAATGAGATTTGGTTTTTCTTGCAATTGAGTTGTATGAGTTCTTTATGTATTTTGGAAAATCAAATGTATGATTTACAAATATTTTCTTCAGTAGGTTGCTCTTTCATTTTATTGACGATTTTCTTTGCTATGCAGAAGCTTTTTAGTCTTAGCCTGACTTCTTTACTTTTGCTTTTGTTGCAAAAAAATAAAAATAAAAAAATTCCACAAAAACCAACAAAGAAAAAATGCCAAGGAACTTACCATCTATGATTTCTGCTAGGAATCTTAGGGTTTTGGGTCTTAAATTTAAGTCTAATTGATTTTGAATGACATTGGATATTATTAGATTTGTTTTATATTTTAAGTTGGATATTATAGGAATAATTATTCAGACAAAACCCTCACCCTCACGTCTACTTTGGTTATATTTCTCTAACTTTGTCTCTGTTACTCTTCCTATTTGTCTTTATGGAGCTTCCAAAAGATAAGACCATCTCTATATTCTTTTTGCATTTCTTTATGAGCATGACACATTCAGGGAATGTTTATACACAAACAAATTTGAAATGCTTATAGTCAGGACCTACTTACATTTTGTGTTCTATTGTCTTGAAAAATCTGACTTTGAGAGTATGACTATAAGCAAATAGCTTGCTGAAAACTTGAAATTCTGTAGCAAGAGAAAAAAAGCACAGGATAACGTGACTTCACCTCAAAGATACCCATTAATACTGACCACAGTAACTTAAATAAAAAAGCACAAGAGAGAATGAAACATGCATAAATACAAATAATTTAACACTCATGGGTTTCTTTTTTAGCTCATTCTGAATTTCTCATTACAGTGTGTTTATGACGAGGTGTGAGAAATACTTTATACTTGCCAGAAATGGAATCTTTCATGGGAAAGCATATTATCTTTACAACTTGTTAAAACAACTGTGAAATAAACAATCTTTTCATCTTCACAGTGGAAGAGCTGGTTGACACCCTCCCTCATTTACACATAAGAGATTTTTTTCCCCCTGAACTAGGCATCATGGGAAATTTCTTAATAGGATCTGCTGTAAATTCCAAACGGATGTGAAGAACTCATCTACTGTAATGTTTAGACACTGCCAACAAAACGAGGCTGGTTCCCATAGTCTAAAATTGCTAAAAGCCCTTTATTTCCCTATATGCTCTGAGTGGGTGATATTTTTTTCATCCTGGTCATAGATGAAATAGATTTAGTGCTTTGACACTAAATGCACATGAATATAAACTGGAAGCCATTTCAAGGAGTCAGTGGACCAGCACATAGAGTGAGAACACACAGCAGATTGTACAGATTATAAATTTTGACCAGTTCAAGTCATTTTGACTACCGTAATTTAAGCTAGCCATAACATTTTTTTCCTCTTATCACAGCTCAAGTGACCCTAATGGATTATTATTTCCGATTTTTCTCTAAATCTATTTATAGAAAAAAATTGGAATGTGTTCATTTCTTCAACGATCTTCCCATAAGATCTTCTTCCGAGGAAAATAGGTGTATGTTAGTTGTTGGTTGAATGAATAAGTGAGGACAGATTGGAGTTTAGCAAGGGCAAATTCAGTTTAGGTGACACAGGAGTCACCTACCTGTGATTTTTAATAATTTTTTGGAAGTGGTAGTATTTGGGTAATATGTAGGGCACACAGTATATTTTCAGATTTGAATATGGAAGAAGTGAAGCAGGAATCTGGGATTAAGATATTTTTATTTGTGCACATAAGCCTCTATTATACCAACTCATGCCCAAGGAAAGCTATTGTGAGGCATTAGTTGTTAGAACAGTCTTTCTCAGCCTCAGGGGTGTTGATATTTTAGACTGGATAATTCTTGTTGTGGGAGGTTTCCCTGTGGATTGTGGGAGGTTGAACAGCACCTCTGACCTTCTACCTAATAGATGCCAGTAGCACCCTCCTCCACCAGCTGTGACAACTAATAATGTCATTGGGCATTGACCAGTTTCTGCTGGAGCAAAAGAGAAGAGGGGAATCATCTCAGGTTGAGAACTGTAGGTTTGGAACAATCATGAATGCTATGCTTGTGATTTTTAATCACATGTCATGAAATACTCTGATTAGAACATCAATAATATATATTTTTTTATAAGGCTGAGCTCCAAAGAAAGTTAGTGCAATGGGAATAGTCACTTAAGTTTATCAGAAACATGACTTCATTTTGGGAGGATATGACTTAATTTCTATTGTGGTATCCATCCACCTCTGGCCAGGCCCATTCCACTAGGATAGCAGAAATTTAATCATGGTCAATATAGTCAATCTTTTTTTTTTTCTTTCCAGAATTTTTCAGGCCTCAGAGACATAGTGCCCATGAATCAGGAATGGATTTCCAACCTAATTTGCCTATTTTGGTATCCTTTGTAATGTCCATCATTCCATCTGGACATCAGCCATTGGCCTATGTTGGTCAATGCTAAATCAATTATCTCCCCTCTCAAGATATGATTGCACTCTGCTACTTCTGTGTTCTTCTTGGCTATAGGGAAGTCTTTCCATCTTGAGAGATGGGACATGCCACAGGTTGTCTAAAGAATTGGGAAGGTTGAAATAAAGGTGAATGTTATATAAGATGATCATGATTAAGGACCATTTTTATCTTACTAGAAACTTTTGGTTAAATGTGAACTAGCACCATACTCCATGATTTTTTTTTTTTTTCAACATTGCATTATGGATTATTTTCACCTTGTATTCAGTTTCCATAGCAAATTTCTTCAGTAAGTTACTATCTCTAATTCCTCTTAACTGGTGTCTAGTTTAGCTATCCTGAAATTGGATCATATGAATTCTTATGTCCTAATCTTGTCTGACTCATCCCCCTAATCCCTACCCCCCTCTTCTTTTTCTCTTTCCCTTCCCCTTTTTGTTCCTCCCCCTCATTTCCTCCTCCCTCCTCTTCCTCATATTTCTTCTTCTCTCCCTCCCTCCATTTCTCCCTCCTTTTTGACATTGTTTGCATCCTAAATTGCCTGTGTTAGGACTATTCTTTTCCACCCCCAATTGTCTTGGTCAACTTGAGTCATAAATATTGATAATGGCTAACTATTCACTAGTGTTGTATTTACATTGCCTAATTAGATACCCTCATTTCTCTGAGTTCTGAGAAGACGAAGGCAGAAGTTAAAAGGATTCTCTGACATGGCCTTGGAAGCCTCACAACATCATCCTCACTGCATTTTACTGGTTACAAGTGAGTCACCAAGGCCATCTCAGGTTCAAGAAAAGGAGAGTTAGATTCCAAGTCTTGCTGGGGAGTGGTAGGGTCCCATTACAGAAGAGCTCAGGGGATAAGAGAGATTGTTGCCACCAGCATGTAGCATTGGAATATACACTTTGCTACATCTGTGTTGGGATGGTGACCCTGTCATTTACCGTTTGACTCTCTTTTCTGCCCCATTCTTCCAAATCTCAAGAGTGAGAGTTAAACTGAATTATGACTAATTTTTCTTCTGGCTATTAATAAAAAGTCTTTGTTTCCACATAGACCCCCACATTACCCAGGTTATGTCTTCCCAAAATTTAAGCAAGGCATTCATCATACAAAAAAAAAAAGGGGGAGGCAAGAAAAATTCTGCCATTTCAATGACTCTCCCGTCAACATTACTTCAAATTTAAGAGGAAACTGAAGTTCAGGTTTTCCCTAGAGCATCGGCTCATCTGGAGCATTTTCCCTATAATGTTCTAAGAGAGCAGTGCTCCTAATAACTATCTAGCTATTTGATTGATCAGATATCTTTGCATTTAAAGATGAATATCTATATGACAGGAGATAAGAAAGAAATAGGAAGACAGCTTGTTAATACTGTGTCAAGTATCGTTCTTTATCTTTTAAGGTAGATAAAGGGCACTTTTAATAAGTAGTACTAAACTTAGTGCCTCTGAGTCAGAGCCAATCACTTCTTTTTTTTTTAATGGAAGATCACGAAGAATCATCTGAACCCTTCACATGTAGGTAGATTTGAAGTTTTTAGAAGGCCTGTTTTTCAATGTTTAACTGGGTGGATGGCGTAATTACAACATGCACAGATGGTTGCAGTAGAACAAGCATATTGAGCACAGAGCGTAACAAATACAAACAGATCATATTTCCTGCAACTGTAGGCCATCGTAAGTAGGTAAGTACATTGTTATAAAAAATAGGAAGTATAATAATAATTCTCAATCTGGTCTCAATAACTGGAATTCCAGTTGCTGCACTGGTTATCAGAGGCTGGAATCAAAAGCGGCAGTGGATGGGAAGAAAGACAAGTCAGTTCAGAAAGATTATTTTAGAAAATTGTCAAGAATTTTAGAATCTTGACAACGTGCCTCAAAGTCTTAATAATTGAAGGATATCTCCTTGATCACAACTCTTCCCCTCTTTGAAGGCTGTCACTAATGATAGGCAATTGTTAAAAGACATTGACTCCTATATCTTGAAACCTTCGACAGATGAGCAAGTCACATTCATTTAATAAGTTAAGATCGTGCTGTTCTGTGTAGTTGGAAAGGCCATTGTGTGTGCCGTCAGAACATCTGAGCGGTCTGGCTCTCACAAGTCTGTGAGTCACTCACCTTAGGTAAGCACCTATTCTGCCCAGCTGACATCTGCTAATATGTAAAACTCAAGAATTCCTTTCATCCCTTGAGCTCCAGTTCCATTAAATTGTCCTAAATTAGCAAGTTTTCTTGATGAGTGATCTTTTAAGAAACTTCTACAGGCACTAGCATGGGAGCGCATATTTTTTAAACTCATTTCGGTCATTTAATCTCGTTCCCCCTTACCATCCTAGCTCAAGATTGGATGCTACAACCCCAGTGAACAAAGCTAGAAGCTTCAAATTAAACATGTTCTCATTTATGATTGGCATAAAAGAACAGCCTGTGTAAACCATGCATACAAGGAAAAACAGAACTTGCTCAGATACTGAGCCAGTTTTCAAATTAAATGGCTGCAGCTGAGAGAGGACTCATGGGAAATCACCTTTTCAATAGAGCCGTGGAGTTCCCGTGTCATACCTCATTTGAACATTTCACTGGAGCAGCCACTGAGAATTTTATGCCTGGTACCGTTGAATGATTGTTATTTTTGAAAATGCCCCAAAAAATGTTGAATCAAATTTAGAACTATATTTGAGTGTAATAGAAACTCAAGAAATAAAAATAAGGCAAATAAAAGCCGGAATGATTGTTAGAGAAACCCAAGCAAAAGAAAGAAAACAGAGTATGAAATAGCATAAGAAGGACAGCACAGAGGGCAATAAACCATGAGATTGTGGGTGGGGCCGGGTAAAGATTGCCCTATGAAACCTGTTTTGCACATAGGAGGGTGGCAGTGATGCCAGATTCCCTTACTTTTTCTTCCTAGGTTTATATCCTTCTAAAAATAATTCTTTGTAGCTCAAGTTTCAGAAAGCTTAATTTGCATTAGTATATAATGTGACTATGAGAGCTTTTTATCTCTGCCAAACCTTGTAACTAGCTCAAAAGATGGGAGAGGCATCATTTCCATTCTTTTTTGCTTCAGGGAGAGAGGATGGGGGAGGCTGAGGCAGAGCATGATTATTCCCTTGTTCCTTAGATTGTTACCCAGCGTGGCACTCAAGGAGAATGACAGTATCTTGGAATGCAGTGATTTCCAGCTCCGGCTGACCCACGCTGAATACTTTGAGCTTCAGGTGGCTCTAAGTTGTGATGACATCCATGGGGTCCCTGCTTCATAGACAGCAGGGCAAAACTCAGAATTAGGACTTGGACATGAAAGAGACTCCAGGTCACTGTAGATTCTGAGAAAGCTGTCCAGAGAAGCTATCCACCCGTCTTTTAGCCCAACTCTCACACTCTGAACCCTGGGGAACAGGTCAAGTTTTTATTTACGTGTCCCCAGTGACCTCCTCCAACCCACACGAAGCATGTAACCTTTTACACACGAGTCAATACAGAAGGGATTTTACCCAAAATAATTCCTCAGAAAAAAAGGTACAGATTTATACTCAAATTTGTATATAAAGCATCTCATGTATGGGATGGCCTCACAGTTATTTTATATTAAACAACCAAAAATCCTGTTTGGAGAAAACACATTTGCCTAATACATCCTCTGCTAATGCTGGATTGGAAGACCTGTAGAGGCCATGTCAGAAGAATCACTCCTACAAAAAAAAAAAAAAAAAAAAAGACAAATTTAACATCATTTTGGATTTCACTGCTTGAATGACCTTTAAAGATCACTTTCAAAAGCAACAGAGCAAGTGCCTGTGTTGTGATTAAATAAGTCATGAATCTTAAGGTTTTACAAATGTGTGCTTAAGGCTTGACTTGAGTTTTCCAGGAGCCTTATTTTATGTGGGCTCAAAAAGTCAGATTTCAAATGGAAATAAAAGTGACTCTGGAAATTCTTAGATGATTAAAACATGGTTCTTTCGATGGCAAAGACATTTAAAAAATGATGCATTCGGCGTTTCAATAATATTGTTTGAAATGGTGGGTAGTATTTCTGAAAGTGTTATATTACTAGTGTCTTACCCTAAAGTAAGAAATACCCTAAATCTATATTTAATAACTTAATCCCTAAATGAGTCTCTGTTTAAAACAGTCCAGAATTCTTTTCTAGTGTTGCCTCACTGGGAAAGTAGAAGATTGA
Organism: Lasiurus borealis; assembly: GCA_004026805.1. Lineage (NCBI taxonomy): Eukaryota > Metazoa > Chordata > Mammalia > Chiroptera > Vespertilionidae > Lasiurus > Lasiurus borealis. The sequence goes on along the minus strand of PVJN01000053.1, from coordinate 20,172 downwards.
CTGACTTATAGCCTTATCATTAGGAAGCCATCAGTTATTACCTATTCATTCTACTGGACCCAACGTGTACTAAGCTGTTTCCTTGCAAGTTAAGCACCTAACATACAAGCTGTAAACTCACCAGCACAACGAGATGTTAACTGGATCTGATCCCAAGAGGTGATGAGCAGTAGAAATCGAGTCTGGCAGGGTTGTGGTCTTAAGACTTTAGGAATGGACGAATATGCTTAAGTATGTATAAGTCTCCCCACCAAGATGAGAGAAATACAATGGATTGTTTATCTTGGTGTTTTTGTTCACTTAGCGTATTATATACTGGAAAGGTTCTTAATCCATTTGAATGTGCATTCAGTCTTCCATTCATTCAACAAAAGAAGCACACAAAAAACGCAGACCTGGAATGTTCCAACTACTGTACCAAGTGCCAGAGAAACGGTGGTCAGCCAGAGAGACACAGGTCTTTCCTTCCCTCAGCCAAATGTGTGCTGCTCTTACAAGACATGGGTCTTTGGCTCCCCAGTTTTGCACTTTGGATTGCTGAAGCTGGGTTGCATAAACAAATAATGAAAATATGTACTCCTGCATTTAATCTTTTTTAATTTATCAAATGTTTGGTAAATAAGGAGGTAGGTGCTGGAGAGTAATGACCTCATGGAGTCTTAGTCAAGTCTCTGAAGGGCATCAGAGGCATTGAGCCAACAATGACACAAATCAAGGTAAAAATCCGAGGGAGGGGTGCTTCAAAAAATAAGTATTTGTTATCTCCAGAACCTAAATAACGTTTTTGAAAATGTTTATCTAAGTGTAATTTACTCATAGAAAAGTTAACAAATCTCAGTTGTCCAGCTTGATGAATTTTCATAAAGAAACAAAACGTGATAAGCATCTCAGAAGTCTCCCTTTGTAACCCCTTACCTCACTCCTGTCTAATATTCTGATGTCTGAAGCCATGGAATATTTCTTCTGTTTAGGAACTTTATATATTTAAAAATCACATTGCACCCAGCTGGTGTGGCTCAGTGAGTGAACATCGACCTATGAACCAGGAGGTCACAGTTTGATTCTCTGCCAGGGCACATGCCTATGTTGCTGCTCAATTCCTGGGATGGGACATGCAAGAAGCAGCTGGTCATTGATTCTTTCTCATCATTTATGTTTCTATCTCTCTCTCCCTTCCTCTCTGAAATTAATTTTAAAAATATATTTAAAAAATGAAGATCATATTGCTTCTGTTTTCTGTATCAACTTTTTTTGCTCAACATTACCTTTATATAATTATATATAAATTATATAGTATTCTGTTCTATGGGTACACTTCAATTTATTTTTTCTGGTATGCATAGGCAATCAGTAGTTTCTTATTTTTTTTTTATTCTAAATAGTGTTCCTATGTACATGCTATTTTATATTTTTTAGTGAAAATAAGTAAATATTTTTTTATGGTTATATGCAATTGACAAGAATGTAGTTACCGGATCAAGGTGTGTATATATTTATCACTAATAGGTATTGCCAAAGTGGATTTCCAAAGTGGTTGTATCATTTGCATTCTCTAATGGCAATGTGCAAGAGTTTCAGTTCTTCCACATTCTTCCTCACCCTTGGTATTGCCAGTCATCTTTATTTTAATAATTCCATAGTGGCATTGTGTTGTAGTTTTAGTTGTATTTCCAAATAGGGAAGACAGGTCTCCGAGTAACTGAAAATTGAGCTCAGCTTTGCAGTGATGAGCTATAGTTAACTGGAAAAGAGGGGAACCAAGCATTCCATGGAAAGCAAACAGCACTGTGCAAGGATCTGGTGGCAGGAGGCGGCTTGGTGAGCAAGAGCTGGTGAAAGGAGCAGGTGTGGCTGGAGCAGAAGGTGGAGACAATCAGACAGATGAGGGTGGAGATGTAAGCAGTGCTCTAATAGACCAGTACTGATTGTGGAGGTTCATCTTCATACTCAGAGTGGCAGAAAATCACCATAAGACTCTAAGCCAGTGGTTCTCAACCTTTCTAATGCCGCGACCCTTTAAGACAGCTCCTCATGTGGTGGTGACCCCCAACCATAACATTATTTCCGTTGCTACTTCATAACTGTAATTTTGCTACTGTTATGAACTGTAATGTAAAAATCTGATATGCAGGATGTATTTTCATTGTTACAAGTTGAACATAATTAAAGCATAGTGATTAATCACAAAAACAATATGTAATTGTATATTGTGAAATATTTATTTCTAATTACAAATAAATGAAATTTTGTCTTGAATCGTGGTATAGCATGGGTAACAGTCTTCATATGACAACAGTAAACTACATTGCTACATTTTGCTACACTGAGGAGCCATGTGTTGGTTCCTAAGACCATGGGAAATAGGTGTTTTCTGATGGTCTTAGGTGACCCCTGTGAAGGGGTCGTTCGACCCCCAAAGGGTTCGAGACCCACAGGTTGAGAACCACTGCTCTAAGCGGAGGAGGAGAAAAGGCCATCAGATTTGTTCTGATGACTCTAGCTGCTTCATAAGATGCAAATTAGAAGGGGCAGGTGGGTGGAAAAGCAGGGAGATGGATCTGGAGAGGGGGCTACTCTAGTAGCCCCTCACCCCTCCCACGTCTTGAGAAAAAGGCTTCTTTCTGTGGCTGCATAGCTTGTGTGGGCCTGGAAGTCCACAGTGGGCCTAATCTTAGAACCTGATGTTACCACAACCTGAGGACCTTTGGAATATGTAACCTATTCCTCAAAACTGGATGGGGAGTGGGAGGGGGGTAAACTATACTTCACAGTAATGTAAGCCAAGCCTGGTCACAATCTTAGCATTGGTTTGGTTAACCAAAATGTCTATTTTATATTTTCCAAGCATTTGAATGAGAGATTTAGTAATTGACTAACACAGTTAAAATGATGGGCTCTGTAGTCTTTTATTCATTTACTCAAGTTGAGATGAAAGCTACCTCTGCCTTTATATTGATTACATGTTGAAACTAAGAGTATCCTATGTGTTTATGAGCACTCATCGGACATACTGATGCAGCCGAGGTTGGCTTCAACATAAAGGAAATGCAGGTGGCATGGCTTTGTGAGGAAAGAAGTGTATCCTTCTTGCAGACCAATCTAGAGTCTGAGTTTGTGGTGGTTACGTGGAATTGACAAGAATGTAATTACCACATTAAGATGTGTATATATTTACCACTAGTAGGTTTTCCAAAGTGGCTCTGTCATTTGCATTTTTGAATGGCAATTTGCAAGAGTGTCAGTTCTTCCATAAAATTTTTTATAGATCTTTCTTTGCAGCCCTGAGAAAATCAAGATAGTTCTCTCTCTTTAGTTTTTGAAAATATTGTTTGATTAGTAGATACAGCTAAAATGCAATGATTTGACTGATATTATCTGTTGATACTTTGAAAATATTATCTGGGTCACTATGATTAGGGACTTGAGATGAATTTTTCTCTCTGTGATTTGTCATGAGTGCATAAAATATATAAATGTGGTGCATTGATGTTTATGTATAATACAACAACGAAAGGATATGGTGGAAGTTCTTTCAGTGAGCTTACCTAGCAAAACAGTAGATTAGAACAGCTATTTGAATAGTCATTAACATGACAACATAATAATCTTGAGAAATTAATTTAGAGTAAATTGAAAAGTAATGTTCAGAAATCTCTCTAGATGTGGATGCTTTGAGGATGGAGAATATCTGTGAGTATGAATGTGTGTGTGTGTAGGGGGATTTATTATGGACTGATATGGACTGAAGTTTAGCATTAACTCTGTGCTGTTGAGCAATTAATTTTCTCTCTCCAGACATTGGTTTATATGCCTTGAAATAAAGGAATTGGTCTGAGATAATCCTTAAGGACTATCAAGCTCTAATGTCTTAGACTTTATTAGTAAATCAGCTATGATAATATGCTCTCCAATGAGCCCTCCATAATAGCCTAATCCCTTACTCTCAAATTAGAAAATTAAGATGATTAAAACATGCAGAAAGAGTAAGATTTTTATGGATTTTTCTTTGCAGCCCTGAGAAAACCAAGATAGTTCTATCTCTTTAGTTTTGGAAATGATTATGTGAGTAGTAGTGCAGCCAAAATGCAATAATTTGATTGATATTATTTTTGACTATTAGTCAATAAAACTGTCAGAGGACACTTTGGAAATATTTGAATATGTGTTGCCCTAACTTTGAGGCTGTGGAGATACACGGTGTTGTACTGTTTAATCCACATAAGCTGACATAATAAAAAGTAATAACATTTGAGAGTAATTATAAAGAGTGTCATAAATATTAATTAAGAAACAAATTATCCCTTTGAGATCAATTTCAATTTATCATCTTTGTAGATAAGAAAGGGCCTAAGAAAATTTTCTCATCAACAAGACAACCTAAAATAGTCCCTAAATATTAGGATAAATAACCTAACAGGCTAGAAAGCCATTAGATAGTGATTTCAGCTACAGCAAGATAAGAAATTAAATGAAATTCTCAAATTAAAAAAGAGAGAAATTGGTTAGAGAAAACTCTATCTGCCAATAAAAGATCTAAGCAGTCGTATGAGTAAAGACTTGATGTTCCTCCTTTGATGTTGTCCTCCTGAAATATAGTAATTATGACATTTTTATCTTCACAGCACTTCCAAAATGATCTTTAAGTGTCATTTAATTGTATTCAGATGTTTATGGGAGTTGCGAGCAAATTATTTCATTAATAACTGAGACCTGGGTCTCAGAACCTTTCTTCTTTTGACTTGTCTGCAGTTATGAAGTATAGTTTATATCGTGTTGAACTTAACCCTATGGGGTTGTGCTAAGTCTTTGATAACCTCCCTTTCTGGGCTTGCACTCCTGACCCTGGGTGATTCATTACCTAATTGTATATATATTCGACTGATGGATGAGATGCGAGACAGGCAAGATAGAGGAAAGCTAAAGGAGGAACTATATGTTTCACAGTTACCAACACAGATATGCCTAAGGCCAGACAGAAATCACACATGAGCAACATGGCCTGTGTAAGGGACCGGGATAATCTGGAGAGTGGGCCCCATTTTGATGGATGAGTTGCCAGGATCGGTGTGGGTTGCCTGATCTTCCATGTTTCAAGGGAACCCAGAATCTCAAAATCCTAGGACACTTGCTTGATTTTTAAATGTTGGGGCTAATTAAAATTGCAAATAAACATGTTGTGAAACAAACAATATTTGTGGCTCATGCGACTCCCATCCATGAAGCCTTTTTAAGAAATGTAAAGGAGGATCCAAATGACATACTCAAATTCTATTAAATTGAAACAGACGACATTGCCATTTTATAACAAAAAAGAGTCAGGTATCAGCAATTTCTTTTTTTATATATATATAAATATTTTTTATTGATTTTTTTACAGAGATGAAGGGAGAGGAATAGAGAGTTAGAAACATCGATGAGAGAGACATCGACCAGCCACCTCCTGCCTGCCCCCTACTGGGAATGTGCCCGCAACTAAGATACATGCCCTTGACCGGAATCGAACCTGGGACCTTTCAGTCCGCAGACCAACACTCTATCCACTGAGCCAAACAGGTTTTGGCGGTATCAGCAATTTCTTATGATTCAGCATAATAGTTTTCCCTTCCAAAATATTAAGAATGGCTCTGCTTATATACCTTTATTTTTGCATAAAGTTGTGAAATGTGGAAGAGGAGAGTTCTAAAACATAGAAGTCAGATTTCAGGGTAAGGACCTCTGTGTGAGTAGATCCCAAAACAGTACTGTCTTAGCTTTCCAGGACTCCTAAAACTAAGGACTGCAGACTGGGTGGCTTAAAAAAAAGAATTTGAGTTTCTTCCAGTTTTGGAAGCTACAATTCCAAGGTCAAGGTGTTTGCAAATATGGTCTCTTCTATGGCCTCTCTCTTTAGCTTTTCACTGTGTCCTCACATGACTGCTTCTTGTGTTTATATAACCCTGATATCCTTAATGTGTTCAAATTTCCTCCTCTTCTAAATGCATCAGTTAGATTGCATCAAAGCCCACCAACATGATTTATTTTTTTCCTCAGTTACCTCTGTAAGATTCTCTCACTAAATAGTCACACCTGGGAAACAGGGCTTCAACATGTGAATTCGAAGGGTGGGGAACAGAGCACAATCCAGCCCATCACAAGTGGCATGCTGGTAAATTGTGACCAAATAGCTCTGTAGCATTTGCCAACGTCTGTGGTGTAAGTGCTCCCACTGTGGCTGATTTCATATTATCAACATGTTATCACTAACCACAGACTTGGGAATACATGTAGTATCACGCTGTTTCACACCAATTCCACCCTTCCCATTCAATGGACAAAAATAGCCTCAAAAGCAGATTATAGTAAAATGTGGCATAATAATTAGATGAGTTTTAGTCTTTATTATCTTTGTTATTAATATAATTTGTCTTTGTAAGTTTATGTAATTTAATCTTTTCTAATGACTATGTTGGTTTAACCATCAGCTAGCAAAATTGCTAAAAACTTAATGGATGCTCAGGAGTCACTGCAAACCAGCTCCAGCACACCACTGAGTCATATAGGTAGAATTCTGTCATTAGGAATGAAAAAGTAGGACGGGTTCCTGTGAGATTATCAGGAGAGAATCTATTGGGCATGTGGACAGACAGGATATGAACAGAAATCAACGGGAGCAAGTCAAGATGAATGAATGAGACTAGAAATAGAGTTTAGCAAGGAGAGCTAGTTTTAGATGGGGTGGGGAATTAGTGGAGCAGGATGGGAAGAGCAAGCCCTGGGGTCAGGTGACTGAATTCCTATCCTCCTTTTACCCAATCAGGTGATTTGGGCCAGATCAGCCTCTCTTAGTTTCCCTCTCTCCAAAAATGCATTCCCCTCTGCATAATTTCCCAGGAGCCTCTCAGCACTGAAATTCTGGGATCCTATCACTTACTAAATAATTGCCAAGTCCTTTTTATTTCTGTCTCTGTAAGTTCATTTTAAAAAAATGTAAAGGTCGGATGTGTGCCTGTTCCTTACATATTTTACAGTCCCCTGAGAAGATATATTCAATGGAGAGAAAAGAAATACAATTCTGTTATCTCTAATAGTTTGCATGATTTTTATCAAAAAATATTTTTTTCAAAATAGTTTTTTTTTCTCCTTATAAGCCTTGGAAGCAAACCATTTACATGTGCATCTGGGTTAGAAGAAGATGTGTATATGTGAGCTATATCAGGCGAACTCAGAGGAATTCTACTTTCAGTTCAGTAGTTAAGCTCAAGTGTGTGCTTCATGTTTTGACTGTATCCTGGTAGGGAGCCTTCTGGCTGTTCTCTTAAAAAGGTTCTTTTAAGAGAAAATTGAGAGTTTCCTGCACTTAAGACCCTCCCTGAAAAAACACAGAGGTCTTGATTGGCACATGGATTTTTTATTCTTCTGCAAATACTCCTTCGTAACCTTTCTCAGTGGGTTTGTAAGTAACTACATTTTGGCTAGAAATGAAAATAATCAACTTACAATATATTGATCACCCCACCTACTTTATTTTGAGACATGATTCTTACCCTGGTGCTTTTCAAAATGCGTTCCCTGAGTCAGTGGCAGCAGTATCACCAGGCAACTTGTTAGAAATGCAGATTCCCAGGGCTCTTCTCAGACCTGGTAAGGGAGAATCTCTGAGAATGGAGGCCAGCATTTTTGTTTTTGTGTTTTGTTTCTTTTTCTTTCTTTCTTTCTTTTTTTCTAAATCAATTTACTTTTTTTCACCTATCCCTTAACCCCTTCTTCTCTGACAGATGTCACCCTCTTTTCTATATCTCTGAGCTGGTCTCTATTTTGTTAGTTTATTTTTTTCATTAGGCTTCACATATAATTAAAATCACATGGTATTGTCATTCTCTGACTGGCTTATTTCACTTAGCATAATATTCTCCAGGTCATCCATGCTGGCACAAATGGTAAGATTTCCTTCTTTTTATGGCCGAGTAGTATTACATTGTGTAAATGTCCTACTCAACACACACACACACACACACACACACACACACACAATAAACAAATTTAAAAAATGGGCAAAAGACCTGAACAGACACTTCTCCAAAAAGGACATACAGATAGGCCAAAAGATATATAAAAAAGATGCTTAATGTCCCTAATTGTCAGAGAAATGCTAATTAAAACTGCAGTGATATATCACCTCATGTATCAGAATGGTTATCAACAATAAATCAACAACTAAGCTTCAGTGAGGATGGAGAGAAAAGGGAACCGTGTGCAGCATTTGTGTTTCCAGAATCCCTCAGAGTGACTGATGCAGGCTAATTGATGGGTCATTCTCTAGAAAACTACAGGGAGTCAGGCTCTCTCTCATTTGTCCATCACATTTTTCATCTCTTTAGGCCAGTGGCCCCTGAAATAGCAGTCTCAGCATCACTTGGGGACTTGCGAAGAATGCAGCAAATTCCTGGATTGGGTCCATTAAGAATTTGGGGGTTGTGGGCTTCAGCAAGAGAAAGAGTTATGGCCAAAGCATAATGAAAAGTAATGCATTTGGGTAGCTCTGCTGGGGTTGTGTAAAACAAAATATTAGCTGGGCGAAAATACATCCATTTTGGAGAAAGAGCAGATGGAGAAGAGGTAGGAGGAGCAGTGAGAAAGAATGGCTCTGTGGTTTCAGGTACATGGGGATAAAGCAGTGTTGGGAGAGAAGAAACCTAGTTCAGGAGGAATCTGTCTCATGTATGTGGAAACAAAAGGTTTGGCTGTCCTCTTCTTCCTGAATGTACCATCCCCCTCTCTCCACCCTGCCCTGGCTCCTGCTCTCTTCCAGCTCCAGCCCACTGCATCTCACAGGCCCAGAAGAGCCCAGCCATGCTCTCATCCCTTCCCAGGGTCACGGTTACTTCTCATTCTCCAAAGTCAAGCACAGAAGGGCACATCCTTGGACAGGTCTCCTTGCACAATCCTCACCGGCCTGTAGAGTAGTCTACCTTTAACTTTAGGACCTTTTGAAAGCGGGTGAAGCTGGCTTGGGCACGGACAGGTTCGGTACTGACAAGGAGGACATTTTACAGGACAGGGAGGTGTCCTGGGGAGGATCCACTCACAATCTGAAAGCAATATCCAAAGCACACTCCTTCTGTTGCCAGGACTTTCCCCCACCGGCATCCTGCCGATTCTCAGAAAACTATAGGTCAGTGTGGAAGAACCAAGGAATCGCATGACTGATACGTTTCCTCTTCCTCGTAAGCAGAAGCCCCCGGCTAGCAAATAAATAAAGAAGACATCAATCTATAAATAAACTCCAAGGTTAAGAAATAAATTAAGTGAATTGGTCTTGAGGTTGGCCCAACTCTGATTTGCATAACTGCCTCAAAACTAGTGACCCGGACATAAATTCCAAGTGGAAGGTATTTCCAACTTCCGTGTGTAGATCAATGGCCCCTGGGAGGCCTTTTCCTTGGTCTTCACTGATGAGCCTTCTTAGCTCTTTAAAATGTGTGGCCAGCGGGGAGTTTCCTTTTCTCCACGCGATTCTGACCCATTTCTCACCCACTTCCCCGACACCCCGAAGCACCATTTAGCACTCCGGGAGACCCCGCGTATTAAAGATAATCCTCTGAGAGATCAGGGTCCATAAACCAGTGAATAAGTCACGTGTGGCACAGCAATGCTGCTTTTCATCTCAGGAATGGGCACTAAGGGTCATGCTACTATTTCATCCAAATGGGAAGGGGAAATTAACATGGGACACAGTAGAAGGCAGAAATCCTTTAGTTGCATTTAGCTGCCATGGAACACTAGGTCCAAGAAATCATAGCAGAGTGAAAATATCTGCCCACTGATGTATGAGGCAGGGCTACTGAATTTGGGGACTCGTGGAATATGGTGTCGGGAGAGACAAATCACATCCTTCACTTCTATTGCAGTTGGAAAGCTCTGTATTCCTTTGAGAGGCAGATATCTCATGCCATCAAATTGAGCTTTCAATGCTAAGAATGGAGTCCTGCACGGTGATCAAGTAGATTGCATTGCTGGTCAATACCTTTTCTATTATTATGTTACTGGAGATAATTATTATCTTCTGCTGGAGCCTGCGTGAGATTGAGGAGGATCAGGGAGAGAAAAAATACTTGCATTGTTCAACTTGAATTCTGTATCGGCCCCTAGCCGCGTTAGAGCCAGCAATGCTAGCTGAATATTGCTTTGCATTATTTTTTTTTTTAAATCATCGCCCTACAGCAGTTTCTTCTGCCTTTCTTTATTATCATTTAGCTGAGCTGGGAATGTGATTCTGAAATGTATAATCCCGGGAAGAGTATTGAACATATCAACATTTAATTCCCTCTTCTTTCACAGATTTGGTTTTGGTTAAAAACTTGATACCTATTGCCTTTTAATCCCAACCATGTCAAAGATGTTTCACAAAGTTCTGAGTGAAGAAAACGGTCTTGAGGTTTAAGTGAGTCAAGTTTATAATTTGTTTTATATTATGGCCCCTCCTTTCAACTATCGTCATAAATAAATTGGGCCTAGAAAAGTTCCAGGTTTTTGCAGTAGGAAATGGGTTGTTTTGTCACATACATTTGAAAGCATTCTGCAGCTTTCTGGAAAAGCTATGGAGAATGTTGGGCCCTGCTGAGAGGTGGGTTTTACTTGTCATGTTCTGGAGCTCAATTGCATTTACTAAACATGTCTCTCTGGTCCCTATAATTCTAAATGTAAGTTCTTTAAGAGCTAGGGCTCTGAGGTATTTTTTCTAGTTTGTCATCAATGCATTTTAGAGACTAAAATAGAGGTTGCTTAACTTTGAAACAAGTGAACAAAAATCCCCCTTTTCCACCAAGACTGGTTTGGCTCAGTGGATAGAGCGTTGGCTTGCGGACTGAAAGGTCCCAGGTTTGATTCCGGTCGGGGGCATGTACCTTGCTTGCGGGCACATCCCCACTGTGGGGCATGCAGGAGGCGGCTGATCGATGTCTCTCTCATTGATGTTTCTGACTTTCTATCTCTCTCCCTTCCTCTCTGTAAAAAATCAATAAAATATATTTTAAAAAAAAATCCCCCTTTTCCTCTCCAACCAGGATATGCAGCAGAAAATCAGTTTCTGAATCTCCTTATTCTAACATATTATTCTGGAGGCTTCTCCCCAGTCACCTTCTATCACTGGAATATTAACCCTTTGTTTAGATGGGATATAGTCATAAAGTTTCTTGAGTCCGCCCTTGCATGATCATTTCTGTTGTGTAGGGCTGTACTGTGATTTTTAGCAGCAGAAATCCTGACCTTTACTCACCAAGTGCCAGTAACACTCTCTCCCACTAAGATGGGACAACAAAACGTGCCTGACATTGCCAGATGTCCCCTAGGGGGCAAGAAGTAATTCTGGCGCCCACCTCATGTGGAGAACCACCGCACTAGTGCAATGCTACTTAACACACACAGGTCAGCTCTCACCCTGTGCAACGCTTAGGAAACGGGAACAGTGGGGCATGACCTGGGCAGGGTTCATTGTCTTCTTCCTCCTCTCTAAGCTTTTCCTACAGGTTCCCAAGGGAAGAGAGCTGGCTGTTTAATGAAAAGATACCTTATAAGCGCCCCTCCTCTATGCGCCTTGATAATAAAGACATTTTGCTGCTATATGGAGGAGGGCATTTGAAGAGAAGGGTGGGGAGTTGGGAAGAGTACACTATGGAAAAGAGAATGCAGCAGAAGCTAAAGAGGCTCATTGGTGTTCCCATACTCTGTGGACCTACTTTCTCTGACCTGCTGGAGACTCCCGCATCTGCTTTCCCTATGTAGCAAGCACTGGGAATAGTGACTCAGAAGACAACTCTACTTGTAGTTATTTACAAAACCATTTCATTAAGCACACCTGAAAACAAAAGTTTGTTGTTTTTTTTTTGCCTTATCATGAAATGTAGTAAGAACTACCAAAAAGGGCAGTTGTAAATAACCCCATGTTTTTATATACTTATTTCAAGCTCTTATTCCAGTTTTAGAGATTAACATAAATGCTAAAAACAAAACAAAACAACCTAAAACTAAACCAAGAAGCTCAAGGCTGGCCTGGAAAGAATCCACACCAGGAAACGCATACAGTAAGAAAATGAATACATCTGACTTTTCTGAACATTCTATTGTTATTAGTTAATAATGTATTATTCCTGGGAGCTTTTGATTATAGCCATTAGAAGGAGTTTCTCTCTATATCCACACCCATCTACTAACCTGGTAATCAGGGTAGAGTGTCAATTAAACTAAAATTATTTTCTTTCCCCCAAAAGCCACTAATGGGCCCATAATTCACAAACTTGCTAATTGTTTTTCTCTGTTACTAACAGGAGCCGGTGTTGGCGACAATAGCCACCATTGAGATTGCGTTGTAAAAGACATATCCAAAATCAGTGAGCTGTCCTATTTATCTTAATTAAGCCAAAGTTTGCATAATGGAGCCTGCCTCTCCACACCTTCCACTTACCTAATAAGAGCTGGTAAAACAAAGACAGTAAAAGCTAATGCCCCTATGGGCTATGATAATTAGGAGCAACACTTTTTTTTTCTCTCAGAGCCAGTTCCAGTCATTAGTTGAAGTGCTACATAAATGCTAAGTATCCCTTGTTGGTTTATAAAGTTAATCCCAGCCCAGGATGAGGCTGGTTTATTGATCGGTTATGTGGATCTGAAGTGAAGTAGAGGTGAGAAGTCCAGGCACTACTGAGTATTCAAGAGCGATGTTCACTTTAAACACCGTTGGTATGCGATTTGTTCCCATCAGATTGGCAGAGGAAGAAAAGTTCTAGAGCTTTGGTCAGGATGTTGGGAAACAGGCACTTTTTTTTTTTAATATATTTTATTTATTTTTTACAGAGAGGAAGGGAGAGGGATAGAGAGTTAGAAACATCAATGAGAGAGACATCGATCAGCTGTCTCCTGCACGCCCCCACTGGGGATGTGCCCGCAACCAAGACACATGCCCCCGACCAGAATCGAACCCGGGACCCCTCAGTCCGCAGGCCGATGCTCTATCCACTGAGCCAAACCGGTCTTGGCAAAATGGGCACTTTTATACACTGCTGGTGGGAGTCTAGATTGATAGAATATAGATGGAAGATGGAGGGTGTTTTATAGAGTGGGGGCAGGGGAAGGGAGGTGGAATACCAGGTACAGGAATTACAAATGAACCCACCCTTTGTTCCAGCAGCTCCACTGGTGAGAATTTCTCTTACAGATCTACTCACAAAATTTCAGAATGAGGAAAGTGCAAGGCTATATTGCAGTTGCATTGTTTCCAAGCATACAAAAGAAAACATCTCAATTGTCAATCGAACAACACTTTAGCTTTTGCCAGGAATACAGTATTTTTGCAACCAGATACAAAAAGAAGCATCTGAAGCTGAATTGAAAAGTCACATAGCCTGTCTCAGCTTAAGCCATTCTTCAACTCATTTACTCAGATGAATAGTAAATGTCTTAGGCATTCACCTAGGTTTTTGTTACTGATAAAATTTGTGCTTTGGTTTTTATTTTTAAAAAATTACTATTATATTTTAAATCTTCACTAAATGTTGACTGGATAAAAGAAATACAATTAAAATCCTCACCTAAGGATATTTTTCCATTGGTTTTTAGAGAATATGCAAGAGAGAAAGAAAGACTGAGAGAAATATTGACGTGAGAGAAACAGGTCGAATGGTTTCCTCCTGCATGAGCCTGGACCAGTGCCTGGGCTGGGGAGGAATCTGCAACTGAGGTACACGCTCTTTTCCAGAATTGAACCTGAGACCCTTCCGTTTACAGACCATATATACTGAGTTTACCCTCATCCACTGAGCCAAACTAGATAAGACTGTGCTTTTGCTTTAAAATAGAGAGATGGTGGAATGGTACAGATAATTTTAATTGTATTTCTTTTATCCAGTCAATATTTAGTGAGCAAAAACCATGACAACAACCATTGTTCTGGAGGAGCAAAGGAGTCGTGGCTCCCAGGAAGCTGCAGACATGGGGGAGACAAAGCAGCAATCATTTACTGCTGTTAAAGGATTCCCTCAGAGAAGCACAGCCTACATGAGTTTCAGGATAAGGGATTTATAACAGGAATTATATCTTACTCAGTTGTGGAAGGAGCTTAGGAAGTAAACATCTGAAAGGGAAAGATGGTGAATCAGAGACTATATCAACTAGTACAGCATCTCCAGTCCCCAAAATGGGAATGCACGTGGGACTGTACGGACACGTGTGTGGGAGGACGAAGGACAGCTGTGTCTATACAGCTGCCACCTTGTGGGTCCGCTGCCAACCATGAGAAAGGAGCCTGAGGACATTGTCAGACAAAGATCAATAGTCAAGAAGAAAAGCTAGACGTTGAGGAGAGGAAGGTCAAGCCAGAACCACATTAAACACAAGGACCTCACCAAGTAATGGCTGCTGCTGTTTCTGCATTGCTCGTCTCAATCAAGTTGTTCTTGACCAACTATAACTTGAAGGGGGTTCTGGGAAACACATTTCAGCTTATTCAATTTGGCTTCACACAAAATCCCACTATATGTATTTGTTTGCTTAAACCGTCTATCTTACATTGCTGAAATGTTTATGTCCAGCCAAAGTACATGGAGGTCTTTCCTCCACTTTATTTCGTGGGTAAGTGAAGAGCAGACAATTTATATGTTGCTAAATCTATGTCTTGAGAGTATTCACCTTAGAGTAATGCTGAGGCGATGGGGTGTAGACACCATCAGAACAACTTATGTTGCTCTGAGGGTGTGTTTTGAGCCTCTCTTCCCCCCCTCTTTTTTTTTTACTCAGGGGGCCGAAGGGTGATGGCTGGGATATAGCTCAGGTACCTAAGGTGAAGAGTGTTGTGGTTTGGAGGGTGTTTTGCACCTTAGCTTAATCAATGCAATGTCTTTCATGGAGTAGGTGCAAAATAAGTGCTTGAATGAATCCCTGTGGATAAATGAAAATGTGTGCCTGGCCAGTGTCACTCAGTGGTTGAGCAGTGATCCATAAACCAGGAGGTCATGGTTTGATTCCTGGTGAGGGTACATGTGGGATTGAGGGCTTGATCCCCAATAGGGGGCATGCAGGAGGCAGCCAATCAATGATTCCCATCGTTGATGTGTCTAACTCTCACTCCTCTTCTCTCTGAAATCTATAAAAACGTATTTTTAAAAAAGAAAAGAAAATGGGGCTGTCCTTTCTTTGGCAGAGGAAGATGGATACAAATATTTGTTCAATATCACAAAAATACTTGTGCAAAGATAAAAAATCTTCACCCAAATAGGTATTCATGGCTGAACAAAGGTATTCTAGGTATTCTAGGTCAACACCATCATCTACCATCTTGATGCCAGGTACAAAAAAGTTCCTCCCCTTTTCTCCTTCCACTCTTTCTTTTACTTAGGCAAACAGGAATGAGACTACATGTATTGCTTCTGACTCATAGGGTGATTGTGTGTGTGTGTGTGTGTGTGTGTGTGTGTGTGTGTGTGTGTATATATATATATATATATATATATATATATATATATTTTAGTCAGTTACCAGCATTTAAAAATGGAGATATTGCTTAAGTGTCCAAATGTCCAGTGACTCTGAGAAATCCAGTGGGGCTGCCCCCTTTAGACCAAGTACCCTCCTGATTGTCATAGCCCCCACCACTTTGAATTGTCACTTGGCACACAGGCTGCATGTCCTTTGTCACTTATCTCACATGTGACCTAATATGTCTGTCTGATATTATGTAAAGAAATATTGACAGTTGATAGTGATAATGCTAACCTATAAAGGTTAAATAAATCTATTTAACCTTTTACCACATGCAAGTCTAAGTACTTTAACACCTAATTTTTTATCTCATTCTCTCAGCCTTATAAGGTAGCTATTGTGTCCATCTTCTGGTTTAAAATCTGAGATTAAGGGACTTAAAGACCTCCCTTGAGTTAAATCAAAAGAAATGACATAGCAGCTAATATTGAAAAATAGGATCTAATTCAAGAACCTAGGTTCACAGTCAGCAGACTTTTTCTCAAAAGGACCAAATAGTTAATAATTTAATTCTGCTTTGTTGGCTCTCCAGTTTCTGTTGCAGCCACTCAGCTCCACCCTTATAGAATAAAAATAGCCTGAATAATAATACCTAAGGGAATGGGCGTGACTGTGTTCCAATAAAGTGTGATTTAGCAAAGAAGGCACAAGCTATAGTTGGTTGACCACTGGCCTCTACCCAGAGCCCGTGAGCCTCTGTGTCTGTAACCCCAACCAGAGTGCTTGTACATTCAGTAACTGCAGGGTGAACTGCCGCAGAGGACAGTGGGTGGCGTAGCATGGTCCCTCACGTGATCCTCAGAGGAGGTGTAACCATGTGAAACTGCTGTTTGCAAATATTGGCAAATTCACAGAGTTCAACCTAAGTGCGACGCCAATCTGTGGATGAAAATCGACGAGTGTTTACTTTGAAATTCTTGATTATTTCTGGTTTCAAATTTGAATTGTTTCTGGCTCCTTTTCAAACACTTGACATTCCCCCATGGGAACAAGAGGGAAGGAGTGAACACCGAAGGCTGTCCTGAACAAGTACGGCATCATTACACGAGCTAGACATTGTTAGTTCCCCGGACTGGGAGGGAACTGAGATTCACACACTTTATGAAACACGTATGAAATCACACACCAGTCCACAAGGTAGAATGTGAAGCACGTGTCTGTCTCCATTTTATTGTGTACATAGCTGGGGCTTCTATTCTGCATTTAACCTGTCTCCCTGGAAAGAAACAACTAGACCCATCGCTCACCTTTTCCTTTATTTAAAAAAAAAAATTACTGTTGAAAGTATTACATATGTCCCCTCCCCCACTGACCCCTGCTAGCCCTCCACCACCCCCTGCCCCAGGCCTTCACCACCCTATCCTCTGTGTCATGGGTTATGCATACATGCATACAAGTTCTTTGGTGGATCTCTTCCCACCCACCCATCCACCTTCACCTTTTCCTTTAAATATGCACTTTCATTATTATGTATGAGGGGCCTACTGTGTGCAAGGCACTGGGAACATGATGCTGGATAGGGCAGAAACACAAGCCTGAAGGGTACATTTCAGTGGGGAGAGACAGCCAATGTCTCTAAGTGACGAGCTCTGCCAGCCTGCCTCCTGGACTTCAGACTCTGTGCTCACCCCAGTACCTGAATGTGGGCCAGCAGCGTGCCTGTCTGTGTGGAGAGCGGCTCCAGAGAGCGTTGGGATTGCTAGGATGTCAGAAAGGCATCATGAGATGTCACCCAGCCAACTGATTCCCAAGTGTGTGTGTGTGTGTGTGTGTGTGTGTGTGTGTGTGTGTGTGTGGTGTTCAGGGGATCGGCCAGATTCTTTGGGGTTCTTTGGCATTTTGTCCAAGCCCTGCATGTTTCTATCTCATAAAACTGCGCACTGTCTTCAAACCTTTCAAGGTCACATGCTAGGTGTCAGGTATGCTCCGCGAAAATGGAGCTTTACAAAAGTCGGTGAGTGTCGTGGTTTTTATTTCCCCCCTTTCAGAATTATTGCTGGCTCTAAAAGAGTCAAGAACTCCAACTTGCATGAACTCTTCAACACCTCTCCAGATTCAACAAAACTGACATTTATAGCGCCGTTGAAGCGGAGACATGGCATTTGGCTTCGGATTGTTTGGACTGTAGAGTGTCAGTATAAATAGCTTTGATTGACTTTTGTATCGTGCACATCTGGAAGCAATTTATGGCATTCCAGCTAGATTAAAGCGCATTTTAAAGGAATTTCACCAGCTCTTTTCTTTTCTTTTTTTTTTTTTCCTGTTGGCCATGGTGAATAAAGTTTCAAAGAAGGTTTAGCTGCTGTTCTTAATGTAGACCGTGGTGAAGTCAAATTCAGGGCAAATGCAGGGTGGGGGGGGAGAAAGGAAGAGGGAGCTTTGTTTTGCCAAAAGAGCTAAACACAGAAGTGACTTTTCCTCAATTGTTTTGTTCACACTGAAAGGAGAGAGAAACAGGCCCCGGGAAGCTGGTATCACTGCACAGAAATCCCGAACTAAGTCATTTCTAAAGAGAGGGGCGAAGTGACCTACGAGAGGGTGAAAGAGCTAAGTATGTGTCACTTGACTCAACAACCAGAAAGGCTGAGCAGAAACATGAGCACTGACTTTTATTTCTTGAATATGTGCCTACTGTGCTATTCATTCAGTATGTACTTATGGAGCACCTACTATGGGCTCGGCGCAAGAGAGAACACACAAGAAGGGGCAGAGATGAAGATGGGTTTGCCACCCTCATGGAGTTTAGGTTCTGGGAAGCAGAAAGACATCACATGCATGTCCCACATAGGATTTCATTGCCTTTGTGATTAAAGTCCAGTGGAGAAATACAGGGTGTCCTGGTGCCTGTGGAACTGAGTTGGAAGATCAGAGATTTCCTGGAAAGATAGAAAATTTGACACAGATAGAAAAGATAGTACTCGCCATGGCCAGTGTGGCTCAGCGTCTACCTATGAAACAGGAGGTGCCAGTCTGTTTCCCAGTCAAGGGCACATGCCCAGTTTGCTGGCTTAATCTCCAGGAGGGAGCATGCAGGAGGCAGGTGATCAATGATTCTCTCTCATCATTGATGTCTCTCTCTCTCTCTCTCTCTCTCTCTCTCTCTCTCTCTCTCTCTCTCCCTCTTTCCCCCCCTTCTCTTTCTCCTTCTCCCTCTCCCTCTCCCTTCCTCTCTCAAATCAATAAATTATATATATATATATAAGTCAAGGGAGAGAAAAGGAATAACATGCCAGGCAAGGGGATAGTTGTCATTTTCATGCCCCCAAATATGGGAAGGAACAACCCAACATAGGTATTTTCCCATTTAGAATGAGAATAAAGAGGCTCAAATTGGTAATAAACTTCTTCAATGTCACTCAGCTATTCACTGTCCTTCCCTTAAAGCATAATGTCCCTTTAGGCCTTTAACCTGTTCGCACTGATGGTCTGCACAGGTGCAAGCAAACCACTTTACTTCTCTTGGCCTCAGTTTCTCTTTTTTTTAATATATTTTATTGATTTGTTACAGAGAGGAAGGAAGAGGGATAGAGAGTTAGAAACATCAATGGGAGAGAAACATCGATCATCTGCCTCCTGCACACCCGAACCGGGAATGTGCCAGCAACCAAGGTATGTGCCCTTGACCGGAATCGAACCCGGGGCCTTTCAGTCCACAGGCTGATGCTCTATCCACTGAGCCAAACCCGTTTCAGCATCTCCACTTTTTGATGAGGGAATTTGATAGATGTTTTATGACTTGGCGTCCCCTGGAAAGTCGAGGCATCTACATAAAAATGAAGTTATGTGTAACTTCTAAATCATTACATATAATACTGCTGTTCTAAAACTGAAAGATAAAAATTTTCAGACGGACAGCATTGGAGGAGCAGTAAAAGCCTTGGAGAAAATGAGAATGTACCCCCAAATTTCCCTACTTGAGGTAAGAAAATGAAATATCCATTATTAAATCAGACTCCTAGGCTTGGAGAGTCCGACCCCCACACATTGTTAGAGCGATGATATATAGGTCATTGTGGCCCTTCTTTCCCTTTCTGTTGCTGAAGGAAAGTGATGAAGTGGTGCCAAGAAAGTGGCAAATTGCCCTAAAAATCACATAAAAGTGCAATTTAGCGCACACAGTTCTGCTGAAGAAAACCACCTTTGTTTCATTATTAGCTTCCCAGGGATTTCTTTCCTTGGTTGGCATTTAAGTGTGGAAACTTGTCCTTTTTTCCCTTAACATAATGAGACCGTTCTTATGTTTTAAGAACAATAGAAAAAAGCATGAAGAGTGATCGATACATTACTGGAGATTTATGAACTACCAACTGGAGCCTTATTGCCCACCTCTGGGTATGATTTGGAAAGACAAGGGGGTAGAAACCTCTGTTGTTTTAAGTAAAAATAGAAAGAAATCTAATCTCTGAGACCATAGGATGAAAAATGTTCTATTAGGGATTTGCTTTGCCTTCCTCTCCTCTCCCTCCCCCTCATTCAGGTTCAGGCTTTTACCTCCGGACAAAAGAAGAGCTGCTTTGCTTAAAAGGTTTAGAACTAACAGGAAGGTAAACTCTGAAGTTATTTGTTGACATAATTTCTGACACTATTTTCCCAGCTTCTGTTTCAATTCTCTTTCCACTTGTCTGTACAGGCTTGACCAAAATACATCAAAACTGAGCTGGGCCA
>PVJN01000052.1:263853-323551 GCA_004026805.1 Lasiurus borealis | reverse complement strand
AAGTGTGACACCCTCTCCCACATTCCTAAGATCTCCTTTATCTCACTTGTAGAGATCTCCTCCACCTCTGGCTCCTCCTCGAAACCAATTTCTTGGAGAACCTCCGCATGTTGCTGAGACTGCAACTCTTGTAACTCCTCCGTGGTGAGTTCCAGAGAGTGCTCCTCGACGAGCTCATTCACGTCTCTCTCATCCACCTGCAGGCCCATGGGTTTTCCCAGAGACACTATCTCTTCCTGCACTGGCACCTCGGGTTCGAATCCTTCGAAGGTCCTTTCGATTAAGGCCTCAGGCCACAGCTTCTTCTATGCAGAGGTCAAAGTCCTCGTTGTAACACCCAGCCAGGCCTGATCAATAATTCTGAGGCATATCACGATGTTAAAGTGGTTCTTCCAGAACTCTCGAAGGGTGAGGTTTGTGTTCTCCGTCACCCCAAAGCAGCGTCAGAACAGGTGTTTGATGTACAGCTTTTTAAAATTAGAAATCACCTCCTGATCCATGGGCTACAGGATAGGAGTGGTGTTGGGAGGTAGGTAGACAACCTTTATAAACTTGAACTCTTCGAGGAGTTCATCTTCGAGGTTTGGTGGGTGAGCAGGAGCATTGTCGAGGACGAGGAGGGCTTGCATGGTTAGGTTGTTTTCCTGTAGATATTTCTTAACAGAAGGGCCGAAAACCAGGTTTACCTACTTTACAAAGAACTGCCTGGTGACCCATGCCTTTGGGTTTGCCCTCCACATAACTTGCAGTTTATCTTTTAAAATCTTATATGATTTAAAGACTCTGGGGTTTTCCCGAATGGTATACGAGCAGAGGCTTGATCTTGCACTCGCCACTCGCATTGGCGCACAGTGCGAGAGTTAGCCTATCCTTCATGGGTTTGTGGCCTGGCATCGCCTTCTCCTCTGTCATTATATAAGTCCTATTCAGCATCTTCTTCCAGAAAAGCCCTGTCTCGTCACAGTTGAAGACTTGCTGGGGAATATATCCTTTGGCTTCTATCAGTTCGGAAAAAGTTTTGAAATAATCCTCAGTTGCCTTCACATCTGAACTTGCTGCCTCACCATGCCTGATGATGGAGTGAATGCCGAACCTTTTCCTGAAGTTATCAAACCAGCCTCTACGTACTGGCTTTAAATGAGTCTTTAGATGCTTTGTCCGTGGAAGTGTGCGGGGTCTGCTTCAGCAAATCACCGTAAATCGCTCTCGCCTTCTCGCATATGATGCCCTGTGTTAATGTATCTCCTTTAAGCTGCTTCTCTGTCACCGACACCATCAGTAGATTCTCCATCTTTTCATGGAGAGAGCTACGGAGCTTAGAAATTATTGTAACACCCTTAGCTGGCGTTATACCCTTTATCTACTCCTTCTGTTTAAGCACAGTGCATATCGTTAAAGTACTATGCCCGTACTACCTCGCCAAGTCAGCCACTCGCACACCTTGCTCATATTTTCCTATGATTTCACGGTTTAATTCAATAGACATCATCCTCTTCTGAGCACTGACCTTTCCACTCGCTTTCTTTGGACCCATGGTTATAAAAAGAAATGTGATAAAGTATGTAAATGCACAAAAGATGCTTTGACAACGAGGTAAACAAACACACTGACTGAGTGTGCGAAACTATGAGACGCTCGAGTCGTGGTAAACTGGTGGGTCGTGTGCAGCTGGCCGATCGGCGCAATTACTGGTATCTCAAATGTTGCTCGTATTTCAAAGCAAAAAATCGCTCGCTCGACGTCTCATATCTCAAAAATCTTGTATGTTAGGGCACTCATATCTCGAGGTACCACTGTACTCAACTTCTCATTACTCTATTGAAATAAGTTTCCAAATGTTTGATACTTTTGACTTCCATAGAGATGCACAAGAGGCACTAATACAATGTAATTGGATTTGCAATTCTAATTTTGAAATTTGTACATTTTGTGTGTTTGTGTTGATTTGTCAAATCTGATGCTACTGAAGTATATCCTCTTGAAATAGCAGGGATTTTGTGGAATCATGATTCATTGTTTAGAAGTATTTTGAACATCCTGTTTCCTTAGACATCTACATGGAATATATAATATTTCAAACATTTTAAGTTTCCTAATTCTGTCAATACAGGGTTTTAAGTTGGAAGACTTTATTTATCAAATCTATCCTGATGTAATTATTTAAAAGATACAACTTTTGAGGAATTTTTGATGACATGGGAATAAACTCATAATATATTAATTGAAAAGAAGTGAGCACAAAATTATAAATAATCTGGCTCCAACTTGGTGACACATATATGTGTGTATACAGATGAAATATGAAAAACTGGAAGGAAATATACCATGTGAGTAATATGGCATTGGTTAAGTTGCTTCTCTTAATCTTAGTTTTCTTTAAATTGGGATGCCATCTTTTTTGCAAGGATCCTGTTTTGTTTTTTTATAATTGAAGTAGCATTGATTAATAACATTATGTAAGTTTCAGGTGTACATCATAATTTTTTTTTACTTTAATCTTTATTCAGGTTATTACAGTTGTTCCTCTCCCGCCTCCCCTTCCCATATCTCCCCTCCACCTGGATCACACCTCACCCTCTGTCCTTACCACCCTCCCATTGTCCTCATCCATAAAGGTATGATTTTTGTTCAGTCTCTTCCTGCACCCCCCCTCACCTCTTTCCCCCTGAGAATTAACAGTCTACTCCCTTTCTATGCCCCTAATTCTATTATGTTCACCAGTTTATTCCGTTCATCAGATTTTCAATTCACTTGATTTTTAGATACACTTGTTGATAGATATGTATTTGTTGTTCATAATTTTTACCTTTACCATTTTCTTCTTCCTCTTCTTTTTTTTTAAATTTTATTGATTTTTTTTTTACAGAGAGGAAGGGAGAGAGAAAGTCAGAAACATCGATGAGAGAGAGACATCGATCAGCCGCCTCCTCCACGCCCCACACTGGAGACGCGCCCACAAGCCAGGTACATGCCCCCAACCGGAATTGAACCTGGGATCCTTCAGTCTGCAAGCTGACGCTCTATCCAATGAGCCAAACCGGTCTCGGCTCTTCTTCCTCTTCTTAAAGAATGCCTTTTAACATTTCATATAATACTGGTTTGGTGTTGATGAAGTCCTTTAGTTTTTTCTTATCTGTGAAGCTCATTCAGACCTTCAATTCTGAATGATAGCTTTGCTGGGTGAAGTAATCTTGGATGTAGGTTCTTGCTATTAATCAGGTTGAATATTTCTTACCACTCCTGTCTGGCCTGCATAGTTTCTGTTGAGAAATCAGCTGACAATCATATGGGTGCTCCCTTGTAGGTAATTAACTGTTTTTCTCTTGCTGCTTTTAATATTTTCTCTTTGTCTTTTGCTCTTGGTATTTTAATTATGATGTGTCTTGGTGTGGTCCTCTTTGGATTTCTTTTGTTTGAGATTCTGTGCGCTTCCTGGACTTGTAAGTCTAGTTCTTTCACCAGGTGGGGGAAGTTTTCAGTGATTATTTCTTCAAATAGGTTTTCAGTATCTTGCTCTCTCTCTTCTTCTGGCACCCCCATATTTCTTATGTTGGTACACTTGAAATTGTCCCAGAGGCTCCTTACGCTATCTTCTCATTTTTGGATTCTTTTTTCTTTTCCAGTGGAGTGTTTTTTGCTTCTTTGTATTTCAGATATTTCACTTGATTCTTGCGATCCTGTAGTCTGCTATTAGGTTTCTGTATAATATTTTTTATTTCAGTCAGTGTATGTTTAATTTCTAATTGGTCCGTTTTCATCTCCTCTT
The DNA here is from genome assembly GCA_004026805.1 of Lasiurus borealis. NCBI lineage: Eukaryota > Metazoa > Chordata > Mammalia > Chiroptera > Vespertilionidae > Lasiurus > Lasiurus borealis. Next base: position 319,785 of record PVJN01000052.1, on the reverse strand, counting down.
GGGTCTCGCTATATTTATCCATTTTTTTTTAGGAAATTTTTAAAAAACCTTATAATCATGGTTTTGAATTCTATATCCAGTTGTTTGTTTTCCTCTATTTTTTTAGTTTGTGATCTGTTCTTTTGTCTCCACATATTTTGCTGCTTCCCTGAGATGGTAGAGTAACTTTGTGTGCTAGATGTCCTATGTAGCCTAGTAGCTCTGCCTCCCCAGTTACCTGAGTTGGACACTCTTGGTCCACCCCTTTGTGTACAGTCTTGTTGTAGTTAATTCTTTTTTTAAAAAATATATTTTATTGATTTTTTATAAAGAGGAAGAGAAATGGATAGAGAATTAGAAACATAGATGAGAATTTATGTTTCATCTCAGCCAGCTTTCCTGTGGTTCCGGATGGTGTCCGTTCTGTCTTTTAGTTGTAACTTTGAAATACTTGTATGAGGCAGCAGCTTAGGTATTCACCTATACCGCCATCTTGGTTTCTCTTCTATACATCATAATATGATATCTGTATGCATTCTAGTATGCTCACCACCAACATGTCTAGTTTTCATCCATCACCATATAATTGACCCTCTTTACCCATTTTGTTCTTGCCCCACACTATTTTCTTGTAACCAACAATCTGTTATCTATATCTCTGATTTTGTCTGTTTTATGTTGTTTTTTCATTTTTTGTAGTCTACATATGAGTGAAATACGGTTTTATTCTTTTCTGTATAAGTGATTTCACTTAGCATGATTCTCTGAAGATCCATTCATATTGTTGCAAATGGCAGTATTTCATCTTTTTTTAAGGCTGAATAGTATTTCATTGTCCACATCTTTATCCATACATCTGTTGGTGGACACTTAGGCTGAAACATACCTTGGCTATTGTAAATAATCTTCCTTAACAAGGTTTCTTAATCCTGAAAGTTGCTTGGTCTTAGAGGTGCTCAGTAAATAGTAGCTCCTTTTTGCCTCCCAGCCACTATTCTTACTTTCCAAATCTTCACCAAATTCCCACAAGGATCAAATCAGAGAATAAAGGAGCATGGGAAAAATTAGTTTCATGCTAACATTTTCAGTGGTTTGCCTTTTTAATAATTTCTTTACTGTGAATCAAAGTCTCACATCCTTGGGAACCAAACTCATGACAATCATGACGTGTCTTACCTCAAAGGATGAAGAAACCCAGCAAACCAAAATCATGATGAGCTCTCTGGAACAGAGTGTGAGAGCATGCCTCTCTTTCAGGCTCATCCCGGGAATGTGGGGTAACAGCATCACCATTCATCTTTCAGTGGCAGTGATGTGAAAGGTGTGGAGAGGGAGGACTCTGGGGCTGAGGTAGGATTTATAATTGCATGATTGTCTGGCCTTTTCCTAACATTCTTTTCCCTTGCAGGATTCCTGTAATTGTCATCAGATGGCCCAGTCTCCAAAACATTTCCGTATTTCAGTGACTTCTACAGTATGTTTTTTTTAAAGGTCAGATTTAGCAACCATCATTTGTTTGTGTCTGTTCTCTTGTGTATAGATGCATGTGGGTCAGACATCTCTAGAGTATAGAGAAACCAGTCTGAGGTTCAGTCCTCCTTACCATCTTCTCTTGAACTTCCCACTTCCTTTTCTGATTCTTTTCCCACCTGCACTGCTTTAAAGAGGCAAAAGTGCTATAGTCAGATGTCCTTTTAATCTAATAAAAGTCTGGGGACTTTTATAGAGCATTGCAACTTTCTTCTGCTAAAAGCCTCATGGAGGTATAGAACTGGACAGTGAATGGACCTTGTGAAGAATTATTCAAAGTCTTGGGCTATCCACTGAGGGAAACAGGGATATTTTATACAGAACCTGCAATTCACCTGATGAAATTTGAATGACGGAAATAGTAGCATTAATTCCCACAGCAGGTGTTAAGGTAGAAAAGTACAACCCAAAAGTACAGAGGTGGAAAAGATAAGTGTTTGGGAGGAGGATGTGATACAGTTTAGCTTAAAAATGAGAAAGTTACCTTGGAAGGGGGTATGTTTTTGTAAAAAAAAATCAGATAAGCTCTTAAAATTTGACATTGATTGCTTTTCCAGGAAGGGAAAAAATGCCTAAATGAATAAAGCTAATTAAAAAAAAACACACACAAAAATGGAGTGATTGATACATCTAAACTCTAGTATGTTTTCCCACTGCCTCTCATTCACTAAAGCAGAGAGTGAGTAGAAAGGTCAAGTTGGATAGGATTGGTCAACCAGATCATATTGAGAAGCATAAAGTTGAAGAGAATTGACACTGTTTCTTCGGATACACAGTGTTGGCTGAGAAATTGTGGATTTTAAAAGATACATTGCTTGACTAACTCTGACTCATCTAACTGGTAAAATAGTTCATTGCCTTCTGATGCCCCTGTTTGTCTTATGGTAGAATGTTCTCTGAACTTAGAGGGACCAGCTCTAGAGAGAGATGCTAACTGTTGACTTTTTTTACATTAAACTGCCCTTTAATAGTGGTATTTGGGGAAAAATATAGAAGTAAAAACCGATGCCTACCCCAAAAGCCATCCTACCTCTCTCTCCCCAAGTGGCTGGAGTTGTGGGATGGGAACAGGAAGCCCTTGATCTCAGCAAAGAGAGGAGCCTATCTCAAGATTAATATTTTAAAAAGTTGGCATGATTGTGCCATTTCCCTTGCCAGTGATTGGCTTAAGAGTAGATATGTGGCTAAGTTTTGTCCAATAATTTGCAGGAGGAAGTCTGCTGGGACAGGGTAGTGCAAGCTTCCCATCTGGAATGGGAAAGCATTGCTGCTTCAATGTTGGTTGTGATGGTTGGTGAGGCAGTGAGCAAGCATGAGGACAGATAGACAGGCCATGAGAAAAGCAGACCCCTTGTCCTGGACACTCTGCACTGCATGGCTAACTCTGAATACTTGTTCTGGGAGAAAACTAATAACTATTTAAGCTCTTAAAAACTGGATTTTCTGTAACCTTGAGGCCAATCTAATTTCTAATATAATATTTCTATGCTTTAATCATGTTCCCCTTCATATTTGTAAAGTATTTCTTAGTCTATAACTATATGTATCACTTAAAGCATTTTCTGTTTCCAGAGATGAGAGGGATGTTCTCCTTTCTGGTCAGATTGAAAATTAGAGCTGACCTTCTGCAGACAAGTACTCTCCTGCCAGGGAAGCCTCTCCTTGACCACTTCCTTGTCACTGCTGGCTGTACGTTGGTGAAAGGTGTGAAGGGGGACATAGAAAGATTGGGACATTGTCTAAGAATACGTTCTTATTAGAGTCATTGTTCAGTTTTCAGTTGGTATTGATACTTCTTTGAGCTGTAAGGTTTGCTTTTGTGTCACACTTTGTTTGCAGCCCTATTACTCTATTTAAACTTTTTCTTGAAGTTGATTCTCCCTGGTAGTAAAGAAAACTCTCTTTATTTCCTAAGATGAATTAAAATTAGTACTGCTTAGTATGGAGAATCTTTCTCACTTAATACCTCTAACGAGATACAAATGCTCTAAATGTGTCTGTCTGAGATTAGATTTGGAGAGGAACCTACTTATTTTAGTTAACTAATCGCTTTGCTTTTGTGTCATACATCCTTATTAAGCTCTCATGTTCCTGTCCCATATGGAATTCCTTGTGAAATTGGAACTCAGCAAGCATTGTTATTAACTTCCAGGGTCCATGGTACTGAAAATACCAGTGAAGTTTGTTGGCTCTACATGTTTTGTTTTTATAGCACTCATGCTTTTTTATGCACTCGTGATAAATACCATTCCTTCACTATTCTTGCAAAGTGAATTTTATTTATTAGTTGGTTCTTTCCTGGTGTTCATGCTTTTACTTACTAGTATAAAATAATTGAATATATTTGACAACCCCTCCCCCTCACACACACCCCTACTTTTTTGTTTTTGTTTTTTTTGTTCTTCTTATAGTCTGGAATGGTCTTAGCTCCTTGTATCTCTGGACATAATGCATCTCTGTCCTTTTGCCAAAAACTATAAATGTTCTGGTAAATCATACTGTGTGTAGTCATAGTGAATTAAGTTAGTTCAACTTCTCAGTGCGCCTGTCCTTGTGTTCTCTGAGGAAAGAGAGAAGGTAGTGAAAATGTTTTGAAAAAATTGACCTATGGAGTTACACTTTTTGAGTTAAAACACTGACTTCACTGCTTAAAATTTGCATGCCCTTGAAACAAGTGATTTGGCTGCTGTATGTGCCAGAATAATTCTGTACAATGGAGACTGTTCTGTTACTTACCCAATAGGTTGTCGGGATAATTCTATGAGAAGATTCATGTAAAGCTCTTACCAAAGTGCCTGGTCCATGCATACCAAGTATATAGCTGATAGGATGCATTTTTCAAAGAACTTTTTTTAAAAATATATTTTATTGATTTTTACAGAGAGGAAGGGAGAGAGATAGTCAGAAACATTGCAGAGAGAGAGACATCGATCAGCCGCCTCCTGCATGCCCCACAGTGGAGATGTGCCCACAAGCAAGGTACATGCCCCCAACTGGAATCGAACCTGGGACCTTTCAGTCTGCAAGCCGACACTCTATCCACTGAGCCAAAAGCTCGGCTCAAAGAGCTTTTTAAAATTTGTTTTTCCTTTCGCTCTCAGAACCACCCTGTGAAGAAGAAAGTATTATTAACCCTATTTTATAGGGCATGTCATAGAGACACAGTGTCGGTACATAATTTTGTTATTAATAGAGTTGGGATTATTATCTAGATCTCTTTTAAAAAAAAACAACAACCCACTATTTTATATATTTTAAAAACAACAATCCACTATTTTATATATTTCCAAAAGGAAGGAAGAGGGAGAGATAGAAACATCAATGATGATTTCTGCACTCCCCTTCCCCTTCTAGAGATCAAACCTGCAACCCGGATATCAAACAGTGACGTCCTGGTCCACAGGTAGAAACTCAATCACTGAGACACACTGGCAGGGCAGATCACTCCTCCTAATATGTTATGTACTTAACTGGGCCTTTAGGAAGTTGCCCTGTTTTTGTGATGTTATAGGATACGGAAGGTACATATGGGAAGGACATAAATTCCTATCTCTCAAATATGGCCCAGTGGTGTACCAGTTCATTCATTCTAAAATTACTTATTTACTTATTAGATACAGGTGTTTCTCCCTTTGCATGCTTCTGGTATGCAATATTTCAGTTATATGTTTAATTAAATAAGACCATCCACTAACAACACAGCTCGAATTTCAGTTACATTGTTAAAGTAACTGTGAGCAGCTATATTGAAGCAACTTTGGTTATTCGGTTCTTGAACAGATAGTAAAGGATGTAGCTGTGTTGGCTCCTTGTCTGTCAGGTAGAAACCCAGGTAATGTTTTATGAAGAGGGATTATGGAAAGAGGGAATTGGCCAACAGAGATGAAAATGCAGCTAAGAACTGAGAGGTGATACCACTAGAAGTGAAATGACCTCTGGTAAAAAAGTTCTAGGAAAAAATAGCTGACATGGAAGATCAGCATTGTTCCAGAGACTGTATGTGCAGCCGGAGGAGCTTAGCAAAGACTAACTTACTGTAAATTAAGAAAGTGATTGCAATGAAAAGGAGAACCTAACAGAGGAAAGGATATTGGTGAAAAAAACAAGTTCATATTAAAGGAAGTCTATGGGGATATTGCATCACAGTGAAAAACACAAAGGATAAAATGTTGGAAGCTAATCCAAACTTAGGTGCATGCCAATTCACTGAGGCCTACAAAGGATGCTTATTTGAAATTTTAAATTTATAAAGAAATAAAACGCTTTTATTTTCAGAATTTCTAATGTTTTGAATTGCAGTGTTCTAAACAAATGTTTTAATCTCCTCCTCATTTTCCTACACATATATAACTGAGAGTAAGAGAGATGTAAGTTTTTTTAACCAAAATGTCAAAGCTCATAGAAAAAATCATAATTTTCCAATTGATTATTAAAATCACTTTGCATGGGTTCAGCTTGCATGGTCATTTTTATGGTTTTGCATTACCATGCAAAGCATTGCCTGTATTTATTGAGTCAAGTGGCTACTCTTGTAAGTGGTGGGGATACAATGATGCCTTATGAAACATTATTCCAACATAAATTTATTGAATGTCTGTCATGTGCCAGATTGCATAAACACATGTGAATGAAAAGTGGTCCTTTTTCTCAAAAAATGCACATTTCAGTTAATTGATGAGAAACAAGATCATTATCCACAACATACTACATTTCTTCCAATGCAATGATAGGCAAATACCAGGCATTATAAGAACCTATAGAGTGGACATCTAACTTAGCTTGGGAGGGTCAGGATTGAGAGAGGCAGGGAGATCACCTAGAGGACTTAAGGGTTAATTTGGAAAAGCTGTGTTGAAGAGGGAGCCAGAGGTGAGAAAGTTATGCATGGAGAGTAATGAATAATTTAAAAATTACTGGAACGTGGAAGGCAAGAAGGGGGACAGAGAGGTCTGTAATGCCCCAAATCTATAGACAGAGAGTCCTTGCAGTTTCCCCGAAACTAAATTATAATTTGTACACAATAAAAATTTTGACCCATCTTAGTGTATCATTTGGTGTGTTTGATATAAGTCCTGAGACCACCCCCCAGTCCAGATGAAGACATTGACAACACCCCCTAAAATCCTTAGTGCTCCTGAGTGACTAACTCCTCCTCTCACCCCAGCCCCTGACAACCACTGAGATATTGTTGTTTTTTGTTTTTTTGTCCTTAAAGTTTTGCCTTTTTCAGAATGAATGTTATATAAATGGAATCAGACAGTCTGTAATCTGTTCAGTCTGGCTTCTGTCCCTTAGTGTAAGACTTTTAAAGATTCATCCATATTATTGCATGCCAAAAACCCACCTAAACCCTTTGGGTTTTAAGCAAGACAATGATCTGAGAGATTTGATGGTAGGATGGATTTAAGAGGAGCAAGACCAGAAGCTTTTACTATAATTTAGCCACGTGGTATAGAAGGAGGGTAGCAGAGGAGGGAGGGGCTTGGTTTGAGGAGGTGTGGGTGGTGGAGTTGGTCTCAACCAAGGCAGGGGAAGAGAAGGAAGACCCTGCTTGTTGGCTATGTTGAGAGGGAGGAGTTTGGGAATATCCTGAGATGAAGTCCAGCAGGGTGTGGTATGTGAAGGCGTTGTTTTCTTTCCTTCGCACCCTCTGATCTTTGCTTGAATCAAATTTGCTGAACACTTTGTCACTAAGAATTTGCTCTCCACACCTTGCTTGGACTCGGGACTATAAAAATGAAGAATGTCCTCTTCATATAGTTTTAGCTAACTCAGTTCACCTGTGGTTACCTGTTATTTTCCCTAGGTAATGATGTAAAAATGCCTCTGGAGAAGCTATGTTTTCTTGGTCCATGGCACTGAAAGTCACAGTTCAGTGGTCACAAAGTAGGTAGAGGTTCGGGATTCTGTTTTGTAAAGATCATTTCTACCTAAAGGAAGTCCCCTGAGCTGCATTTGTGAGGCTACCATATTTGAGCCAGTTTGAATTGTATGGGAAGTAGTGATGAAGGAATATAATACTATCCATATCTCACATATGGTTGACTCATTTTTTGTGAGGGGCTCTGATTTAGTGAGGATTCTGGGGCTGCATCTAGGCAAATGGGAGAATTCTGTGCTTGATTAACAATGACCACCTCTGGCCTAGGAAGGAAGCACCCTGGGAAGTGGTAGGCAGAGAACTTGCCCCTCTGAGGAAGGACTTTAAAGGAAGGCGATGAACCACACAAATGCCTGTCTCCAAAGGCACTGGATTCAAACTTAGCCCATGGCCATGCTTATAGCTGGCATAGCATTTCATCTGCAGGTCAGCTCCATGAGGTAAAAATAGGGAAATCGAGTAACAGAGGGGATCAAGTAACTTCCCCGATGTCAGACGGCTAGTACTGGTTCCATAGTCCATGCCCTTCTATAGACACAGGGCTGTCATAAGAATTACAGGATGCTAGCACCTGAAGGACTTGCCCTTTCATTCTTCTACTCTTAATTTTATAGTGAAAAGGAATGACGTCTGAAGAGGGCTCTAAGGTGACTCACTCAAGATCACAGGAGAGTGGAGGCAGAATTAGTTATTGTAGTCCCCCAACTTTTGCCCTCTTCCGTTTTTCTCCCCTCTCCCTCACTCCTCCACCTCCCAGCTCCTGCCACTCTTGCAAATTTTGTAACTCTGGCTTCCTTGTTTGTCATTTTTATATCAGTGAAGAGTAATGTTGCTGAAATAGGCAGCCTGGCAAAATTGGTGCTTAATTCCATTCTTTTCCTTGGCTTTGACCCTTTGGCCTGGGGATGTACTAATTGGCTCTTTCTGTGGCTTCTGTCACTTTATTATTCCCAAGGGAGCCTAGAATCACCTTTACTGCTCTCTAGCCTGTCCTGTTTGATCATTGATGGTCCCATCTTTTGCTCTTTCCAGTCTTTTCTTAGTAGCAGTTGGGGAGGGGAGTTGAGTTTTGGGATGGGGGAGGAGAGAAGAGGGCTAGGCTACCATGGGGTTGGGGATATTGCAGTGCTGCTCAAAGACCTTTGGACCTTTGTGATTTTGATCCCTCTGTCCCACCTGTACTGACCACAGCTCACCCCTCCACATGTTGGTGCAGGGGCATCTCTCCCCCTGCAGTGGGGTTCAGGACTAGATAGTGTTGATAAGTGTGCTTCCTCCAAGCATTTATTCACACGGAGCGTTGACTACACAGGCCATCTGGGATAGGAAAGGGAGCTCTTGCTTTAGCAGTTTACATTTCATATTGGCTGTAATTCTTTTTTGAGGAGCCATAGCTCGGGGGATAAATTAATTTGTTAATCTTCCTTTTTAGAAAATTTTCTCCTATAAGCTTTTCCAGGCAGAGTCTGGTGCTTATCTTCTCTCTCTTCCCGCTCATTTTCTCTTCCTTCTTTTCTTCTTCCTTTGTATGCCAGGTCTTTGTAAAAATTTAACTCTCTCTCTATATATCTATATCTATATCTATATCTATATCTATATCTATATCTATATCTATATCTATATCTATATCTATATCTATATCTATATCTATATATATATATATATATAGATATATATATAGATTGATTTTTTTCACAGAGAGGAAGGGAGAGGGATAGAAAGTTAGAAACATCTATGAGAGAGAGACAACGATCAGCCACCTCCTGCACGCCCCCTACTGGGGATGTGCCTGCAACCAATGTATGTGCCCTTGACTGGAATCGAACTTGGGACCTTTCAGTCCGCAGACTGACGCCCTATCCACTGAGCCAAACTGGTTTCGGCTCAAGTTGAGTATTAATGCATGATGGTCACCATTCTCCACAGTCTCTGTCATTAAAAATGTCCTTCTCAATTTCAACTAAGAATACCTGAAAAGACTCCTTGTTTAGGTCAGAGAAAGCAAATTTCCCTAGGTAAGTTCCCATATGTTTTCTGTAAAAACTGGCACACACTTCCTTTGTATTTTACCTCTGTCAAATTAGATTCTTCTAAGAGTAATCAGCCAGCCTAAGCCACTCATCTTTTTCTGCTTGCATTTGCCTGAGCAATTTTAACTCTTTGGTTGCTATCCCGAGAAGTGTGCTGCTTCCTATCACGACAGAAGTGTCAGATTTCTGAGATGGCCACCTTTTCAGTTTTCTCAGGAGGTCATGAAGCCCTAGGTCTGTACTTCTGAATAGGGGCCTGTGCTCAAAGGACATTTTCCTCTGGGTCATGGGAAGGGCCCTGGCATGTCCATATGATTCATTTCCTTTTGGTAAAGTTTGCGTCTATTTTTCCATGCTTTTTCTTAAAGTGCGCCCCCCCCCACCCCCAAACACAGGCCTTATCAAACTTGCATCTACTCTTGAATTGTCTCCTTCAAGAAATACATAGCAAGAATTTCTACCACCTTTGTTAGCTCCACTCTCTGTGGTCTCCTGGTTGTATGAGAACTTCTCTTAACTCTTTTGTTGTGGTTTCTGAAAAGGCAGAATAGCTGCTTATTCACAGTGAAGAGGAGCTGAAGGAAACATTGCCAGGGGGATACTGTAGAACTTGGGCAGTTTTGTCTTACATTGCAAGGGGAAGCTTAAAGATGGACACAGACTAACTTCGCCTAGTGGGAGTTGGATTGGCCAAAGGTGAGTTTAAGGTTCTAGTTCTTTCTCTCATGTGCAAGCAAATACATCCTTTTCAAAATACACTGAAAGCCATCTTTATGAAATGCTGTGTAGCATAAGCAGGTGCACAGGAACCTTACTCAGCTTCTAGAAGTGACTATGGTTCTGCTCATCTAACCGATTTAAAAACTCAAGTGACAGTTTTCTTCCTCTTTCTTCTCCACTTTCCTTCTTGGCCAAATTTTTAAGTTGATTGTTTTAGTTTGCATGGCCTCTTGGAACTGCCCCCTCCTTAAAAAAATAGAAAGTCTCATCGTGGTTACTTTGGTGTTGAATAAGCAGAGGTGGTTGATAAAGTGAATTCATATCATTCTTTGACTCCTGTTCAGTCTCACTGCCCTAATTCCTTCCAGGGCACTACTCTTTGGGCCCTCCAATTGGAGGCTTTTATAAACATTGCAGACTGTATTGCTTTTCAGCTCCTAAAACTTCATTTATTTCAGACACTTTCTGTGTTTCAGGTCCTCCTTGAGTGTAGGACAGCCTGTCTTTCCCCCCTTCATCTCTCCCTGAGATCCTGTTATAATTGTGGGATTATAATTATAATTTCCAGTTCCCAGGTATGCCCCCTATTTTGCTGTCTTTTTTCTTTAAGGCACTTAATGCTTTGTACCATGTGAAGCAATTGTTTGTACGTTTGGGTGATACTCCAGAGTAGGTTTAAAAATTCTTGAAAGGGCTTTGTCTTGTTTATTTTTAGTAGTGGTAGGTGTCCAAGTACTCAGTGGTAAAGGAGCACTGGGACTGCTACTAAGACCTCTGGGCAGAATCCCACAGGGCACACTGAACCCTAATTTTCTGTCTTCCCCATCATACCATGAGCAACTTCACAACCGGGACTGTGTTCTCCAAATTGCATGGCAACAAAGGCTCTCGGACTAAAAAGATAGGCATGCTTGTTTCTTACCATGTGATACTCTTCCACATTCTTGGAGTAGAATTTTCACCAAAAGTTTTGAATTTTTGACAAACTTCTTGGAACAAGAAAAGTGGCTGCTATTTCACTGTTAGTTGAGCTGTGTTTGAAATTTTAAATTATTTTTTAAAATCTTCCGATTTTTTTTGTGTGTAGAAAAAAATGTAACATTTTAAAATTGGTGTTTGGAAAATTTATCAATGTACTTTTGGCTAATTAGGCTGTTGAATAACTAAGGCTAGTAATGATCTATTTGAACATGGCCTTTATATTTCATGTGACTTATTCTTTTTAAACATTTCTAAACAGCATGAAAATAAAGTAAATAAAGTAAAAGCCCAGCTAGCTTGGCTCAGTGGTTGAACTCCGACCTAAAAACCTGCAGGTCATAGTTCGATTCCCAGTCAGGACACCTGCCTGGGTTGTGGGCTCGATTCCCTGTGTAGGATGTGCAGGAGGCAGCCAATCAATGATTCTCTCTCATCATTGACATTTCTCTCTCTCTCTCCCTCTTCTTTCCTCTCTGAAATCAATAAAAAATATATTTAAATAAAGTTTTATGAATTAATTTTTAATTTGAGTTTGTTGTATAGCTATTATGATCAAGTGCTAAGCAGAGCATATTGTTCGAAGCTTTTATCAGCTCTTCCCAAGTAGATCCTAAATCTAAATCAATATTAAAAGGTCGTAAAGAGTATAATTATTTCATTAGACTACCTGAGCTTTGGATAAATTTATAGACTCTTGAACCTTGTGTAATATGCAAAGGAGTAAGCTTAGATATGACATAAGCATACATCACTGTAATTTGTATCACTTATCTCCTCAGCGTAAATATTGTGCTCTTGGCATAAAACTGCTGTCCTGGAAATCAGGTTTTGGTTGTCTGAGTATTTGTGGGATTGGAGGAGGTTTTGTTTGTGTGTAGATTTAATTTGAATGCTAAGTTAAGATTTATGGTGAACAGTGTATGTAACATTCTATTTACGTTTTAAAAACTTATAAAGCATCTAAATCTGATCCTTGGGGACCAAGTTCAGGAAATAGGGTATAATTCTATTTTAATTGTTTCTCTTACTTGCACCATGTTTCTGTTTATTTGTAAGTTATGTATTTAAGACATTAACATATTTAATATCCTGTCATTGGATATATTTAACTTTCTACTAGACTTAGGCATTCAGATCTTTGGACTCTAAAAACAGCAGCAACATAAGACCTGTCTTTTGTTTAAAGTACTCACTGATTATACTTTGATATTTTCATTGCATGAAACCCATACCCCTGGTTTACTTGAGAATAACTGTTTCTAAGAATTAAGCAAGCTTAGTTTCTGTGACAGATTGTGCACTTCTTCATTCATTCATTAATATATAGAATTTTGAAAAAAAATATTTTTCAAAAACATCAAGTTCATACTGTGTGCTGTGATTATAGTGGATGTAGTGATGAACAAAAGAAAAACATTTCTTTCGTAAACCTCTAAGTGTTTTAGAATTGTTAGGGGAGGCAATATGAAAGCAGGCAATCACAGAACCAGGTGATAAAGGCAGGGAACCCTAAGTCCAGCAGCACATATAGGAGTGCCAAAGGGGCCCTGGAGGGATTGACACCTCTGCCTCCTTATTCTGAGAGTTTTCGAGGTAAAGGGGTCTGAGAAGAATGGTTAAGAATGTTCCTGGCATGAACAATAGCAATGGTAAGAGGCCAGGGTAAAGAGAAATAGCAGCACATTAGAATACAGTGGTACCTCCAGATACGAGTGCCCTAACATACGAGATTTTTGAGATACGAGCGATTTTTGCTTTGAAATACGAGCAACATTTGAGATAGTAGTAATCGCGCGGATCAGGTTTACCTCGACTCCAGCGTCTCATAGTTTCCCACGCCTCAAGGTTACGCAACGAATTAAACTCGTATCTCGAGGTACCGCTGTACTAGTATGTTAACAGTAGGCAACTAAAATTCAGATAATGAGATCTCTCATTTGGATAAAAATAATTTTCTTTTGTGTTTTACTTTGATGAGAAAAGTTACTACAAATTTATTTTTTATTCTGCCCTCTCCTTGTAACAGAAATATTAATTATTTTAGAAAATGTAAATTATTAATGCTACCCAAAATTAAAAATCAGTTACAATGGTATTACCTAGTTATCATCTTATTTGTCATTTTGTAACTATTCTTTCAGAATATATTCTGTGCATCTTTAATTTTATAAAGTTGAGATGATACCTAACATGATTTTTTTTTGTAACAGATTTTGTACTTAATGTAAAAGTCATGTTAATTGTTTTCACAGCCTTGGGGTACTTGTAAAATATGAATTTTAATGACCACACGGTATTCTGACATCAACCATTATTTATTTGTAGTGCCCCCATTATTGGAAAGTTGTTTCCAATGTCCCATTTTAAATATTGGTGCAGTGAATATATTCGTATTTAAACTTTTAAGTTTCTGATTATTTTCCTATGGTAATAAAAAGGTATGTCCTTTATTCTATGCCATAGCTCTCCCTCCTTTTTTTGGTAAATATAAACTGTTTTTAACACCTGCCCTTCCTCTGCAACCCCCAAAGTCAGTCCAGCCCTGACATGAAGTCTTAAATCTAGATTTTTAGATCTTTGGCTTTTAGACCAGTGCTCTCCAAGACATCTACTTGAAGAAAAAAATTGGAAATGAATCTTATTACATCTATACAAGTGAATGCATAATTCCTGTAGATGCTATGTGGTTGGACATATGTTGATGTAAATGTGAAACTATTATATCCAATGTCTTTAGAGTGTCTACATGTCTCTAGAAATATTTTTATTCAGGATTTTTTTTTAAAGCACAGCAGTTAAATCTTACAGGGGAACGTTCTTTAACTATATGATTAAATAATCTTTGTGTCAGTGATTGGAATATATCTTACTAGAAAAATACCTCTGTGGAGTTAAGAATCACAAGAAAAATGGGATTGTTTCTTGGGTGAGCATTTTTTCTTAAAGATTTAAAGAGGGATATTTTGCATAGGACCAGGTAGAAGATCCTAACAATACGAACCGCTTGGCTTATAGGGTTTTACTTTTTTTATATAGATTTTGTGCTGTTTCAGGGCTGAAGTCCTGTCCTCTTCATCTGCTCATCCTGTCTCCTCCTGAATGCCAAGTACATTGTACTCAATAAATATCCCCCAAAACACTTAAAAACCAATAGCTTTATTGTGATACAACTTATCAAACAGTTCACCTATCTAGGGTATTTTTATTGGTGTCAGTATTTTTTACTATATTGAGAGTTGTGTGAACATCACCACAACCACTTTTAGAACATTTATTAACCTCAAAAAGAAAATCCTATTCTTCAGTCCTCACCCCAACACTGCCATCCCCCTGTAGTTAGAGGCAAACACTGATCTAGTACTTTTTGTCTCTGCAGATTTGCCTATTCTGGGCATTTCATAGAAATAGAATCATACCATTTACAATATTTTGTGATTCTTCTTTCATTTACTAATATTTTCAGTATTCATTCATGTTGCACATATATAAATACTTAATTCCTTGTTTTTTTTTTTTGGGAGGGGACCAAGTAATACTCCATTATATTGCAGTATATACATGAATAATATAAGTATATATCATGTTTTGTTTATCTATCTATTAATTGATGGAACAAATACTTATTAATATCTAAATGCATTTTGGTAGGTTTGGTCTACAAAGGCAAAAAGCTAAGAAAGCAGTGAAGTTATAAGACCCCAAATTGAAGATGCTTTCAAAGCTTGTGAGTGAGGAAGGTATATTTAAATTAGTTTAGGATTAAGTTTGTACGGTTGATGGATCTAAGGGAAGAATATCACATCAGTCAGTACATCTTGTCAGTTCTACCTATTGAACACCTCTTGCATCTGCTCTGGACTCTTTAGTGCTGGCACTTTTATCTAGGCAACATCCTTTGTTTGGTCATTGGTTTATCACTGCCATCCCCAAAGCAGGCAAAAGGACCATTTATGAAAATGTCATTTTCAGGTCCTTCACATAGCATAGCCTGCATGGTTGCCTTCTCTTCTTTTCCCTGTCTTCCTCTCCTGTGGTATTTATTTTCTATTTAGAAAGGATAAAGTTGGGCACCATAAATTTTGGCTGATTCCACTGTAAGAATTGTGTATTAAGACCCTTTTGGAGCTGGTGGAGTGGGAATATCCCATGAGCTCTGGAGTCCATGGTGCTTGCTTCCTTTGAGCCTCTTATCATCTTAGAGATGTTTCCTTGCAAGTTGTCATGAAGGTTAAAGGAAATGTCATGTGGAAGTATCTGATCGTATGTATTTAATGAACTATGTCCTTTCTGTTTTTCATTTGGATTATCATTTGTATGTAATGGCTTAAGTGAGTTTGAGATCACTTCCCCTTACCTTTTTTCTTTCTTTTTATTTTTTTCTGATAATAGGAATTGATACACTATGACGAGTGCCTGTGGTTTAGAGGGTTTTTTTTATTCCAAAGTCTGTATCTTTGCCTCAAAACCCTGTTTTTGAGAAGTCCATGGAATTGCATTAGTAATCTAGCACCTCGCCTAGCAGCAGTGCTTCTGTGGGCCCCTGTAAAAAGGTGATAGTTCATTGCTTTCTTCTGTCCCCTAAAACCGTGGTTGGCAAACTGCAGCTCCTGAACCATATGCGGCTCTTTGGTCCCTTGAGTGGTAGCTCTTCCACAAAAATACCACAGCCTGGGCGAGTCTGTTTTGAAGAAGTGGCTTTAGAAGAAGTTTAAGTTTAAAAATTTGGCTCTCAAAAGAAATTTCAATCATTGTACTATTGATATTTGGTTCTATTGACTAATAAGTGACTAATAGTTGTACTATTGATATTTGGCTCTGTGTGTCTGTATCTTTATGATTTTCTCATTATGAAAAGTAATTATTGTTTATTTAAAAAAAACACTAGAAAATAGAGAAATAAGGAGGCCATAAAATTCAGTTGCAGTCTAAATTACCTGTTGTGTAATTTACCATGATTACTGTCACCAGTCCTCTTTGCATGGACATTTAAGTTATATCTAACTTTTGGTTATTTTAAACAGTCCTGGCTTTGATTTTGAACTCATGCGTTATTCTGATATGCTTTTGACCTCCTGAGTTAACAGTTTTCATGAAATAATTTTCCTGAGGTTTAATGCCAGATCCAGTTCAGACTTGTTCCTGTTACTTTATACAGGTCTTTTGTAATATTACCACTCACGTGACTGTACTTTTCCTTCTTGCACTACTTATTTTGCTATTACCTGCTGCTAGTTTTCTAATTTCTTTGTACACTCACCTCCATTTTATCTTGGCAAAGCTCTGCTTTTTTTTTTTTTTTATACCACTGTTCTGAGTTTAACTGTTCTGAGTTTAATTATTTCTTCATATTGGTTAATGTCTTTTCCCATTTCATTATTGATTCTTATAATTAAATTCATTCATTTCCATTACATTTTCTAGCACCACATCTCAAATTTGGTATCATTTAAATATTTACTTTTATTATTCTAAAAGAGATTGCTTGCTTTCTTCCAAATAAAAGAATCAATGAAGTTGTTTGTATTTAATTGTCTGTTGTCCAAATTGGGATATTCTTACGATTATTTCTAACCCAGGACTGTCTTTTCTTCTCTAGGGTTTGTTTTTTGGCCTATAACCAGTTAATTATGTCCTTAAGGAGCATTAGCCATTTAAACTAATTTTGATATGAAGCTAACTTTATCATGTTGTATATTCTTAGGCCATGGTTATGAAACTTGGGCATGCGTCTGAATTACTTGGAGGTCTTGCTTAATTATGGACCGCTAGACTCTGCCTCAGACTATCTGATCCTGTAGATTTTGGGTGGAGCCCGAGAATCTGCATTTCTGATACACGTCACCTCCCCAGATAATGCTAATCTGCTGGTTCTGAGACTGTTGTTCATTGAGAAGAACTGTTCTAAGGGAACACAAAAATAATTTTTGCATCATTTGTCCTCTGAAATTATCTCTACTCTTTTTCTCTTTAGTATACATTATATGTATATAACTGAGCACAGTTCAGTAGAGCTCTCACTTACTTTAAAAACAAACAAAACCCCTTATTGGCAACATATAGGAGGTTTATTGGTTACAGAGCTATAGCTTATGAACAAGACTAGAAGACACAGTATCTGGAGGCCTAGTTTAAGGCCCTGAGTTGTTCAGTTTGAGACAAGTTTCTTTAAATCTGTTACCATCTTAGTTTCCTTGCAGAAAAAGAAAAACCATTGCCATCTTATCTCTCTGGACCTTTCCCTGTTCTTCCTAAATCTGCAGGCAGATCCTCACTGTGTTTAAAAGGTTCACAATGTCAAATAGTATCTCAACTAAGAAATAGTATGTGTTTTCAATAAATGCTCAAAGTACTTTTAATAGAGGGTTTATCATAATGGGGATTTAGAAGTCAGATGAGGAAATAGTTTGAAATCATAGGTATTCCAAATGGCTCGAACGTAAGGTGGAACCTGGAGAAAAGGAGTTGGTGAGAGTGAAATTTTAAAATAATGGGAATCAAAGCAGTTATTGGATCCACTGGGTTCGGGTTCAGTTCAGTATGCAGTTCTCTGTTTCCTTATCAGATATAAACCAGTAGTTATGCTGTTTAGTGTCCTGGCAATTTGCATTTTCGAGTTTGAAGTTCTTTCTACTTGACAAGATTGGGGGTGGGGAGGGGAGGGTGTATGAAACCTTTGGCAGCAGGCTGTGAGGCATATTATTTGTATTTGAGTAGAAAGGATTCATTATGAGAAGGAGGGACAAGGACTGTTGGGGTGTGTGTGAAAGGTGAGGCTACAGCAACGCCTGGCAGCTGATAAGAACATAGAGTCAAATGAACAGGAAATTTTTTCTAAGCACCTCAGCCTCTCATGTTTAGACTTGGTAAAAAGGCTGCTGATTTAGCCACAGATGTTTCAGTTACATTGTAGAGACAAGTCCCTTGCTCTCTGAGGCTGTCACTGTGAGTTGGAATTTCAAATCTTTTCAGAAGGCCATTTCGACTATATTTTATTATTTAATATGCTCTCCTTCACCCATCTTTTGAAGGCATGACACGTGTGGTCTTCTTTTCTAGTCAGAAATTAGGAGAAAAATCTCAACGAAGTTAAGAAACCTTATGACACACCACATTCGCCTGAAGTGTTCCCATGTGAGCAATGGGCATGGGTATATACTAAAAGGGGGGAAAAAGGGCTTTTTTGTTGAGAGTGACAGGTCGAGCGAAGTTTAACTTAAATCCTTTCATTGATATTGGAAAGTCATAAGCCTTCATGTGACACTGCCACATTCAACTTACTGTGTGATCTTGAGCCCTGTAGCTTGTACCATAGCGTGTGTGTGTGTGTGTGTGTGTGTGTGTGTGTGCGTGTTTGTGTGTGAACAGTGTAAACATTTTATGAACTGCAGTGGCTGATCCATCCGTCTGTCTGGGCAAGAATGTCCCTTGATAGTAAAAAGAACAGTAATCAGGACAGAATTGGTCAATGTGGCATGTCTAATGGTGGGAAGATATTTGAAGGACTCACTATAGACACAATAGTCTCTCTAAATAGCCTCTTTGCACCCGGAGTCTTATTGCAAACAGGTTCATTAAGGAGAGACATCCTGACACACAGCATCACAGTAATGAAAGTAGCTCTGTTTTTCTAATATTGTTTCTTGCCACTTCAGTTATGTTGCTAGTACAAGATTTCCCTTGTGTTGTTGTATATTTCTCCAGAAAAAGAATCAGTCTTCATAGAATATACAATTATTTCGTACAGGAATGTATAACTCACACCTAAGATCCCGCCCGCTCTGTTTATGTGCACTAGTGTAAAAATAATTGGCAAACACATCTTCCAGACCAAAAGATTCCAGCACCTTCAATTTGTTTGGGCTAGATGATGTTGAACCAGAGTTCTAATAAACTTTAAAAAATGTGTAATGTTCAAAATGGATTTGTGATCAATCATAAAAGAAAAAAAAATATTAGTACAATTTCCCAAGAGGTGCAATTTTTCCCCTCAGGTTTTAGCCAACTCCAGTATGGTATCTGTTCAAAGAAGGGTTGGGGGGGGATGCAAAAGGTTTTCATCCACAAGCTTTACATATAACTACTATATGATGACTTAAGCTATTGGATTTTCTGCCTGTTAATGTACAGCATGAACATTATGAACATGGAAAAAAAAGGTTATATTGGTTTAAAAGTGGATATGGAAAATTTAATGTGCTCAAGTGGGAACAATGGCATATTAAAAAAAAGCACTCATGACACAGATCTAATAATTCAGTTGCCCCTGTAGGAGAAGGGTTTCAGCTCTGATACTGGCTCATAGTTTATTTTTATATACACCCCTGGTCCCTGCAGTATACCCTGTGTGTGGGTTCCAGAGAAAAGAAAGAAAATAACCTGTAGGGAAATCAGCCTGGAAACCTTTCATTAAATACATTGTACTTCTATTGTGTCGTTCACAGAGTCTTCAAGAAATAAAGAAAGACCTGTTATCAGTCCACATGTGTGAAATATTATATTTGAATACTACCATTTGTTTTAAGATTAAGGCTGAGGCTGCTGCAGACATATTAGTTATTATTCACTTACATCTGCTAGATAATGCAACGGGGATTTAAAAATTCTTTTCCCATTTCTAGTTCCTGCTTTCCTCTCCCCAAACAATGGCAGAGAGACTACCTTAACTTAAACCATGCTGGCTAAAATATTTTCTTGTTGGAAATGTTGCCTCTTTACAGAGGATAGGGTATGAAGGTAATAAAATCAGCCTTAAAATGGTTGGTGGAGTTTATCTGTCATTTAGCAATAGACGCATTTCTAGGGAAAATTGGAGAAAGTGATAAATACGTTCTCTCATGAGAAAAATACACAGGGTAGGGGTGTAACTGTGAACAGTGACACCTTTATCAAGTTAAATGTCCTGTGGAGTGAGCCTTTGTCTTGTCATTATAGTTCATGTATTGCTATGGGTGGGCTTTTAAAATCTGTAAACGTCTTATCTTTTTTTGCTGACTATTCATGCAGGATTCGCTAGGCAAGCCAACTGTGACACATATTCTGCCTATACTTGTAGCTGTCTCTTGGACGAAAATGAACACATATCTTAAACCTAAACCATATAACAGCATTTAATGAACTTCCAGAATAGCAGACATTAAGAGTTTGGTTTCGATCTCAGATACCTGGGAGCATTGTCCTACACAGTCTGTAGGAAGATTTATTATTTCTGAAGTAGCCTGTGTTGAAATCTTGTTATAAGTATAGAGAGTTATAAGCCTATCATTCTTACCAGATTGATAACTTTTTTCACATCTGTTAGACTCCGAGCCACCTTTTGGCCTCAGGACAGATACCACACATTCCACTCCAGATTAGGTCACTTTGCTAAGAAAAAAATTGTTTTTAAAAAAGAAAAAATTCTTATGTGAAATGGCAGGAGGATGAAGGGATAGTTTTGGAAATTAGGGGTGTATTCTTATATGCAAAACTTCTCCAGTGGGACAGTCTCTGGGAGATTGGTTATCATCATCCTTGTGTTAGCTTTCATCTTGCAGGCAGTTACCTCAATATTCCTGGGGATCATTTCAGTTTTGGTTCTGTCCCTACTGTAAGCACCTATTAGCCATAGAGTAAGTTAATTTAAAGATGTTGATGTCCTAAGTACTTATGATTTAGAAATACCTTCTGTCTGCCAGTAGATCATTAAGAGAATGTCTTTCTGATTTCCAAGGATGGATGGGCTTTGGGGAAAGGTTTCATATTATCTCTGTTTTACTTAACCTGACAAACACAACCACCTGGGTGGCTATGCAGGGTTTGGCCCTGCCCTGAAGGCAATAATGGGTGGTCAGCTACTGTAGATGAACAGATCTGGACCCACCTTCCATATTAGTATTGAGCCATGGGGACTGTCTTAGGTGTCTCTAAGCTATTGAAGTGTTTCAGGAAAAAATGAGTTTCCTGTGCTTACCCATGACTGCTGGGTCTACCATCCATTTGGGGCCAAAGTAGTTAATTGAGCAAACCCTTGGGCTTCTCCTGTGCAGCACCTGTTGTCCCTCTTCCTAGATTCTGTGTAGGTTTTCCATGGCCCCATTTCTCTGCGTTTGCATAGAGTTCCAGACTCAGGATGGGTTTATCCCAGGGCACTTTCTTAGAGCCCAAAGACACTATAGGGTGGTCTTCCTTCATGCCACTAGGCTTTTCTCAGGATTGCAGACACACTTCAATGACAGTGAAGCTCCTTCCTTCCATATCAGTGTAGTCAGAGGTGATGTTAATTGAGTGCTTATTGTGCTATAGGAATTCTCTTGGATACTTCCCAGGTATCATCTGAAGCTGGTGAACTGGAGACAGCTTTTCTCCGTTTTGCAGATGGGGAAACTTGTTACGAGTAAGAGGCAGTTCAGGGGTTTTCAGATCCCAGCCAGATCTTATTCTCAAGTCCAAGCCCCTTATACTTATTTAGCATTGTGTTCTAAGGTGGGTGGCCTCCCCAAGTTTGACTTTCTCTTCCTTCGGCTTTCTTCCTTAGAGCCATCACCTGACCCTCCCATCTTACTAGCAGGTGACTCTGTGCTTCCCAGAGCGAGCTGCCTTTTCCCTGTTGGTAAATGAGGGAGGACGATCCCTCTTGTATAACCTGCTGTGAAGAGTATTATTTACTGGGCAGCTTCTTCAGCCCAGGCATTGAGCCCTCCTTCACCACAGGGACAGGGACAGGCATGGGCCCTGCTCTCAGGAAGCTTGCAGACCTATGGACACATCAAGACACTGAAACAAAAAGTTCCAACATTACTTGGTTGTGTGTTGCATATGTAAACCATGCATAGATGTTAAAGTTTTACTTCAAGTTTAAGCCATGGCCTGAACAGTTTCTAGACTTTATCAGGGTCCTATTGGTAAAGCTCAAAGAAAGCCCCTTGTTTTCTTTGGTATCGCTCGATTCCAATAATTACAGGCTGTTGTTCCTTGTGATTAAGCCCCTAGATGCAAAGCGTTTTCACCTTAGTCCTCTTCCATTGTTCCACATTTCAGGATTTGGAAACCCGAGGGTTCTTACCTACTTCTTGGCCTCTTCACCTCTCACTCTCTCCTACTTTCACTTGTCTGCTGTGCCCCCATCCTTGGTTCCTCCTCACCTTTGGCTGCTCTGCTTTCTCTGATTTCTGAGCCAGTTTAAATTTAATCCTCTTTCAGATCCTAGCCCAGTTTTTATAATTTGTTACATCCCTTTTTGATGAAGGCTCTTTTAAAACACTTACCCCAGTGTTACATGCATGTTTGTGTGGGGCAGTCTCTGTTTCTCCAACTAGAATGAAAAGTTTCTTGAGGCATTGGACCCCCTGTCTGTCTTTCTAGTACCTGTCCCAGGCACATGTCTGTTGTCAAGTATTGATTTAAAACGGATGTTTCCCCCTCATTTTCTCTGGAACAGATCATCTTCTTTCATCTCTAACATTTCATTTATTCTACCTACATAACATGGCCAATTGGCCTATTGAATTGAACATATCCAGAATTAAATGCATCTCCTCAATTCTGCATTTTCTCCTTTTTTTCTAATTTTTAATACATGTCTCCATCCAGCCTTCCTTCAGTTAGCCTCAGTTCCTTCCAAATACTCACACTCTCTTCCATCATTCACCACCTTCTGAGTAGGAGGGTCTATGTAAGGAAAAGATCTCCTGGTATCTCTCATTCCTTCCACACTATCAATGCCTAGCCACATACGACTTCCTTGCCTAATCACATAACTCATCTTTTCACCTCTTGCCCTGATCTACTAATTCTTCTGATCTGATCATGCCACATCTTAAAAGTCTTTGATAGCTACTGAAGTATTTACTAGTGAAAGGATACTGGGTCTGGGATTTATTTTAAAGCTACCCAGTGGAGGTGGGAAGTTAAGGGGATTAGGGAGAGTACAGCTGAAACAAGGCTGACTGTGTGCTGATAAATGGTGGTGCATTTCACAGGGGGCTTATTATACTGTCACATTTGTATTTGTTTGAAAACTTCAATAATAATATTAAAATATAAGTCACAGCAAACTTGGACTGTAAGCCATATAGATACTTTTCAACTACTTGGCAAGGCACACTCCCTCCCAGTGTCTTGTTTGGCTTCTGAGCTCCCTCAGCTCTAAGAGGAAGCTATCCTACCTCTCAGCATGGTCTCTTGAAGGGCTCAGCGCCATAGTAAATGCTCCCTGGTCTATCTCGCTACTCTGATTGGTTCCCATACCCCTTTCATGGACTGCCTTTAGAACACATCACATTGTTGTCCAAGACCCCCAAATCCCCATTACTAAGGATGTTCAAACCATGCAAGTATGACCCACTTCTACATTTTAGTTCAATACTCATTGCATGCCTATTGAATGCCAGGACACTATGAATTCTTGAGATTAAATTTAAGATTACTTCTGACCTGTAATGGAGAGCCAAGTCCATCACCCAATGCTCAGTTGTTTGCGCTGACCTGCGCAGTGGATTCCATCCTCCCTCCTCGCTCCCAAGACCATCCCACATGCTCCTCTAGGAATGAAGTGTATGCTGTTCAGAGGTGCATAAACTGCACTGTACAAATGTAAAATAGCTAAATAAAACCCATTGCCCAGTCTTTGTCTCTTTGTAATGGTGATTTAAAATGGACAGACTCTCTGTTTACACTTATGAAGTCTTCCTCTTGCCTTCACCACTTCATAAAACTGGGTCGGGGAGTTGTGTTGTTTTTATTTTTGCCACCCATGGTTTGGTGGGGGTAAGAGAGGGGGACAGAGCTCATCTTAAAGTTACCAAAACTAGGCTCTAAGGTGAGCGGAAGAGTAACCCTCTCCCTAACCTGTGTAATGTATTTTAGTTACTTTTGGCTACTTAATGATTCCAAAACTCCAATAGAACTCTGGAGCCCAGAGGTAAAAGTAGAAAATGTTTAAAAGATTTCATAATTGAACTGATTTTTGTGGCCTGGAGAAGTGAAGACCAAGGTATGAGTTAATAACTGTTTTCAAACACATAAAATAATTTTACATGGAAGATGGTGCCAGCTGTTAGCCATTTGAGTGAAAACAAACAAAAAGACTTAGTTTGCAGCTGGAGGGATTTTAGTCAGTTAGAAATTTTTCATTAAGTGGTTCTGGGCCAGAACTGGGTTCCCATCCCAGTAGATTGTTGAGTTAAGTCCAGCTTGGAGGGCAGCAGGGTGGATTTGAGGAATTTAAGCATCCTAAAAATCGGGCTTTGTGATTAAAAAAACTAGCAGCTGTGAATGCCCTCCATGCTCAGAGCTGCAGAATGAGGATTCCCCTCATTCCTCCCACCTTCCCCCAAGTTGATAGAAATTAACCTCAATTAAAGAAAATAGTGATGGATGGCTACAGAGATAAATATGATATATCACATAGGAAAAACTACATTAAAATAACATTAAAGTTGGGACAGAGAGCGCTGAAAGTGGGAAAAAAAAATCAGTGAAGGTTGAAAAGTGATATCATTTACATCTCTGCTAATATGTAGACCTAACAGGACACATTAAGAAATTATGAGTGTGCCCAGTTGTGCTAAGAAGTTAGCTTTTTGACTTGACACACTCAGCTTAATATACAGTTTCCTTGCCCAGCTGTAATTAAAGCATCACCCATGAATGATTATAGCCCATGGAAAAAAACCTGTTACTTTTACCAGAAGAGTTTGGGTGTTTGTTTAAATACTAAGTTTTGGAGGGGGCCAGGTGGTGATTCTGTGACTCCGTGCATTTCAATATTTGAGCATATTTCAGCTTTGCTAAAGTCAAGAATTTCTTTTGAAAGGCACTAGTTTTATTTAACTAAAATGTTAGTAACATAATAATAGCTTTAATAGTGTTGAATAATGCTATTTTTCTTTATATTCAAAGCAAAATTTAGCTTTTAATGTTTTATTTCTGAGCTGGATTTTTGCGGCTCAAGAATAAAATTTTATACATGTATTTTAAGCAAATTATTATTGCATTGTAGAGGCCATAATCAGAACCAAATCCAACCACATTTTCAACTTGTAAAGTCCTATTGTTTTGCTAGAAAAACTCTTTTAAAGATTTTACTTAATATGATCTATCTATTTACTGAGTGTTTTTGTGCGTATATAATAGGGACAAACACCCCCGACTGCGTCTGGAATAGCATGGTTTCACTGTAGAATATAACTAGAGTAAATATTCCTGAATGGTAGAGCTTGAGTAGCACAAAAGGTAATCTTTAGCTGCTTCATTCTTTCTCTGACTGCAAAAGTTGCTAACTTTTAAACCAAGAGCCAAGATGAAAGATACTACCTTCCAAAAATCACAGTAGCTTTCATAGGCTTCCTGAAGAGGATTTTCTTTCTCCCTTCCTTCCTTCCTTCCTTCCTTCCTTCCTTCCTTCCTTCCTTCCTTCCTTCCTTCCTTCCTTCCTTCCTTCCGATTTTTGGGAGAATTTTGAGTTCTCTCATTGACCATAAATATATTTGTGGAGGGAGGCAGTGGAAATGAACCTGTTTCTGATATTATTTATCTATGAAGAACAAATTGAATTTAGCAAATTTATATACAAAATCTTAAAATTTTGATTTTAAAGCCAAAGGAAATATTGCTTTATATTTTTTTAGAAAAGGGTAAGTATATACAGGTATATTAAAATCATGCCAGCTTTTATAATTCTACATTAATAACATAACAAATGGGTTAAAATGTTATCAGTAATTTTAAGGAAGGAACTACAAGGCACAATTATTATAGGAGATTTCTGTTTTTGTTGTATTAAAGGTTAATCTTATATAGGACCAATGGCATTGCCCTAAGTGAAATAACTTTTAGTCAATATAGTTTATGGTATGCTCACCTTGGTAATACTGACTTGGGATTATATATACTCATGGTCTCTTGTCACAGATTTTTAGGTTGATTTTCTTCCTTAGATGAATGAATTTGTGCTTCCAGTTAATGTTTTAAAAGTTCAGGAAGCTGCCCAGCCAAGGTGGCTGACTTGGTTGAACGTCCTCCTAAGCACCGGGAGGTCAAGGTTGGATTCCTTGTCCCTTGTCTGGGCACATGCCTGTGTTGCAAGCTTGAGTTCTAGCAGGGGGCATGCAGGAGGCAGCCAATAGAATGTTTCTATCACTCCCTCTTCCTTTCTCACTCTGAAATCAATAAAAACATATTTTTTAAAAAATTCAGGAATATAAAAATTTAGAGAGAGAGAGAGAGAGAGAAAGTGAGGAAGATAAAAATGAAATTGAGGCCACTTTTTCTTCTGGTGGCTACTTTGGTACACTGTGCAAAATCGTCTCTGTTTTTTAGTACAGAAAATAAAATAATGTAAGGCTGTTTGGAGATTTAAATGTAATATAAATGTAATGCATTATTATAAGTATGCAAACATTAAAGAAAACCGGTATTGTATGGAAGCAATTACTGGCAATGAGTGAGCTACACACCCCAAAAATGGGTTGGAGCCAAAAAAATTGAAGGTTTCTGAACAGAATTACTTTTGTATGGGTGGGAAAGAGAGAAAGGTTAACTTTTATGAGGCACCAATCCCAGCTTTTATTTTAATTCTGATCACATACTTAGTAACCCAAAATAAATAAGAAAGAGATTTCATGTTAGGATTAGGTTATTTTTTCCTCTCTTGGTGTAATCTTCCAGTGGGGAGTGATTGGTTTTTATAGTAGGAGCATGATGTCCATAAATATGAACATGACCAAATGCATATATGGCTCTGCAGTTTTTAGACTTTGGGTCTTGTAATGGTTAAAGATGTTGCCGCCCTTGACAGGATACTTGAGTATTCTCTCGCTGGGTGTGTTATGTTCATCTTTAGCAGACTTACTGGGATGTAGGAAGGTTAGGTTTTTATCATCTGACAGTAACGGGCTCTGCAGTTTTTCTCCCAGTCACCACTAGCCTGGCAAAGACCCTGGAGATTGATGTTTCCTTTCTTTTCTCTTCATCCTATATGCTTTGCTTTTTTTAAAAAATTTAACAACTTCACATAACATAGCCTTTATCTCAAGGCAATTTTGCATTGTAATATTTGGGCAAGGTGGATCTTAAGAATGCAAGGGATGAAAATGGTTCTATCTAAATATGAGTTACTAAATATGGCTACTGACAGATTCTGTGCAGGTATTTGGTCCTTACTGATATAATCAGGTATAATCAGATCTCGTCTCAATCCAGAGTCACCAAAACTCCCCAGCCAGAGAGCTGTTTTGGGTTAGCCTGCAGGTTGAGCTGAGCAGCCATTAAAGCAGCACAGGGACTAGCAGCCCCTGTTACCAGAACACTGTATTGATGAATGAGACTTGGTCAAGTGACTTAACCTTTTTTCCTCGACTTCCTGTTATGTGGAATGGAAATGATAATATCTGCCTTTGTTCTCATAGGGATACTGCAATCCATTAAAGTCATTAAAACACTTTAAGGCACTAGATGCAAGGCATCTTTATTATTGTTATTATTACAGTAAGTTCTTAACGCTGTCAGTAGGTTCTGTGACTTTAAGCAATACAACTAGAAGGAAACATATTTTACCATAGGCTAATTGACATAGGCAAGAGTTAAGTTTCTAAGGCATCTCATCAACCTAATAAAACAACATTATTCTGTGACCTACTGTACTGTTATTTTATTACAGCCTCCTATACAAAAGGGGGCTTTTTAAAAATGCTAAATAATTAAATCTCAGAATGAAGTCTGTGGACCCAATAGTTGCCTGGAGCATAAAGAGGTCATGTTATTTACCTCAGTACTATGGAGTCCAGGATCTGTTGGTCCCACATATTAGTTTGGGATGAAAAAGCAAAATAAGTCCCAAAACACAAAATTGAAAAAAATTGAGGCCAGTGGGTGATGACTGTGGTCTACCTTGGAGCTCAGGTTGAGAGCTTCCTTAAACTGTGAACTTTGATGGTACTGACCTGATGCTCATCTTTCCTTTCTTTGGGATGCATATTCGGGAGTTTTATATTTTTAAAGTGGATTGTGGCCTTTGATTCATCCCCATATACAACTTTCATTTTCTTTGTTGTTGTTTTGGTGTGTTGTTGTTGTTTTTCTTGAAATACTAGAGTAAAAGGGGTGAGGGTGGAGTGAGTAAAGACTTTTGAATGTCTTGCTCGGAGGCATGTTGTGTAAGATAATTATGTTTCTTCGATCAGCCCCTTCTGGCGTTTTGTCTTGAGTACTTCTTCTATCACACCTCATATACTATTCCAGAAGGAGATGCATTCCCCATATGGCCATGGATGGCACCAACTTGATGATGTCCATGAAAAATAGAAGATCAGTCCTCACCTTTCTGAGTGAAGAGTTTGCTTCCTGGAGCACAGGTTCTTTTGATCTCAGTGGTGTCACTTTTCTAAAATAAACTACCCCTGTCCTTTGTCTTCACTTTCCTGTGCTTGTTCCTCAAACACAGTGCTTTGTAGTTAGATGAAGTGCAAGGGAGTTGAGTGTCATGGTCTGAAATATAAGATATTTCTGTTCATCAAAAATACTATGTAAGGAAGCCCACAAAAACAACTGCAAGTACTGAAGAATTAAGAAGACCTAAAATAAATGTGAATTTGTCAAAACATAAATTCATTTTTTGTTGCTTGGTTTTCTAACTTTTCTATAATTAGAGTCCCAAATTTAAAAGTAAGTTGCTTTTAAATATGGGTAGAATGATAGGCTTTTCCAACTCTTCCTGGTCTCTAACTATCATGGTCTAACCATGGATTTTCTGGAATTGATTTGTTTGAGTGGAAAGTCTTAGATGAGATCATAGTTTTGTATTTATTGTATCATTGTTTTGGGGGGCAGAGGGAAGAGTGTAATTACATAAAATTGAGATTGTTGTGGAAAATCAAGGACATATGTTTGCTATAGGTATAATATTAGTTTTTTAGAATCAAGAGGAAAACAAGGGAAATTATATCTTAAGTTGCAAGCTGACTATAGTTAGACCTGAACTATTTCTTTTAATATCCACATGTGAAAATTCTTAAGTGTGGATCACAGCTAACGAAGATTTTTCAATGTAACCTGCTTTTTTTTGAAGAGATGTTGCAGAACTCGCTGCACTCCCCCCCATTTCCCACCCCCTTCTAATATTCCATGTCAACAATTTCATTTTCTATTAGAGACTAAACAGAATGTAATTTGAAATGCCACCTTCTTCTTTGTGGTTCGATATACCTGCTGGGGAGCTCACAAATGACTTAATGGACTATTTAAGCGATTTTTATACACTTGCTGAGTGGTCAAACTGGGTCATTCTTAAAAATGCTGCAGAGCCAGTGGGACTGTAGGAGTGGATGGGGGCATGAAGTAGGTAGCTGTGTGGTTATCAGGGATCCCCCAGCATTTTGTATTTCTATGTATATCTAGGGTTCGGTTTATCATGGGTTAGACTGTTTCTTACCCATTTTCCACTTTTATAGACATTTTGTCCTAATCCTTGCCCTACACCCTTCCTCGATTAAGCCCTAAAGAATAGGATTTTGTCTGATAGGGTTGAGCTTTG
Organism: Lasiurus borealis; assembly: GCA_004026805.1. Taxonomy (NCBI): domain Eukaryota; kingdom Metazoa; phylum Chordata; class Mammalia; order Chiroptera; family Vespertilionidae; genus Lasiurus; species Lasiurus borealis. The sequence continues at coordinate 290,156 of PVJN01000052.1, read as the reverse complement.
GAGGACCACAAACTATTATAATATTTAAAATTTCCCCCTATTGAGAATGCATGATTTAGAACCAAAACTTGGATGTACAACTTTTTCCTGCTTTATTAGATATATAACACATGTAACTTTAAGGTGTATTAAATGATAATTTGATATATGTATATATTGATAAATGAATATCACAATAAGGTTAGTTAACACCTCTATCACCTGACATAATTACCTTTTTTTTTGTATGTGGAGGATATGCAAATTATTCAACAACTAGGCTACTTATATTCTAGCCAATAGTGAGTATTTCTGATACTCAATAGAGAGTACAGTTTTGGTTCTTTAGTAATTACTAGTCAAGGTGAGGCGGTTACGTTGAATTTGTCTATTCCACCTTAGTTTTGATTTGAAGGTGAGCAATAGGTATGCTCAGATAGGCCTTATTCGCACACTCCTCTGTCCTGTCTCCTTCCCCTCCCTTCTCAGTGGAAGTAGTATTGTAGTGTTACAAATTTTTGTTCTTGTAAAAGTAATACATAGTCATTGCAAATAAAATTCAGAACATACTTAGCTCAGAGTTTCTGTCTCTAAAAATTGAGTTATCCTGTGATATTTACATACTTTTAGCTATAAGTGTGATTATGAAATGCTTTCACAGATTTAAAATATGTCACACTACAGATGAATTATGTATAAATAGCATAGTTAAGCATGGTTGTTCTTGTTATAACTTGTTTTTATAACTTGTGCCTCGTATTTCTTTTTTTCTGTTGTTTCTGAGGGATATTAACACTGATTCACAGTGATACTGGTAATTCCTTTTAAGTTTGAAACTTTACATTGAATCAAAAACGATAAGATTTCAGAGTTAAAAAAAATAGGAAAAACCTTTTTGGTGTTTTTTCTATCCCTGAAGTCTTAAAAATAACTATGCTTTTTCATTATACTTCTCTCTAACATCTGTGCAGAAAACATACTGCCCCTGAATAAAACCAGCTACAGGTGTGGTCCTTGACTTCTCCTCTCTAAAAAAACACCTTTTCATAATTACGTACAAAATAATATTAAAGACAATTAACTAAATACGACTCAATTCCAACTGTTAAGATTTTGGAATGAAAATCACATCTTCTTTATTATTGAAGTGTGAGATTACAGCCAGCTGTTGAAGTGGTAACCTCAATCCATTTCTTTACATTGCTTTTTGGTGTGAACTGAAAACTATTATTATGAAGTTAAGTCTTATAACCCACTTTAGATGATTTAGTTGCCTGGAACTTATCACTGGTAAAATCAGAACAAATTACCTCAGGAATGTATGTTTATGCCAGAAACATGCATTGTGACCCTGGAATACTTTACCTCTTTCCATTCAAAGATAAGTTATCGAAAAGATAAGTTAAATAGTAATTTTTAAAAAAATATATTTTATTGATTTTTTACAGAGAGGAAGGGAGAGGGATAGAGAGTTAGAAACATCAATCAACTGCCTCTTGCACACCTCCCACTGGGCATGTGTGCGCAACCAAGGCACATGCCCTTGACCAGGATCGAACCTGGGACCTTTCAGTCCGCAGTCCGACGCTCCATCCACTGAGCCAAACCGGTCTCGGCTAAATAGTAATTTTTTATAAAAAACTTATTTAATTGTTATATCCCTAAGTGTAAGTAAAACCAATAGATTCTTCCAGTCTTTTGATTATGGCAAGAAGATAGATTGCTATATTGCGCCTTAGGCACATATTTTATATACTGGGCAATTAGAAATGTTATTAATTATCAGATGGGAATACTAACTTGAAAAATTTTCATGTCTTTTGTGCAAAATAATGACAAAATAATGGTCTCCCAATTATGTCCAATTCTTAGGAACTTGTGAATGTTATCTTATATACTAAAAGGGACTTTGCAGATGTCATTAAGTCAAAGACCTTGAGATGAAAGGCTGTTCTGGATTATCCAGGGGCCCAATCCAATCACATGAATCTTTAAAATAAACTTTCCTAGCTGTGGTCAGAGAGGGCCATTATTATAGAAGAATGGTCAGAGAGGTACAGCATTGCTGGCTCTGAAGATGGAGCAAGGTGGCCAAAGAATAGAGGTGGCGTTTACAAGCTCTCCTAGAACCGCCTGAAAGGACTGCAAATCCTGTTAGCACCTTGATTTTAGCCCAGTGAGACCTATGTTGGACTTTAACAGAACTCTTAAGATAATATACTTTGGTTTTAAGTCACTAAGGTGGTAATTTGTTATGGCTGCCATAGAAAACGAATACTCCTTGCTTTGTGTTTGTGATTTCTGGAATAAAATCATTACCAAAATCTGAAAACTATGATGGAACAAAAGCCATCTGGTATGACATATAAAATACTTAGTAATTTATAAGATTTCCTTATATATGGATTGGTACAATTCATTTTGCTCTTAAATCACAGAATGAAATTCAGTTTGGCTTTCCAACTGTGATTTTTTTTTTCTTAGTACTACTATTGTACCAGGAACATATTGTAGGCATTCAATAAATGTTGAAAAAAGATATAAAGTTACATGGTCAAAATTTGTGTTAGTTGTTAAAAAATGGAGTTTTGAGAAAGAGGTCTGCAGAAAATGAGGAACATAACTACTTGTGTCAAGTCTGAAGAAGTGTCTCCACATCTTTTGACAAATGTGTCTGATATTTCTGTCTGTCATGTTTGGCCATTGTCAAGAAATTGCTCAAGGGATTGTTGGACTCAAACCCCAGGTTATAACTGAGTTCATTCTGTATTGGTACGTTGGTCACTAGTAGTAGCCAAGAAGCAGTGGTGAGGGGGATTTTTAATCTTTCAGATAATGGCTTTCTATTTAATTAGTTGCAAAATGACAAGCTTCAAGGTATTATACCAAGCAAGATATTTAGGATCATCATAAATATAATAAAGCAGGCAATCCTTTATACTTCTACATCAATTTAAGTTGCTTCTCTATTTCACGGGCTAGTAAATTGGGATAGTCAATTAGAAGTATTTATTGGGAGAAACCAAGATGGCAGTATAGGTGAACACCTAAACTGCTGCCTTGCACAATTTCAAAACTACAACTAAAAGACAGAATGGACATCATGCAAAACCACAAGAAAGCTGACTAGTGGAAATTCTATAACTAGAAGGAAAGAGAGTGGCTCACAGAGACACAGAGGACTGCAAAAAACTGATGTACGGAGACACGCATGTGGAAAGGATGGGCAGCAGAGTGCCTAGCAGGCTTCCTCCAGCAGGAGGGAGATGGAAACTCCCAACTGCACTGAACCCCAGTTCTGTGCGAGACTCTTACGGGGGTGGGGGAGTCTGGACTGTTGAAAAAGGGAGGAGTGCATGGAAACTCAGGGGAACCACAAAAGGCAGAGGTCTGGAGACACATGCGCGAGTGCATGCAGAGAGGACTGACTGCTGATTGTGCAGCTGGCTTTCTCTAGTGGGAGGAAGACGGAACCTCCCGACTGTGCTGAACTCCAGTTCCAACTGCACTGAACCCCAGTTTCGGGAAAGCTCTGTGGACCTAGACTCATATGGGTTCTCGAAGTGCACAGAAATTCAGGGGAGCCACAAAAGGCAGAGGTCTGGAGGTGTGCATGCAAGTGTGTAGAGAGGGCTGCAGCAATTACCAAGGGCCTCATAGGGCAGGGCTGACAGGAAGCCAAGCAGATAGCTCAGCACTGAGACTTTGCCTCATCCACGCCCAGCACAGAGGCTTTTATAATTTTGCAAGTCTTGTTTCATAAGGCTGACTTCAGCACAGAAGTTTTTCCAGTGTTGACACAGCTGATCCTCACAGCCAATTGGCCTGGAGGTCAGTTCCCCCAACAACAATCAATACTTAACTACAACAAGGCTTTACACACATTCCACAAAAGGGTGCACCAAGAGTGCCCACCTCAGGTAACTGGGGAGGCAGAGCTACTGGGCCATATAGGACAACTAGCACACAAGCTACTCTTCCAACTCAGGGAAGCAGTGAAAATGCGGAGACAAAGAAACAGATCACAAACAAAAGAAATGGAGGAAAACAAAATGACTGGATATAGAGTGCAAAACTATGATTATAAGGTTTTTCAAGAATTTTCTAAAGGTTAGTAAATTTAGCGAGACCCTCGAGGATATGAAAAAGGACCAACTAGAAATTAAGCTTACATTGACTGAAATAAAAAAAAATATTATACAGAGACCTAATAGCAGACTAGAGGAATACAAAAATCAACTCAAAGATTTGAAATACAAAGAAGCAAAAAACACTCCACTGGAAAAGAAAAAAGAAAAATCCAAAAATGTGAAGATAGTGTAAGGAGTCTTTGGGACAACTTCAAGTGTACCAATATCCGAATTATTGGGGTACCAGAAGAAGAGAAAACTGAAAACTTATTTGAAGAAATAATGGCTGAAAACTTCCCCCACTTGGTGAAAGAAATAGACTTACAAATGCAGGTAGTACGTAGAACCCCAAACAAAAGGAATCCAAACAGGACCACACAAAAACACATCATAATTAAAACACTGAGAGCAAAAGACAGAATATTAAAATCAGCAAGAGAGCACTCACATGATTGTCAGCTGATTTCTCAATAGAAACTATGCAGGCCAGGCGGGAGGGGCAAGAAATATTCAACATGATGAATAGCAAGAACCTACAATCAAGATTACTTTACCAAGCAAAGCTATCATTCAGAATTGAAGGTTAGATAAAGAGCTTCACAGATAAAAAGAAACTAAAGAAGTTCATCAATACCAAACTAGTATTGTATGAAATGCTTGAAAGGTACTCCTTTAGAAGAGGAAGAAGAAAATAGTAAAGGTAAAAATGATGAACAAATACATATCTATCAACAAGTGTATCTAAAAAGTGAATAAAAAATCTGATGAACAGAATGAACTAGTGAATGTAATAGAATCAGGGACATAGAAAGGGAGTGAGCTGACAATTCTTAGGGGGAAGGGTGAGGTGGGTGTGGGAAGAGACGACAAAAATCGTACACCTGTGGATGAAAACAATGAGGGGAAAGGTAAGGGCAGAGGGGTGAGGTGGAAACTCGGTGGAGGAGAGCTATGGGGGGAGGGGAGGAAAGAGGAACAATTGTAATCTGAACAATAAAAATTTATTTAAAAAATTTATTTCATCCATACCAGTAACTTGGGAATAGGTACAAAGGGCTTTGACATCATATCAACCCATAGGGAAGATAGAAATAAAATAATCATAATAAATTAAATAATTACAAGTGCTGCAAAGAAGTATGGGGTGCTATAGAAATGGATAATACCTACTCTAGTTCAAGTAAAGAAACCATTTCTGTAGACATCACTGAAGAGTCAGGAAAGGAACCGGGGAAAGGGCTTAAAAACTATGTGAGGATGGTTGGAGCACAGAAAATATGGGCTCATCCTGAGAGGGTCAGAAGATAAAGCTGGTTAGGTTGACAGGAGCTAGATCTCGTAGGGTCCTCTTAAAGGGATTTTGGAAGAATCGGCTGTAATTTGGAGAAGGGCTTGGGTGGAAGAAATAAGTGAGTGCTAGGGAAGCTGAGGTCAGAGGTTATTTCAACTGTCAACAGAGGGTGGTGGCCATGGGGATGGAAAGTAGAAGAATCCAGAGATAAGTTAGGAGATTGTATATGGGTTTTCAGAGGGGCAGGGACAGGTTTGTCAGGAATAAAATTATGACAACAAAAGATACTTATTCTACATAGAAGTGTTAACATATTTACATGCATGTAAGATAACACAAGGGTGATTACAAAGTTGGGACAAATCTCAGTTTATACATTAAAGCAGAAGCAAGTATACTGAGGGCTCATCTCCTTGAGAGACTAAGAGCTGCCCCTTGTGAGAGTACATCTCATGAGACACTTGAGCTACTGCTGAAGGTTTGTTTTTACATACTGAGGAGTTTTGGCATTTGACCTTGGGAGATATTTCTACACTAAAAATGTGAGAGTGGGCTTAATCCCTAGAGTACATTACCTCTGTTCTAAAAGTTAGAATAAGGACTTAGATGCACTACAGCTCCAAGGAAACACTGGGAAGAAAACGGAGAGCCCTGGCTGCTGTGGCTCAGTTGGTTGGGTGTCATCCATGCACTGGAAGGTTGCTGGTTCGATTCCCAGTCAAGACACATGTGGTTGCAGGCTCCATCCCCCGTAGAGTGCAAGAGGCAGTCCATTGATGTTTTCCTCCCTCTCCCTTTCTCTCTCTCGAAATCGATTTTAAGATCTTTAAAAAATAATTTTTTTTTAAAAAAAGGGGAAAGGATAAAATGGTCTTTTAACCTTTATAATGGAGAAAATGGTTTTCTAAATACTCAAGTACCAAGTGCTTCTTGGTGCCATTTACTGAGGTGGGCAATTCTGGAGTAGGAGTAGACTTGAGGAGTCACAGATTGTACTTACTGGGATGCCAAGTTTGACATTCCTATTAGACATTCCCTTGCAGGTGACAGATATATGGTTGAATTCATTTGCAGTATAAAAGGGCCATCTAGGCTGAAGTTAGGGATTTGGGGACCGTCAAAGGTCATTTGGCAACTCGAGTCTCAGAATGGACTGTTTTGCCTAGAAAGATGGACGGTGGAGTGAGGAAGAAGAAAGGACTTTTTGTCTTTGGTTATACAATCAGGGAGTTAACAAGTATATAAGTAGATGATACCAAATGGTTAGTACTGAAGACATAATCATAGCAATGGTCAACATTTTCACTTTTGATTGCTTTTCCTAGGTAATGTAGCTCAAAATTAGGTCGCACACTCTTGTAATCTAGATAATTGCTTTTTGTACATTGTACATTCTCTTCAGTCTCACAGGTCTCCTCTTGTCTTCTTCCTGCATGTTCTCTACCCTTTCTTTTTGGCTTCGAGTGTCCTCTCATGCCATTTTGGTTTTCCTATTGTGAACTTTTGTTTATTTGGTCAGTTATTTTCACATGTAACTCTTAGGTGTTTATTCACCTTCATAGAATTAGGTATCTTTTTACTGGTTTATTTATTTGGCTGGAGTGGGCTAGGTTTTGAGGCTTGAGAATGCTTTGTGTGGATGTAAATGAAGGGTAAGGGAGGAATGTCATCTTAGAAATAAATAAATATATGATTGTGGGCCCCAAGTGCTTCTTGGGTAAATGCATTTCTTAGTGAAGCAGTTATTGCACATGACAAACAGGGTGGCTTTTTGTCCCTACTAGTATAATTGAAGGCAAACTGGAAAATAAAATACAGGGAAAGAATACCTCCTATCCCTATTTGCAAAAATAGTTTGTTCTATACTAAAATATGACCACTCTTCCTCTTTATTTTATTGGACAGCTCCGTTTGTTGAGTTGGGGACAACTTTGCTGAATCACATGTTGGTAAACCTTGCATTTATTGGGAAAGTTTCCTTATTCAGAAACACTTTTGCCACAGGAGGCTTGGAAAATAATAATAATAAAAAAAAAGTCGTAGCATTCAGGAGTGTCTTTCCATTTCATGAGGAGGTAGTGACTGGAAATGCAAACAAGAGTGGGCAGAGATTTTACTAACTGGCAGTATGAACTGTTCCATAGACTGGCCGTTTCATTGGGCTTATCTTAGACAGTTTTTCTGTTGTGAACATGTCAGTTAATAATTCACCCATGCCAGGAGGCAGAAGAAGCAGCCACACACTGTACGCTGGCACGGTGGGGCCTCTTGCTCTGCTGGGGCTCATCTTGGCTGGAGGAGTGTGCCGCATGGTGGCCACACAAGTACCAAGTGTCTGTGCTTTGACAAATGGAGGCTTGAGAGTACTCAGTAAGGTGGGGATGTTTGGAGTGATTCACTTCAAGTGATATCTAAAAGTAATAGATTACTAGGACTCTCCATCTGTTTCACATCAAAAAGAATATAACTATATATTTTTAAAAGTTTATTGTGAAGTAGGGTGGAGTTTGATATGGAGGAGACGGTGGGTGGTGGGGAAATAGATTATTTTTAAAGGAATATTTATGAAGCTTCAGAGAATGGGCAAACTGGGCTTGGTGATTGATACCTGCGATATGTTTTTATTGTCTAGTAAAATATTGGATACAGCTGTACATGTAAACATATAAGCCTCCCCCTTTGGCAGTGCAAACTTTCACGTCAACAACCTGAGTCCATCATCCCTTGCCATACAATTCGTTTTGATGCTATAGTGAACACAACTCCGCTGCAGATTTAAATACTATTTATGTGCATTTTATTTCCCTGCGTAGTCACTGAATCATACTGTAGTGTTGGCATGGTAAGTTTTGTAATTTGCTTTCCAATGTGAAGAGTGCTTTTCTTCTACTGAATGTTCACTCCTGCGTACTTTTTTTAGTTAGGCATTATGTCATTACAGAGATTTACAGTTATTTAATAATGATTTATTGTAGTAATTTATTCTGCCAGCTGTGGCACATTTTCAGTGGAATTTGTAAATCAAATTTACACAGAAATTTACCAGGACATGCATTTCAGGATTTAATAAAACATATTCTAAAACCTTTTTTGAAGTGGGCAATTTTATGCTAACCCATTTGGGATTAAGCTTTACCTTAACAGCCTTTGTTAATGTTCAAACTCTGCTGGGTCTGTCCCACAACCATTAAAAGAGGAGTTGGTGAGATCTGTTAAAATAAAAGACACAGTTTCAGGTCATCCACGTTGCTTCCGGACCATTAGCCTCATGTTATATTTGACCTGGGATGTTCAAGTGATATTAAGGGACGTGGAAACATCTTGACATTAGGCTCTGGGCCGTTCCATACGTTTTAATCACTATTAAAATGTGCATCCGGAATCATGACGGAGAATGAACCTAGTAGGTTATGTTCATTCTGGAGCCCTAAGTGTCAGATTTTCTCCCCTTTTGCAGAGCTCACTGGCCACTAACCATGTGGAATACATTTAGCTTTGGCAGAGTTGCCAGCTCGAGCTCCTCCTGCAGTTTTCTTTGTTATGGTACAAATACGGAAAGTTATTATATGTATTTTCCTCCTCTTTCCCTTTTTAAAATAGATGGTTAAGTTCATGTTTGTTTACTTGATGTATGTATTGTATTTGTTTAGAGAGTCCAGAAAAGAAGGATTATGCATAGATTGCTGTATAGCCTGTATTTTTTTTTTAATCTGGCAATCTGAGATGCTGTCTTTGAAATGCATGATTGCCAAGTAATTTGTAAAAATGAGTTGTTCTCTAGGATTGCATGTGAATTTCAGTTCTAAAATGAAACTGCTAATTTACAGCTTCAGTCAGTGGGTTATTTTGTCTAAAGCAGCATGGACTATCTCATTTGACTTACTACTGTCCCCAAACACATTGACTTCATTGATCAGTTGTTTTACTATTGTGAAGACACCGACTTAATATGCCTTGAGGCTAAGTTTTAGGTGATAGGTAATTGTATTTAAAGCAGTACACTTGGCACTACCTAAAATGGAAATGCAAGCATTTGATAATACTGCAGCCTCTAATTTTTTGTAGTAATTTTTATTTGCTTTTCATTTTTATGCACTAGTTATACGGCATGTAACAAAAATAGCCAAAACAAGTTGCCATCTGAAATATAATTCTTTCCCAATTTAAGGTTTTTTTCTTTGTTTTGCCATAATATATGACAAGGTGAACAGTTTGTCAACTAATCTCTTATTTCTTAAAATAAATAATTTTTAAAAAGTTCTTAGAAGTATCACACAGCAGTTAATTTTGTCTTTAGATAGGAATTCAAGTCTCGAAACATTAAAAATAGGATCTTTTAATTATCTCATTAGAATAAAACAATTCATTAAAAATAAATACATAGTATGCTTGGGAATTCATTTTGATTGTTAATATTTCTAGAGAAATTGTTATAAACTTTTTATATGATTATTTATGTGCTAGCTCAACAAATGACCCCAGAATATTTGATATTTATTTTATTGTTTTAAAATACATTTTTATTTATTTCAGAGAGGAAGGGAGAGGGAGAGACAAACATCAGTGATGAGAGAGAATTCTTGACCAGCTGCCTCTTGCATGTCTGCCACTATGGATTGAACCCACAACCCCGGCATGTGCCCTGATCTGGAATGGAATCATGATCTCCTGGATCATAGGTCAGTGCTCAACCACTGAGTCACACAGGCCAGGCTATTTATTTTAATTTTGGGAATGAGACTGAAGTTCAAGGGAAACAGATTTTTTAAAAGGTGCTAGAAATGGAATTTTCTTTTTCTGTAATTTTATTTTTTAATTACAGTTTACATTCAATATTATTTTGTGTTAGTTTAAGGTGTACAACATAGTGATTAGACAACTATATACCTTTCAAAGTGTCCCTCTCCCCATATTTCCAGTACCCACCTGACACCATACATAGTTACTACAATACTAGAGACCCTGTGCACAAATTTGTGCATGGGTGGGGTCTGGTGGGTCAGGGAGAAGGAGGCAGCTGGCCTTGCCCCCTGGTCGAATTCTCAGTTTGAACTCCTGGTTGAGGGGACAATTTGTACATTAGCCTTTTATTATATAGGATTATTGACTATATATTCCTGTATTTTACATACCCATGACTGTTTTTGTAACTACAAATATGTTCTTTTCAATGCCTTTACCTTTTCACCCAGTTCCCCAAACTCCCCTCCCTCTGGCAATCAAAAGATGGACTCTTCTTGAGATTTCATTGCTGATTTCTTAGATGTGGTGCCAAGTTTTCCTGAAGGCACTTAATACAATGTACTAGATATCTCTATTGGGGAAATCTTGGATAAAGACTGGTCTCTTTATTCTACCTTTTTTCATCCAGTACCCCAGTGCTCACAATGTACCAGGTATCTTTACTACATTTAAGCCTATTTTATAAGTAAGTTTATAGTTCTGGATTTCGTTTTGACTTTAGCTGTGTTTTACATTTTTTTCTTTTGGGCTTACCTGAAAATCTTTTTAAATGACACCAAATTGGAACTTTTGAAACAAGGCATAGTTCAGGAAGGGCAAGTAGGTTTCATCTGGTGGGTGATTTTGACTGACTGTTAGTGAATGCTTTGAGAGTCTGAGGTGAGTCAGGATGGGGAAAAAAGTTCTGTTTCAATTAGCAATGCCTGCCATAGCTGCTGAGGGAAATGGCAGTAGGATAAGGACCTGAAGTTCTCCCCTCACATAGAAACTCCTGAAAGTTACTATAATCCTTCATTTATTCATTATGTGTTCATACATTCAACCAATTTTCTTAAACACTCCTGAATGCAAGACAGCCTGCCAACCATGGTAAGGATATAGAGGTAGAACAGACGTGAATTTGCTTTCAGCTTTGATGGGTGGGAAGCTTAACTGTTCATTAACAAAAATGTGAAATATGGTTGGCAGCAGTTCTAAGAGACTGCTTTGGTCCAACTCAGAGACCCTGAGTTCTAAGCAAGAAGGCTGTTCATTTGCAGAAAACAGGCAGTCAGGAATACAATGTAGAGAATTCAGGACAGAGTTATGAACATCAGAGAATATATTTTAAGTATAAATATTTAACTCAGCATAGATGTGTAAAGTATCAAATTATATGTAATGCATACAATTAAGTGTTAGTTTTAGACATTCCTTCTCCACCATTGTTTTCTAACTGGAAAACTTCAAATTATCTTCTACCTCCCTCCCGGAAAGCTAATGTATTTAAGCATGAGTTCTTTCAGATCTTTAAAAAAACAAAATGTAACAGCTCTAAATTATTTCTTTGTGTCTCACTATCACCTAGTTTAGGTTCTCATGTTCTGTGATGGGCTGTTCATTTTCTACTAGTATTTCCTATATAGTGTTTAGATGCTTGTTGAATAGGCAGATGGAAACGGACAAACTTCCTTACTCTTGAAGCTCACATTCTATAGGAATGTTTGAATGCAACACAATCCCCTAATTCAGTGGTCTGCAAACTGGCTCGCTGCGGTTTGCTGCTCTGTTGACTAATGAGTTTGCCAACCACTGACCTGGACTCTCAGTTCCAGTAATTACAGGCTTTTGTTGTTCATTGTGATTAGGCCCCTATCCAGTGGTCGGCAAACTCATTAGTCAACAGAGTGGCAAACTGTGGCTCGAGAACCGCAGTTTGCCGACCACTGCCCTAATTGAATGAATATTTTTGCCTCAGATCTATCACTTTTCTGAAGATACATCTGGCACATTGTCTCTAAGACAAAACACAGCTTTTATTACTTAACTTTTCTGTTCAGAATCTTAAAGTCTAATTTTCAAGGCATCTACAGTTTGTTTGTTTATTCTTTTCCTAATCTCATCTTTTACTAATCTTTTACTAGCATCCTTCACTTCCCTAAGGAACAGTGCTTTCTTACACTTGTTTCTATTCCTGCCCATTTGGCATGATCTCTTTGCTGTTTGATATTATCCTTAGCCCAAGAAACTCAACCCATATCCCTCTTTTGACCAAATCACTTATGCTCCTGGAAGCATTATCCTATATAACAAAAGGCTAATATGTAAATCAAACCAATGGTGGAATGACCGTCACTGACGCGCACTGACCACCAGGCGGCAGATGCTAAACTAAGGAGCTGCCCCCTGGTGGTCAGTGCACTCCCACAAGGAGGAGCACCGATCAGCCAAAACCCAGGCTCAAGGCTGGCGAAGGAAGCGCAGCAGTGGTGTCAACCGCTAAGGACTCCTTGGGGGATGTCTGCCTGCTGGCTTAAGCCTGTCAAATAGACGTCCCCTGACTGGTCCTAGACTGCAAGATGGTTCAGGCTGGGCTGAGGGACCTCCACCTCCAGGGCACAAGCCTCTAGTAGTTAATAACAAAAGTGGTGACGTGTTGTAGGAGACAGACATTATTTCTGTCTTTTATTTAAGTAGGATGTTTATGTATAATCTTTTCAACCTCACTATAGGTCAGGTGAAAGTAGAGGACCTTGTCTTAAATACAAACACCTTTCAAGTATGAGCACAGTTGAGAACCAGGAAAAATCATGGTTCAAAAATTTTATCAAAAAATGCAACAACACATCCAAGCTTAGATATTGAACTTCTCAGATAGTCATTCCCCCCTATTGCTTTAGGATCTGAAAGCTTTAAAACTCTAAAATTTTTTGTTTTAATTATTAACACACAAATATTGTAAGAAGTGAGAAAAGAGTACAGAAGCATATACAGAGACAACAGATTTCCCAACCTCCTCAGAAGTAATTTCTGTGTACCAGATCCTTAAAGTTATAGTACTTTAGTCCAAATATAAAGATATTTATTAACCCCTTCCCAGTTTTTGTTTTTTGACACAAATGGTCATATACTATACTTTTCTATATCCTGCCTCTTACTCATTATTTATTTAAAGATGTTCCTTATCAGTACTTACAGCTTTATTTTATTCTTTTTAACAATTGCTTAAAGTTTCTTAGGAAAGGCTCATAATAAGATAAAACTAATATTTGGTTGTTAAATATTAGAAATACTGTATGAGTATAAAATGTTTGAATCATTAAATTTAAAAACAGATTTTCCCCAGAGATTCTTTTTCCCTCTAGAAGCCATCAGAATCATGCCTCTTCTCAATCCCTTAGAAGTCTTAACAGTATTACCATGTATTAATTTGATATTCAAAATGAAAAATTCTAATTATCAAGGAAGAGATTTACTGTTTAAAACATAGGGTGAATATGCAACATCATCTATCAAAATTCATGTCTAAAATGTAGAAACCTGGGGAAGCAATGCCAGGTACTGGGATGAACACATGTTTTGACATCAGACCAACTTAGTCTTGAAATCCCCACTTTGACACTTAATATAAGACATTGGCCAAGTGACTTAACTTTCTTAGCTTCAATTTCCTTATTGGTAAGATGAGAATAATAATTCCTATCTCATAAGACCTGTGAACAGCAAATGAAAAAATATTTTCTGCTTTCCACAAACCTGGCACACAACAGGTGCTCAGTAAATGTGAAGTGATATCCCTAGACTCTATGCCTATCCAGAATGATTAACTTCTTCAGAGATCTGGATGCTGAGATCCTACTGTAGCTTTTATAAAATGAATCACCCTGCCTTATGTATACTAAGCACTCCAGGCTTATGCACTGCTTTATTTTATTCTGTAACTCTTTAAGTGTCTGGCTTGGTTTTCTTCATACTCTTCACCAAAAACCTGAAATCTCTAGAAAGAAGTACAAAGAACCATACATGACCATATGTACCATGTGACAATTCCAAATGTCATGTAGCCAAATGTCAGAATCTCAAGAAGTGCTGTGCTTTTAAATGTTCAACAACTGGTTCATTGGGGTAGGGGAACTCTGACTCATAGCATTTGCTGATTGCTGTGGTCTAACTATTCCCACTGTGGCTGATTTCTAGTTTACAATGTGAACAGGTTAATATTAAACATTTGAAAGTTTAATAATTTGTTGTCACAAGTCAGTGGAGTGGCCCACTGTGATGTAAAAAGCAGTTTAGGAATCCCCAGTCTCAAAAGCTCATTTTTTGACTTTGCCTCATTTTCCCACTTTCCCTATTTGTATAGTAAAGCAATATGAGTAGATTCATTTCCTTAACTTTTTTTTATACCTATAACAATAAAAGCATAATATCATAATTAGACTAGACAGGGGGCTGAGGCAGAGGCTGTTAGAGGTGATCAGAAAGGCAGGTGAATGTTAGGGGTGGTCAGGCAGGCAGGCGAGCAGTTAGGGATAAGCAGGCAGGCAGTTGAGCAGTTAGGAACAATCAGGCAGCTAGGCAGAAGGGTTAGGGGAGATTAGGCAGGGAGGCAGGTGAGTAGTTAGGGGTGATCTAGCAGGCAGGCGAGTGGCCAGAGGCCAGCATTCCCAGATTGTGAGAGGGCTGTCCTACTGACAGTTTAAGCCTGATCCCTCCGGACCCCTCGCATCCCCCCTCACCTGCAACCCCACATGAATTTCATGCACCGGGCCTCTAGTATGACTCAAGCTGAGAGGTCAAGGGGCCCAAACTTTGTGTTTCTTGTCCTGTATGTGCAGTATGAATTCATTTTTAAAATGGTCTCTACTGGTTTGAGAGCTACCATTACGGAAAATGTGTCACAACGCCCATGTCTGTAATTGTACTAGAAACCCTGATATGGTGGTGGCAGGTAATGGCTTTCCTCACTGTGTATATATCTGTCACCAATAATACAGGGTGTGGCAAATGTAGGTTTACAGTTGTGAGTGCACAAAACAAAAAGTTTATTGTATTATTATAATTTATTAATTATTTTCTGTATGAACAATTGTAAACCTACTTTTGCCCCATCCTGTATCAGGTTTAGGAAAATACGAAAGGGAACATAATGCATTTCAGTGTTATTTCTTTTTAAAAAAAATTAAATCGTTATTATTCAGATTATTACATTTGTTTCTCTTTTTTCCTCTCCATAGCACCCCTCCACCCAGTTCCCACACTTCCCTCTGCCCTTACCTCCCTCCCATTGTTTTCATCCATAGGTGTATCATTTTTATCCAGTCTCTCCCTTTCACCCCTCACCCCTTTCCCCCTGAGAATTATCAGTCCACTCCCTTTCTGTGCTCCTGATTCTATTATATTCACCAGTTTATTCTGTTGATCAAATTTTTAATTCACTTAATTTTTAGATTCACTTGTTGATAGATATGTATTTGTTGCTCATAATTTTTGGCCTTTACCTTTTTCTTCTTCCTCTTCTAAAAGAGTACCTTTCAGCATTTCATATAATACTGGTTTGGAATTGATGAACTCCTTTAGGTTTTTCTTATCTGTGAAGCTCTTTATCTGCCCTTCAATTCTGAATGATAGCTTTGCTGGGTAGAGTATTCTTGGTGTAGGTTCTTGCTATTCATCACATTGAATATTTCTTGCCACTCCCATCTGGCCTACATCGTTTCTGTTGAGAAATCAGCTGACAGTCGTATGGGTGCTCCCTTGTAGGTAATGAACTGTTTTTCTCTTGCTGCTTTTAATATTCTCTCTTTGTCCCTTGCTCTTGGTATTTTAATTATGATGTGTCTTGGTGTGGTCCTCTTTGGATTCCTTTTAAATGGGGTTCTGTGTGCTTCCTGGACTTGTAAGTCTATTTCTTTTTCCAGATGTGGGAAGTTTTCAGTCATTATTTCTTTAAATAGGTTTTTAGTATCTTGTTCTCTCTCTTCTTCTGGCACACCTCCCAATTCTGATGTTGGTACACTTGAAGCTGTCCCAGAGTCTCCTTACATTATGTTCCCCTTTTTTATTCTTTTCTCTTCTTGTTTTTCCAGTTGAATGTTTTCTGCTTCTTTATATTTCAAATATTTGACTTGATTCTTGCCTTTCTCTAATCTGCTGTTAGGACTCTGTATAATATTTTTTATTTCAGTCAGTGTATGTTTAATTTCTAGTTGGTCCTTTTTCATCTCTAGTTGGACCTTTACCATCTCTAGTTCACTCTTTTGCATCTCTAGTTGCTCCTTTTTCATCTCCTTTTGGCTCCCGCTAAGTTTATCTAACTTTTCTAGCATATTCTTGAAAAACCTTATAAGCATGGTTTTGAACTCTATATCCAGTCGTTTTTTTCCCTCCATTTCTTTTGTTTGTGATCCCTTCCCTTGTCTCAGCATTTTCACTATGCTGGGAGAACTTCTGTGTTGAATTCAGCCTTATGATACCAGACTTGTAAAACAAAAGAAGCCTCTGTTGAGCTAGGGATGGTTGGAGTCTCAGGGCTTAAGGGACCACCTTGCCTTCCAGTCGGCCCCGCCCTCCACGGCCCCTGAGTCTCACATGACTAGGTAATCACTGGAGCGGTCTTTGTGTGGGCACGCCCACAGTGCCTCTAGACCGCTGCCTTTCCAGCTCTCCTGTGCACCAGGACCACATGAGTCTAGGTCTCCAGGGTTTCACCCGAAACAAGGGCTTAGTAGAGTCAGAAGTGGCACAGTTGGGAGGGTCTGTCTCCTGCCCACTCTTTTTAAGTCAGTGGCACAATCAGCAATCTGTCCTCCCCATGCAGTGTTGTGTGTGCCACTGGACCTCTGATCTTTTGGGACTCTTCTAAATTTCTGTGTACCTCTCCCTTTTCACAGTCCAAACTCCCTCTGTATGAGTTTCGGCTGGATCTGGAGTTTAGTGTCGTAAGATAAGGGGTTCAATGCCGTTGGAAATCTCCGTTTCCCTCCCGCCAGAGAAAGCCAGCCAGGTACTCTGGCACCCGCTGTGTCAGTGCGCGAGTCTACGTACCTCAGCTTTTTGCAGCTCCTCTGGGTTTCTGTGAGCCCCTCTCTTTGCTTCTAGCTGTAGAACTTACACTCAGCCAGCTTTCCTGTGGTTCTGGATGATATCCGTCCTGTCTTTTAGTTGTAGTTTTTAAATTGTTGTGTAAGGCAGCAGTGTAGGTGTTTACCTATGCCGCCATCTTGGATTCTCTCTCAGTGTTATTTTTTGTAAGAGGTAGACATGATAGGAAACATTTTTGGTACTTGACATTTTATTTAAATGTGGCTTTTCATTTACGTGTGAATAAATTCTCTCTCTCTATGTATGCCAGGTGAAGAAAGAGTGACTTACAGCCAAGGGCTGTGACCTCAAATGGCTATAGTGGGCAGGCAAGTAATGGAATTAAGAGAAATGGTTGGGGATTTTACAAAGGGAAGTAAGGAAGACTGTTCCCATTGGGGAATGCATGCTAGGACCAGTGGCTTGTGTTCACTGCAGCAGATTGTTCTGATGAAGGAGCAGCTTTCTGTTGCCATATCTTTAGTTTCCTGACATGTCACCCTTTGCCTCTCTCTCTTGTCCCTAGCAGCTGGAAATCCATAGTTCAATTAAAAATTTCTTAACTTTTTTTTTACATGTTGGCCATAGATTAAGCACACATGCACACTCATAAATACTCACAGAACCAAGTAAACAAATTTGACTTGAGGGTCAAACTTAGTTGGTGGGTTTATAGTTTGCATTGTCTCTTTACCTATAAATCCATGTGCAGCAACTAATATTTATTAAAGACTTCTGTGATAGGCATTGGCTAAATCTTTTGCGCTAATCAAAATATTTAATATTCATAACAATTTGGCAAGCTTTTTTATAGTTAAGGAATCTTGGCATTTGGAAAGGCTAAGTAACTTGCTGAGGTCACATGATTAGTAAAAGTTTCCCCAGGTATTCAAACCCAAGTAATCGACTGCAGAACTTTGGCACTTAACCACTGGGCAAAATTGACTCCATGGATGTCTCCACATGTTGCTATAAGCACACACACAAAACACAAGTAACTGAATGTAAAGGGTGGGCTGAGATTGTTGTCAAATATTAGCTCATTTGTGTGCAATGATAAGGTTTGCATGTGTATTTGATGGGATAAAGCACTGGAATACTATCTTCTTTCACACTTTATAAAATTTTTCTGATAAAGACCAGCAAGGCCAGTGTAAATATTTCACAGGGAGTTTATATTTCACTTTATCACAAACTAGACATCTTGAGTAGTAGGGCCAACATTAATTCTGTTCAAGGACAAAAGTTCCCTCCCTTCTCGCTGCCATATATAAACCCCACCCATGGAAATGCTCCAAGTCCTGAGTGATGATCACTTCCTCTGGGCAAGGGTATGAAGAATAAAAGTAAATCTAGCAGGAGGAGTAAATCCCAAAAGACAGAGATAAGTACTTGAGGTCAGAGACTGCATCTTTTATAGTTTGTCTACATACCAAACTCATTAATATGAATAATCATCTTAGCTGTAGTGGTTGTAGTAGCAAAAGTAATATAAGAAACCAGTCCTGTCTTACATTTGCTCACCAACTCTTTCATTATTTCTAGGATTTGCAGAGATCTCTTTAAGAAAGTGTGAAATCAGGTCCTCCCATGTTTCTCCTTTATTTCCACTTCTTTTTCCTACCACATAAAATATATTTCAGCCTTAAAAACTCCAGCCTATAGGGCTAAAACTGTAAGACTCTAGGAATACAAACAAAACCAGTGCAAAAATCTATACAGCGATCTTTTTAGGTTTTTCCCTTGGGAAATTTTGGAACACCATCAGACACCCTCTTTAGGATTTATTCACTTGGTGTGGAATGAGAGAGACAAAAAGAGCCAGCCTCTGTGGCAGTGTTTTTCTCAACACTCCAAGCCCATCGTGTGAATAGAAAGAACCCCAGACCTTCATTTTCAGAATTGTATCTCTGCCCCTGGCTCCTGGAGAAAGCCAGTGTGGTTCAGATGTGGGATGGGAAGAGTGGTTTGCATTGGCATTGGCCTTGCGGGTGCTTTGGGGCTGGAACACACTCAGTTGTGGGTTCCAGATGCTTGCTCTCCAGTATTAATGTGGCCAACATGTGAAACCATGTCACCCACAATACTACACAAAGGCCCGCGCCTCTGATAGTTTGGGAAATAACTCCCAGCTAAAGAAATTCCTTCTTGAAGGGCTAGAATACATTCTTGAACAGAAGTTGTTTTTCTGTTTTGTTTTTTCTTTAGATTGATGATACCAGCGAAGAGATGATGATGTTGGGCTAGGTACCAGGGACTGATCATAGAGTATCTACAGTCTTGGGACCTTAAACTTAAAATAGAAAAAAAAGGCTACTCTAAATCTTAGATGCACAAATGCTCAGTTCCATGCTGTGCATGTAGCAGAAAGTTTGTACATTCAAGCCATTGTGTACTTTCTTTGGAGATGTTAAGTACAAACCATTACTAGTGCTTGTCATCTGGCTTGATTCAGGGTGTGTTCAAAATGTTTCCACCAATTTTTATTTCCCTCAGCTGTCTCCAAGTTTGGCAGGACTAGAGAAATCTATATAGAAGAGAAAGGAAATGAGCATGGGTTTGGGTGGTGCTTTCTTTATAAATTTAATAACCAAGAGTCCTTTTAGGACCCAGAAATTTGTGTTCCTTCTCACACATAAGGCCTGTGCTTCTAACAGTGTACTTGAGAAACTGGGCTATTTCCCTCCCCCATTCAGTTAGTGCTGTAGTTTTCTCATTCAGGTACAATTTCCAGTGAAATAGTAGCTTATAAGTATCCCGAAGTTAGTTTATTGACTCTTATTGCACTTCTAAGACCTAATAAATAATTTATTAGTCTGATGGATATGTGGCTACCTAACTATGGGGCATGAAATATGCACTGTTTTTCTAATACACTGTAGGGAGACCTGTTTATAAAGTATTTAGTATTGGTTTTATAATGCACCGTTGACAACAGGAGACCACGAAGCTCAAAGATCAATCTCATTTTGGCCCACAGTATTAATGCGGCTTTATAAAGCTCTATGACAGGTCACTTAGACAGCAGTCCTCACGAAGGGACTCGGTTAGGATGAGAGCCTGCAGTGGCTGCCAGCGCAGCAGAGGAACGTCTTTGTCCAATTCCCTGAGGTGACTGTTTGGCGGTTGCTGATGTTGGCCAGGTGATGGAACTCATCATTTCCCTGAGTTCTCCAGAGGGTTTCTGGACCAAGAGTGTCCAGTTCTGCTAATGCAGGCTGCACTAATTGTACAGAGAGTCAATGTGACTTTGGACCACAATTGCAGGCTGGGAGACACGAATAATCAGGAATCAAGGGGTGGGACTTGGCTCTCTTCAACTTCCTGTCATGTTTGTTAATGAAGTGACTTCTTCCATATCTTCCACTCCTTCATTCAAATCACATTTGTGATATAAAGTTTTTATTTTTTATTTTTATTTGCTTGGGGAATTTCATTAGTTAGGAATAAGTTTATAGACATTTAAAAAACACCACAGAGTAATGTTTAAAACTTAAAATTGGGGGACATCTAAATAAAGATAAAATAATTTCATCCAAAAATCAATTATTGGTGTTTTAATTTGTTTATAAGAACTCTATGCTATAGGAATGCCTTATAAAGGCAATTATTTACAAGGTACAATTGCCTAGTAGGGTATATGTTTTGGAGCAATGCATTTTTCAACTTTGCATTAGGCACTTCTTGTGCTCTAAAGTGTTCTAGTTCCCAAAGTGAGAAATCTGAGCTGCACTTTCTTGAACCCAGTCTGTTTGCTTATAATTCCTTACGCTTTTTTTGGAACCAAAGTTGAGTTCTTTCTGCTGTTTGCCATGTCTTACTCATTTCTTATTATTCAGAGTTTCATTTTACCCTCTCCAATTGGACCAAACCCTTTCTCCTCTCAAGTAGTCCTTGGTTTTATCCTGCCTTCGTTACTCGTAGTAAGTGACCTCATCTTTTCTGATATAATCATTTCTTCTGTAGAGCTATCATTTATCGACCATTTACTCTGTGTTAAGTACTCAGTTAGGCCCTGGCTTGCCAAAGACGGACAAAACTCTGTTTCTTTCAACAAGTGTGCAGTTTAGTGGGAGAAATGAGCAGCAAACTGGGTTTCTGCATGAGCACTCTCAATATGTATATCTCTCACCTTCGGTTTCTGAGAAAACAATGTTGTTGTTTTTCCCTTCAGGGGTACCCTTTTCATTTGTGCTCTTGATCACATTCTCTCCTAGCACCCTTTTATGTTATTTCCCCCTCGGGCTTAGATTTTGTCATTATCTTTTTCTTTGTCGGCTTCATCTCTTTTGCCTATGGGTAGACATTTTTACACACTTGGCCTCTTCCCCCCCTTAGTGTGAAGCAAATCAACACACTAACACAACTTTTCATAGGCCTTGCTAACTTTTCAGACCACCCCTCTCTTACTTCACTTACTTGTTTTGCCAAATTTGTCCAAAGAATGTTTTATCTTTTCTGCCTCCCTGTCTTTATAATTTGCTTACTTAACTCCTTTAGAATATGGATTCTACAACTTCTATACCTATCAGTCCACTATTTCTCTTAGGAAACAAAATATAATTATAAAATATTGCAACCAGAAATATAAATTTGAGGTATGGTACAATGAGCAATCATTTACCCAAGCTTGGAACTGGTAATGCACACGTATATCTGAAGCCCTGGGCTCCCATCCCAATTATACTGTAACTGCTGCCATCTCCTCTACGCAATACCTACCCCCATTCAAGCATTATTCTGCTGAGTATTTATAATTATTCTGCACTTTGTTTTGCTCTTACTTTTTGCTACTACTTACTACTCTGTGTGGTTTTACTCTACTGTAAATGTAGCATTGTATTTTAGAACATTTAGAACTCTGACCATCCTAGCTCTATAAACTCTGACTTCCCATAATTCAGAACATTGGACAATCATGATGCCCCTTCTGTCTCCTGTCCCCCCCATAACTGTGGGTATCCCCTTAAATGCTGCCCTTAGCCACCTTTTTTTTTACCTCTCCTGTCACTTTTCTGTAGATGAGTCCCAGATCTGATAACTCCAGTGTCAGTCTGCTTTCTGAACATTTCTATTTGCCTAGTCACTGACATGATCTGCAGTTTTCTCAAATCGAGCTCCCTGTGTAGCCCCCAAAACTAGCTTGTCTCCATTTCTGTCGACAGTGCTGTCATTTTCCCCGGGGCTCAGAATAACAGAGTTTTAGTGTCATCTTCGACTCTTCTCATTTATTAATCGCATCTCATCTGTCACGCTTGTCCCCTCGATTTTATCTCTACATTGTAGTTTGCTTTTTTTCCCAGCTCTATTGCCTGCAGCTATTTACCCAGATTACTGTAAAGGCTTCCTAATGGGTGGCTGTGCTTCTGTCTTCTCACACTTCAGTCTTTCTGTTGCCAGATGAATCTTAGAGTACAGTAATGATCATCCCATGCCGCTGTTCAGAAGCTTTCAGCAGTTTTGACTGGGTGTGGATAACAGGATAAATAGCACCCCTTTAGAATGGAATCTAGGGCTGTTCCTATTATAATAGTTCCTGTTGATTAGTCCATCCCTTTCATTCATCATTGCACAGTACAGGTCCCAACTCATGTTCTAATGTTACTGGATCACTTCTCTGGGAGTATTACTAGTTCTGCAGTCCCAGTGCAAATGCTGCCATGTACAAAAACAGAAAATCCCTCTCTTATTTCCCTTAATTTTTTCTGTGTGCTAGATTGTAAGCTTCCTGTGAGCAGGGACTCTGCCTTAACTTTCCTGTTCTCCACATCTTCTTGTATTTGGCAAGTAGGTCAAGTGTCCCCTAACAAGGGTGAAAAATGTTTATTAATTTAGAATGTTTCCTTTTTTATAATAAATGGAAGAGAAGGGAGCTAGAAACAGAACTAGACAGGATAAACATGAATTACCTCTTAATCAATCCGCAAATGATTCATTCAGTCGTTCCCACTTTGTTACTTCCATTCTCTCCAGCCTTTGTTTATTAATGATTGACCACTGTCAGACTTAGAAGATTTAACTCTTAGAAAGGGTTTCCATGAACAGAGGAGTATTTTTTTTTTTTTAGTCTGTCTTGCTATGTTTTCAGCAGGCATACTCATTGCCTACCCCAAACTACCCACGCCCAAGTTTTCACACTTCATTCTGTCAGAGAACAGGCTCAAAGGGCTAGACTGGTGAGCAGGTTTCAGGATCCTATGTTGTGGGGATCTTTCCCATTTAAGCCTCTCAGAGAGAAACATCAATGAGAGACAGATATTGAGGATGTGCCCGCAACCAAGGTACATGCCCTTGTCTGGAATCGAACCCAGAACCCTTCAGTCTGCAGGCTGACGCTCTATCCACTTGTGCCGCCTAGTTAATACCTAAGTATTTTCTCTCACCCTTTTTCTATCTTTCACATTCATCCTCATTCTGTGAAACTCAGTTATTTACTTGATCCCTAACACTTACATTTGAAAAATTTGTTGCCAGCAAGCAGTGCATGTAATGACAGTTATCCGAATGATGTTTGATAGTAATAAAGTATCTGCTGCCTTTTTCTGTCCCTTCCATCATCTCTCACCCTCCATTATTTTTATTTTCCTTTTCTTTTCTTAAATATAGTTTTAATTTATTATCGCTATTTTTAGTAGTTTTACCATTAACAGTAGCAGTAGTCAACTTTTAGAATCAAAATATTACACGCATACAAGAAAGCGCACAAATCGTAAGTGTATGCTGCTTGATGAGTTACAAAGCGATCATTGCCAGAACCACCAAGTAGCAGGAAATGCAGAACATCACCCACAACTGGGAGCTTTCCTTGTGCCTCTTGCAGCCACTACTCCCCACCAAAGATTATTACTATTCAGACCTAAGCCACCTGTTAATTCTTTTCTCTTTTAACTTGCTGTTGATGAGTTTCTGGCATCTTCTGGGATTCTTAATTTTGAAAATACTCTCCAAGTTCATTAAAATTTGATTTGTTTAAAAAATTTTCCACTTGCCAAAACCGGTTTCGCTCAGTGGATAGAGCGTCAGCCTGCGGACTGAAGGGTCCTGGGTTCGATTCCGGACAAGGGCATGTACCTTGGTTGCAGGCACATCCTCAATGGGGGGCATGCAGGAGGCAGCTGATCGATGTCTGTCTATCATTGATGTTTCTAACTCTCTATCCCTTCCCTTTCCTCTCTGTAAAAAAATCAATAAAATATATTAAAAAAATTTTTTTTCCCACTAAAACATGGATGTATATTAAAGAAGCTCTGTGGTTTTTCTGAAGATGTTGAAACCAAGTCACTGGTATTATTGAACTTTTTAAATTTGCTTTTTAGGTTTGTGAATTTCACATAAGGAGGTGCCATCAATAGAGTTGCCTTTTTTTTAAAATTTCTGTAATAATTCCAAAAGCAGTGTTGGATTTTCTGGGTGTCTGTGTATCTCAATCTTTCTTCCTGAAATTTAAACTATTATGGCATTTTCACTGAAGCTGCAGGCTTCTCAGTCTGCATCTCGAGAAGGAAGTAAATTAAAAAATTAATACTATGTTTGCAATCCTTGCAACTCTTCATGGTCATACAAACCTAATTCCCCATATATGCTCCAAAGCCTGTGTTTAGATACTCATTTAAGGAAACACATCACTGGTTCTTTTCATCTAGAAGATTTTTCTCATAAAATACTTACTCTAGGTTACGGTAGAGGAAGCCATTGTCACTGTTTCTACCTGAAAGAAGTTGAGTAAAGTCACTTTTCTGTTTTGAAACAGGGTACGTAGAATGTTTGATCTTGTGGAGGTTCCAGATGCATGCTGACTGATGCTTTTATATCTGCTAAAATTGATTCTAAGGATTCATCATTTCCCCAACATTGTGTAAGCTACATCAACTACCACACATTACACAAATCTTTTTATTTTTTATTGTTAATAGTGTATCCAGAGATTGTGGCATTTGGATAGGTCCTGGATATGTTTCTCTGAAACAGAGCCCCGGACTAGGCGATCAGCAGAGGCTGTATCACAGTGATGGGTTCCAGTTGGTATAGAGAGAGGTGCCAACCAGGGTGGTTTCTCCCTTTGCCATAGGAAGGTGAAGCTTGTAGGTAGAACTGTATTTGGCTTACAGGGATGTTCATGCTGCTGTTTAAAGTGGTTTAAACTTGTGTCCTATTCATACCTTATTTTAGGAGGCCTGTTTTCCTCCCTCAGTTTCAGGTCACATAATGATGTTTTTTGCACACAAGCTTTCTTCCTCAGTGTAGGTGATCATACATTTTTTGGACAAAAGTTATTTTATTTTTAAAATCCTCACTTGATATTTTTTCCACTGATTTTTAAAAAATATATTTTATTGATTTTTTACAGAGAGGAAAGGAGATGGATAGAGAGCTAGAAACATCGATGAGAGAGAGAGACATCGATCAGCTGCCTCCTGCACACCCCTACTGGGGATATGCCTGCAACCAAGATAATGCCCTTGACCGGAATTGAACCCAGGACCCTCCAGACCTCAGGCCAACACTCTATCCACTGAGCCAAACCGGTTTCGGCTCCACTGATTTTTAAAAATTTATTAAATTGATTGGGATGACATGGGTCAACATGAACATACAGGTTTTAGGTGTGAATTTCTATGTTACAAATTTCAATGTATCTGTAATTTTTCCATTGGTTTTTAGAGTGTGGAAGGGAGGAAAGAGAGATAAATACTGATGGGAGAGAGACACACTGATTGGTTATCTCCTGAACACACCCTGACTCTGGGCTGGGTATCAGATGAACCTGTAACCCAGGTAGGTGTCCTGGACCAGGAATCGAACCTACAACTCTTGGGTGTGCAGGCCTTGAGATTTCTATATGTTGAAATGTCTCCTGCCCATTGCCAGAGCCACCTGGATAAGATATAGTGGTAACATGAAATAACGTACAATTTTAATCCAGATTTCATAGAGGAAAGAGAGACCAGCAATCAGAGAGGACAACACAATTCCCCCCTTCATGTGAATATATCAAGATCCTTAACTGAATTTTGAATTAGTTAATTAACAAGCTAGCTGTAAACCCACATGTATGTCCCAAATTTGTGGAGATTAAGCAATAGAATAGGTGTCTGCTA
>PVJN01000052.1:221353-258853 GCA_004026805.1 Lasiurus borealis | reverse complement strand
TACTTTTTTTCCTTTATCATTCAATTTCTTATTGCTTAACATCCAATTTAGTAATTAATGAATGACCTGAGATACTGGACATTAAGTAGTATACATGTATGTATTTTGGAAATGTTTACCATGCATCTTCCATGTTAAAAAAAACAAACGGCTAAGTTCATTTATTTACTTCTTAGAGTGTAAAGTTATGTCCCTCTGTATATTATTTCCTCTAGGAGTTTATATGGGGTTATAAATAGCCCAGCACACTCCTATATGACTTTTAGGAGTTAACATTTTGACAACAACTGAGCCAATTTTACATTCTCTTACAGTTGAATATTTTTCTTTTTTCCAGTATAACTAGAAAAAATAGTGTTTAAGCATAGGAGTTTACAAATGTTAAAGCAAAGGCTGATGCCAGATACTGCATGTTATACCTGAAAGCATTGTTGGGGGAAATTCCCTGGGAAGGGCCCCAGATTCTCCTCACCCCGTTTACAGTCGGTCCGTGATAGTGGTGCTGCTTGGAGAGGGCAGAAGTGTGTATCTATCAATGTGTCTGGAGAGGGGTTAGTGCAGGGTGTCATTTGGTGCCTGACAGTGGAACGGTGCAGTTGACTCTTAGTTCTGCTATCCAATGACATGCAGTGGCTGAGAGTTTGAAGCTGATGGTTGGGTCTCCAGTGCTGCCTGCACACCTGACAGGCAGCTGTTAAACTGAGCAAAGGCAAGCTCGGGGAGTCACAATCTATGCATAAATGATAGGGGTATCTGTGCAGAAGGTGCGAAAGAAGCTCAGACCCCCTCCCTCCCTCAAGACTCCCCCTTCCCAAATGAAATGCACAGTTCAGCCAGCTTCTTAACTACACTACACTCCTGCTACTGGCTGCCAAGAGGCTCAAAAAATCCACCTTCACTTTTCAGTCAGAAGAGGCAGAAGTGGATGTGAGAGAAAGAGAGACACAGAGAGACAGAGAGCCAAAGAGGGCAAGAGACTTGACTTTAAGAGACTCCTGTACTGACAACTCCATGCAGTTCGGAACCAGAACGACTGCGGCTGAACCAGGGTTCATGGGGACATGGCAAAACGCTGATACTAACCTTTTATTCAGAATGTCCCAACAGGTAAGTTACTTTTTTTTTTTTTTAAGAAATCTTGAATTGTTATGTGCACTTTTGTTCCTGCTGTTTTTCTCTCTTAACATTTTCCAAAAAAAAAAAAAAATTGATCACTTCATAGTTGAGCTCTATTTTGTCATTAATGTGTTACTGGAATGGCAGGGTTACTTCATGGTTTCCCTAAGGGCTCCTTAAAAGAAAAAAGGGGAAAGGATACAGAAGTAAAAGAAAGCAAAGGCATTTGTTGCAAAGTTTCACAGTACAACCTGGGTCAAGAGAAGACAGTTTCTTTGTTTTCTGTTAAAAATTTTTTTCTCAAAGCCACCACCCAACAGATGTGTCTTTCTATCTATACTAATCACTTCATCAAAGTATCTGCTATCTCAGAGGAGCTTCTCCAGCCAAACAGTGCAAAACGTAGGGTCCCCTCCGTACAGCCCAGCTGACTTGCTGGGGCTGGAAGCAGCTCGAACTCCGACCTGAGGACAGGAGGCTATGCAGGAGTCTCCGCCTGCGCCCAGGGTCGCTGGAGAGGCGGCGTGCGTGGCGGGCTGTGCCGGCCGGTCCCAGCTCCTCTGCCCGCCGCCTGTGCCCGCCCGCCTCCGCTCGCTCCTGCGCTCCCCGCCGGCTCCGGCTCCGGCTCCGGCTCCTCCGTGCGCCCGCCCGCCCGCCCGCCGGCACACTCACACTCGGGAGCAGCCTCGGAGTCCTCCCCAGAGCCTCTCTCCTCGGCCGAGCTGGCGGCGGCTGGATGTGCTGGCTCTGCCGGGAAAGCCTAGGTGTTAGTGCGAGGCCAGCGGCTACTGATAATTAATCACCGAGCCGGCGGCTTGTACCATGCGCTCGGTGATACGCGCCCTGCGCGCTCGGCTCCTCTTGCACAATTGCTGGCTCTGCGGCTCCGAGGGGGAGCGAGGGTGAGAGGAAGCAAAGGGAAACAACCCAGAAACTTTCATCTTGGACTGTGCTCAAGCGAGGGAGGGAAGTTCCCTGGTGCCTCCCTCCTAGACACGTCTTGCTTTTCAAAAGCCTACACCAAACCCTTTACACAAAGCCAGAGTTAGTGTGATATTATCCACACAGCACGAAAGTATCACTGACAAATACTTGGATTTTGAGCAGATGACGAACGGTTAAAAGATTGATATTGTTTCACTCCTTTAAAAAAAAAAACTGCTTTATTTAAAAAGAAAAATCTGTTTTGTTTGTAAGAGTTTATGAGAAAAATATTTTATTGAATTTATTTAGATTTTTGAAAGTGTTGATAATGAAGGAAAGAAAACAATTTGCTAGGTTATAAACTACCATAAGTTTAGGAATCCATCTGCAGAATATTGTGCACAGAGCCAGAGTTTTATAGCATATAGCTTGCGAACAGTTAGATCACAGAATTCTAGAAAGGATAAATGCATTTGAATAAGGTGTATTTTGACATATCCTGTAGAGGGACCCTGATTACTGCTGGTACGGTAAGCTGGGGTTTAAATGCAATCAACATAAACCCAATAAGCAACTCTTATGTGCAGTTTCCCATTCTTGCAAGTTAGGTTCATTTCCTCCCAGAGATATTCCTTGTCATTGCAGTGTGCTTTGAGAGGTGTGCTTCTGAGGCATGTCCCTGCCTGGGTGGCTCTGTTTATGGTTGGAACACAATGTGTTTTCACTGACCTTAGGACCAAATAACTTGTGCCACGCTTTAAAAATTAGATGTTACCTTCAGGGTTTTGAGTGAGTTAGTGGAGGTCAGGGTGTGTGTGTGTGTGTATGTGTCTGTCTGTCTTGAAAGGGAAAATTGGTTTAGGTCTCCCTCTAGCTAGAAAAGAGTTAATAAAACCAGATAGAGATAATGATCAATTGATAAATGGCTATTGAACCACATAGATGGTGTTAGATTGCTTCTTTGGCACTAGCCCATTTTCAAGTAGATTTGAATCTAAAGAGACATTAAGTTGTGGAAAACATTTTAGCTTAAAAACACAAATAAAAGTAAACTATATAAATGATGGAACAGAATTAGGAAAATAATTTGGAATCTTTCAGAGAAACTTGTACAACTAAGCTATTGTGATGTGTTTGATCCAGCTATTTGATTTTGTGGATATTTTAAGGTTTATTTTGTGTGTGCATGTGTGTATATATGTGTCACAGAGAGCTTCAGTGATTATATAAACAGAGTAGAAATATAGGGAAGTAATTTATGTAAAATTATGTCATATAAAACTATAATATTAATTATACTATATATTAAACAGTAATATAATAAAGGGAGAAATTAACAATTTAAAAAGTGTGATTTAACTATATTTTGATTCATTTTTTGGTTTTGATAGTTAGCAACTCCCCCCTCTTTTTCTCTTCTGGTTGCTATATGTTTACATCCTATGTGTTTTTGAAAAATGTGTAAGAGAGGGTAAGAATTTACATGTGGATTTTTTTTTCTTCTTCAGGATGACATTTTAGTTTGTATAAATATTGTGTAAACTTAAATTAAACAATGTGTAAATCTAAAAAAATATGTATTGTGCATGTTTACCATGTTTATTTTCCTTAACTATAGTTCATCAGCAATGCTGATTTAGAAAATGTCTGTAAGTATGTATGTATGTGCAAGAAAGACACTTTTCTTAAACTGGTATCTTTTGAAGCCAAGAATTTCAAAGGAATATTAGTTTCAATATAAAACATTAGCCAGCTTTTGTCGTACTACAAATAAAAGTTTGTCTAGATTAATCAAGTATGCAAAAATTCTGTATATCTTATTGCTTACAGTAAAAAGATTTTTCTATTATGATTGTAATTTCTAAGAAAAAAAACTGCTTTAGCATTTGACATAAAATTTGATCTATTTTTATTTCAAAGTTTTCTGTAATAACATAAAAACTAAGATTTACCTGATCATTTCATTAAGTATTAGAGAAGACAAGTTGTTATCAAAACTGAGTTAAAGAGAATTCACCAACAGTATTATTTAACTGCAGCACAAGTAGTAGAAAAAGTCTCACTGAAATTTAATAATCTAGGTTTGTCTTTTACAGGTAAATTAGGAGATAGAGATGTAAAAATCTTTGTCTTTTATTTTATATGAGTGAAATTGAATCTGCTGATACATAAATCCTTCAGTCTGTCCAATACTGACAAAAAGATAGCACTATATGAAGCCAATTTAGATTTGGTAGAATTAAGGATGTTCTCCTAATGTTCAATATATAACAATTTGAGTGCATTTTTCTGCCTCTCCACATTTTTATCCCATATTCCATTATGATTTTTTTCAAAAGGGATGTTTTTTTTCCATACAGACAAATATTTGATAACCTTAAAGGGCATGACTCTTGACTTAGTAAAGGGAGTTCTTACTTGGCTTACTTTGATCAGTGACAGGCCGAGAATGACCAGAAACCCTTTACTCATCTTCTCTGTTAATCTCCTGGAGTCCAGAACGTTATTTTGCCGATTTTAACATCATGAAGTTTTTGTTTAAAGCAGAAAATAAGGCCTGCTTTAGGAAGTGTTTTAAATCAGGTTTTAAAAGGTGGTTTTTCTAAAATGTTTTGTATTTGAGAGACTAGCATATAAAATTCTTTGTAGGTACCTCAAGGGATACAAATCTAATATATTTTGAAATCTTTTCAGAAATGAAACAGGTAAATGGTTATAGCCCACGTTTTACACGTTTACCTTACTAGAGGCATTTTCCTTTAATTTAACCTTTGCAAATAAAATGTAGATTCCTTAATAAGGTCTCCTTTTAGACATGAGTGAAATACTAAGTTAGGATTATAAATGACTATGTGCATCATTATGTAGTAATTTAGGATTCACCCAATGATGTAACACAATTAACAACCTAATTTCATTGTGAAACTGTGTCTTATTAAAGAACACTGTCTGACATTCTCTTACAGTTGCTTTATTTAACTTCATGCAAATATTATTAATAGTGACATTTTTTCTATTGTGCACTAGATTCTCTCATTAGCATGATGTGTTAGTTATCACCAGAGAAATAATTTCCTAGATAGGTGAGGGGCAAACCAAGAAAGCTAAAAATTAAATCAACGATTTACATTAATGCCAGAGCATCTGCTCACCAGAGATATGACAGAGTAAAGCAAACTTTCTTACTAATATAAAATCTAGCACATTTCAGAGAAATGATAAATAAAATATATTGTAAGAAATATGTAATAATATTCCTCTTCCTGGAATGAATTTTAAAGAATGTTTGATATGAAATTTTCTCCCAGCAGTTTCTTAGTTCTTTCTATTCATATAGGCAAACAAAGTTTCATTTTGCTGAAACTATAGTTTAAATTGGAAATGGTGGTTTTGTCTGACTTCTTACCTCTCTCCCCTAAGTAATTTGAATGTTTATTCACTAACAGCTTAAAAGGCACATGTATCATTGTCCCCCCAGAAGTCAGTTGCCTAATTGTATATTGTGGTTTGATTCTTTTTTTGTAGTTCATACAATATATTTTTATTCTAAACTCCATCCCACTCATGCAGACATCTCATTTAATATAGGATGTATATTCTTATTTAATTAGAGCACTGAGTAAAGCAGCTGCTAGTTAATGGTCTTTCACTGCCAGGCATGATCCATCCCTAGGTTTCTGCATTTTTTCCTCCTCCCTTCTTGCTCCTCTTCTTACAGTTGGTGTGTATTAGTGATCAGAAAAGGACTGAATTGACCAAACTTATGGTCATGGTGCTAAAATAAATATTTATATTATAATAGGAGGCTTTTAATTTCAGCCTGTTGAATTACTACGCTGCTTTCCTATTTCCAATTGAGTTCCCCTCTCTAATTTGAGTGATATTAGGTTTTATTTTGAAAATTCAATTGTAGACATATATTCAAATATAATTCTTAACATACACTCTGATAATGTAACATGAAAATAGGAATATTTGGGTAACGGTTACAATACAAATTGTAGCATAGGGACAGGTGCTTGTGGAAGTCTGTTTATAGCATGCAGACTTCACTTAACAGTGAAGTCTAATTTGTAATGCATTGGGGAAGTAGCAATGGATCAGCAGTAGTTCATATAGGTGGTATTTATATACATGTTAGTGCAAGTAAAACATGCACAAACATATTCTCAGATGTGTATGTGGTATACCTTAAAACCTATCCACAAATTTCAAGTTTATTTTCAACACATTATGCTAAGGGAATTTGAACATAGTAGGTGATCATATAGAAATTATTTTTCTCATCTTTCTGTCATCTGCAAACTGGTGCTGTGTGTCTGTATAATTTGTAAAGCCTTTTGCTAAGGTGAGTCAAGTAACCACAGTTGAAAAACAAATCCCTAAAGGTGCAGATATCTTATCTATAATTGCAGTTATTTTTTAATAATTATATTTATGAGTGTAAGTTAACATTCACTGATAAATCCAATTATTCATGCATGCCTTTATGGAAATCTGATTAATGTAGTGACAGGACAGATTTGGGCTACCACAGCAGCACATCCTCCCACTCCTATGTCAGGGTTAAGAGCTGCGGCAAATCCTCCCTAACTAATTAGATGCTGAGTAAGGCATCTCTGAAAAGTTGGGGCAAAAGTGAATGGGTCACAGCCAACGCAGGATTGCAAGGACTCCAGTGATAGTGAAAGCATTCAAGTTTGCCAGGTCGTTGTGACACAGGGAGCTGATTCCAAAGGAACAGACCGTTACAGATAGTGAGCTGGCGTAATCCACTTCAGTGAAAAACAGAAATTCTAGTGCTGCTCCTTCCCACCTTATATGCTCTACACACACACTTAAAGAAAGTTACATTGGGCCTCTGCCCTTACCAGTCTGCAAAGCTTTGGAGAGGATTTGCCTCATAAACCTGAATAGCTAATGACTCTATAGCTGAAAAGAGGTCTTTTCTCAACTTGGGACTCTTAAGTAGAATGGATGTAGCAAAAGGAATGACAGAAGAAACTGGAATTTGCTTTTAGCCTATGTCCATAATTTGAATCATAGTGTTTGAATTGATCTAGGAATTAATTACCTTCTCCCTCAGTTCTTACCCCCACCCCCCCTACACACACATACTCAGAATATTGTCAGGGAACTTTGTGGTAGTAGAGAGAAAAGAGTGAATCATGGAATGACTTTTTCAGTGAGAGACATTTTCTCTGAAATACTTTGCTTGTTATTGTCCAAAGAACATGGAATATAATGGTTCCAAGATTTCCTTTCTCGTGAGGTTTGGAGCCTGGTTTGTTATATGCGTAGGATGAATTCTTCACCATGTGAAAACCCTCTCCTATATTTCATGGCATGTTTTTGCCACTACATAACCACCCTTCTCTAAGCCCTGGCCAGAAGATTGTGTGAGGATTGTAGAAAATGATTGATGTCACCCCTGTCTGCCAAAGCTGATGCCATTTTTATTTCCCGAAAAGCAGCTGGCTTCCACATTTTGCTTGGTGATCCTCATCTACTGAAGGACCGGGAGAGGAGGAGAAGGGGAGTTCAAAGTCCCTTTCAGGGAACTTTGACATCTATTTTTAAGCATTAGAGAAATAAATGAAAGGAGCCATAATTCAGGATTAACACTCTATCTCCTGGCACATAAGCAAAGCATTGTGTAAAAGAGAGAATCTTTTTCCTGTAAGATAAACTAGTAAACAGGTGAAAAAAAATGATATGAAAAAAACATTCTGAGCAACACAAGCTCTTATTATCTACCTATGACAATCCCGAAATGATACCTGTGTCTGTGATATACAAGGTACCCACATTTCACTGAGCCTGACCTCTGCTATCTTCTCCTTTCCCAGGTTTTTTAAAAAAGTTTAGAGAATAGGAAAAATAACAGTATTGATTCTTTTGTAATTTGTACATTCCTTGTAGGAAGTCTAGCAAATTTCATGGTATGCATTAAACCCTAAGGTGAAAAATTTATGACTGGAGTTCATTTGGGGGAGAACAGTGTGCAATGCCCTTCTGTTTAAACACTCTGTGAAGCATTTTACGCTGCGGAGTCAGAGATCAGGAGAAGAGAGGGAGCCCTGTATCATTTCTTCATTCACAGAACCTTCCTTAATGGAAATGCTTGTGGAAAAACAATGCATTACTCAAGCCAGGTAGCTTAGAAATCAAATTCTCAGCTTATTAATCATCATTCCAATTAACAAAAAAAAGAATTGATCCTTTAACAGCAAAATAATATCCTTTTGTTTTTCTTTAATTAGCCCATCGGTTTTTCATTTCTCTCTGCTAAGAAAGTGAAAATAATCTTGAACAGTAGGAAGTTACTCATTGAAACATTGATTCTCTTGAGCATATCTAACATCTTATTTACTCAACAATTTTGGACTGTAGTATTATTTTGCTACTGTCTTAAGATTTGTGTTTTGTTGAGGGGGAGATATGATTTAAATCTCACTTGTATTTGGTTGGCAGCAATTTACTTAATGCCCCAAATATGTGGTTAGTCTGTTCTTCCTTCCTTTTCCTGTTCCCATAGAGTCTGATTTCTTTCTTTATTCTCCATTCAGCTCATCTCTCTCTTTCTGAATTTCTCCTTACTTTCACTGGCTCTTTTTGCCCTAATATAAAGGAATTGAAAGGCACCCAAAATGTAAGACTTAGTGAATAAGGCATCTTTTTGCCAGTCTGTCATTTGGCAGTTATAGGAAAGAGGTGCCACCCTCTGATGTGGTCCTCTGTTATGTAACTGCTGACAGGAGGACGGTCCCGAGTTTGCTATGTAAGGGTTCTTTAAGTAAGGGCGTGATAAAAACATGTAACCAGGGGCCCAGGCTTATCATTCAGAGGCGCTGAAAGACAGCTCAATTTGATCCTTCGCCTGAGTCAGAAAGTACTTAACTGAAAAGAGATTTTGCTTTTCTATTTCTCTTCTCTCTTTTTAAAAATAATTCTTGGATTTATCATTTTGTGCAGTTAAACTTCCATCTATACAAGAGAGAGCATTTCCTTAGAAGAAGGGAATTGTGTCAAGTTTTCCTTCAATAGGTTGAGGTATGATGAGTCTTTGAGACAAGCTGCAGTTATTTAATGAGTTAACTGAAACATATAAAAAAAGAATCGAAATGATGTCAGGGTGAATATTAATGGGTGGCATTATGAAATAGAAATTTAAAACATGCAGTATACATAACACAATGCATGTTCACTACTATTTTGTATTTAATAAATTTTAACTCGTTGTCTTACACAGCAGAGAGATTGTTAAAGTTGACAAGATTAAAAATGTCATGCTATATGGGAAAGACATAGCTTTCAGTATTGTACCTGCTGTGCTTTTGTGTGACTGTCATGAATTTTTCAACTTTATTAAGGTGTCTTTTAGTGGCTATTTGTTCTCTAGACAGTTCTCTAGGACTCATATTTGATCAGAGTGCCTGAACTGGGTAGGGGGTTTGGAAATAAAAATTTCAGGATAATGAATATTTTACATGCCAAAAATAATTACTTTCAGTAGGCTTAATGTAATAGCAAAACTAATATTAAAATGAGAACCTTCATTTGCAGGTTTTAAGTATTTCTTTTCCTCCATTACATTTTAAGCAAGAGAGATTTCACTGATTTAAGTCATTAGGAAGGCTATTTGTGGCATCTAATCAGGCATAAGTAAAGAAAACTGCCCACCACTGTGCCCTCTGCCAGTGCCAGAGAGCAGTGGACATGGTGGGAAGCCATTGACAAGTTACGGGAGAATAATTATATACTGAATATTTTCATGAAAGTGTCCCTTTAGTGAGAATACAAACATTCTCTTTGCTAATCTCATCTCAGAATCTAACTCCAGATTCAGCTAGGTTATTTGCTGCTTTATCTAATACCACTTTTCTTTTATTCTTTCTTTTTTTAGATGTAAGTATTATTAGAGTACTAGAAAGAACCCCAAACAGAGCCCAGTTCTAGACTTTGTGGAAAGACTTACTCTCTTGCTATGGGAAATAGTAAAATCCTATATTGCCATGTGGTGCCCTTATATGTGGAGCACAGACATGCAGAAAGTCTACACATGTCCCTTGGTTGGTTGTGGGAATTAAGTGATTTATTTCTAGGTTTGTTGAGCAATTGTTAATGACTGCCTCAAATGCAGTGAATATGTGGATTGGCTCACCCTACAAAGGAATTCTATATTTTAGGAATCTCACTTGAATGATTCCTTCTACTTTGTAAACGATTTCTTCCTCTTGGAGCATAGCTTTTTGATGAAGCTCAGTATCATTCATTGGGAAATAGTGAGGTTGATTCTTATGTTGTGAATTATTGTCATTTTCAACCAGTGAGAAACTATACTTCTTTTCAAATAAGTTAAAAAAGAAGCCTGGAGAGAGATATCTTTGACTCAAACTTCAAATATCTCATCATTTCCTTCCGAGCTATTTTTTGTTGCTGTTGTTTTGTTGTCTAGAACAACTTTGGGACACAGTTATGGGACTGAATAAATCTTAGAATATATTACAAACCCTGTAATCTCCTAAACAGACTTAATTGTGGAAAAGAATGTTTTTAGTTTTACTTCAGTTTTGACATTTATTTTAAACTAAGGAGGAAGGATAGAAAAAGAAGAACAACATCTGGGAGAGCTTGTTTCAGTAGCCAGACTGGAAGCCCAAAGCCTGGCTTTGTCCAGGTGAGATGTGTTATGGGAATAAAAGCCTTACGTGTTTAATGAACCCCGCCTGCCTGCCAGCTTGGTTTTTCATACACCATTGTTGTTCAAATAAGAAAAAGAGTGTTCACAACCTGTGGTGAGATTAGAGTAATGAAAATGAAGTGTTAATCTGTTGATAGCAAGCCCATCTCATATTCTGCATCCTGGGCCACGTTCATGCGTATATAATATATTCCAGGTTTTCCCATGACCAGAGAAGCTTGGATGTTCATTATATTAAAAACACTCCTTTGATAAAAAGTGATGTTAGTTATTTTAACTTGTACAAATTGTTATTTTAAATGATTTCTTAATAAATGGACTGCTGCCTGCCTTTTGAATATTCTGATAACCCGTTTTTTCCATATGTGCCAGTATTCCTGTACATTCAGTCTCATTTTAATTTTAACAAAGGCAGTAAAAAGCCTTAACATAAACCTAGCTTGAGATACCCTTTTCTAGAAATTGGTGATTAATAGAAATAAGGAAGGAGTTAAGTGAGCCCAATTATTTAATCTCCAAAGAACACAGGTTAAATATTATTAAGCATTCGGTACCTCACTCTTAATTTTTTTCCTCTTGAAACTATAAAGTACAAATAAACATAACAACTCAGGAGTTTTCTAGAACTACTTTCCAACAGCTGTCATGATCTGAACCTCATCAGACCAGCTTAAAGCTTTGGTCAACTTGGGTGAGAATTAATTGTGAGTATGTGGCTTTTTTTTATTCCCCATAAAATTCCCTTTCTAAAATATTACAATAGATAGATCAACATGAGTATAATGAAGTACACCTTTGCAAGAATTCATCTCTAACATTTTTTTTTACCATTTTACTCATTAATTATTTGAGGTCTCCATTTTTTTCCCTAAAACTACACAATTGAAAAAAGAGAATAAGTTTAGTCTTAGATTACACCAGATTGTTTTAAAGAAAGTAATTTCAACATGCCATCCCTATGGATCATCTCTTCAGGGAAACACCTTAGAGATGGAAGTATGAAAGGGGTGGGGGAAGTAAATTAATAATTGAGTTCCAGGTGTCTGCTTCTGATTGCTCAAATTTCAAACATGATGGAAATTAAGGAAAAATGCTTCCCATAAGGAATATATCATATATGAGATATCATCATTCAGGTATCAGGTCCTAGACTGTATTTATAGAGCTCATACTTATGGAATTTTCTCCTTTCCTATTCAACTGGGAGTGATGGGATGAAGCATGATCATAATGATTTTTTGAACTGTTAAAGTTGTTCAAGTTTTTTAAAAATCAAGAGAATTTGGGGATTAAAGTCTGATTTTGAAGTGAATTTGGCATATGTTCAAGGGTTTCTTTCTTAAGGTAGAAATGGGAGAAAAATGCTTCTTTCTTAGGAAGGAAACACTTAATTAAAAAATAATCTTTCAAGAGTCTGGGCCAATGATGAAACATAATTTCAAAATACTATACTAAAGTTTATTTAAATTTTACTCCTTTTAATAAGTTGAAATATGTCTGATCATAGCTTTTTTAGCGCACTTCTATTCTGATTAATACATCTGAGATTCCTGTTAATGTACTTGGATGAAACAGAAAAGGTTCTTTTTTCCTGTGCTAAAATAGGGTGCTTTTAATTTGTTTATAAAATCTACTAGTAGGTAGAAATACTGTGTTGTTGTAGTTGATTAGGAATAGTGAAATTTGAAAGATATTTCCCCTTGCACTTCTTACAGTTAAGAAAAAAAGCAAGTAGTTCAGGGTGACTTTGTCATAGACATCTGCTTTTAAGTAATAATCATTTTTAAGAAAATATGCTGTGACTTTTGAGGTCATTTGAACCTTCAATAATGTCTATTAAATGTAAGTATAAATGTCAGATTGTGGTGTACATGTAGAGCCAGTAAAGATGAGTATTTGCTCTGATATTCATGCATCCTCAATGTTGACTTTTAAAATTTACCTTGAAGATGTATTCTATTTTCATACTAGGGTCAGTTTTCACTTAAGTACATGATCTTTTTAGAAGGAAAGTACAGAAGTGTTAACATGTGAACGAACAAGTGTAGATCAGAGTAACAGTTTGACATGAGCATCTTTTCTGGGCTGCAGAGAAGAATGTGGTTGATTTAAACCCAGTGCAAATGTTGGTTGAACCACTATGTAAGACCAGGTCATCAGTCCTGGATTTGCTCTTTAAAATTATTTAATTATGAAAATGAGTTTCTTTTGCTTTGCACATATTTTTTATTGAACAACTATAATTTTAAATAAAATCGCTATCCCCTGCCCAGGAAATATATACTTTTAAATCTCTGTTCCTAGATATCTCCTCTTTTTCTTCCACAAACTGCAAACTCTCAGTGGAGTAGTATGACATTTTAAAGATTAGAAGTTGCCTAAAAGGGCCATGTGGAGAGTAAGTTAAAGGAGTGGAATTTAGTCTGGTGGGGACTGTGGTGGACCAGAACTCTTGTGTCAACCACAGTGAGGTAGCAACTCCTTAGCTCCAGCCAATTGTTGGCAGGTGGGAATGCAGGCCCAGTGTTGGGAGATCCTCCTTTTCTTTTCTAAATGGGAAGCCAGAAATCCAGATTTTTATGTGAAATCTCTTGATTTTTTAATCTTGGCAACCTTTTCAAGTATTTTTTAAAGTGTGTGGTCCAAACAAAACTCATCTGCAGGCTTTATTCAGCCTACTGGTTGCCAGATAGAAACCTCTGTTTTAGATAATATTTTAATGGATGGAGATAATAGTTTCATTGCATGTGATCATTCATCTTGGAAATTCCCCACTGGGATGAACCAAATTCTTCCTTTTTTTTCTACACAATTAAAAACAAAGTTTAGTAAATATATTTCTGGTGCTAATAGTTTTGATGTATAGCTTTTCTCCTTATGATCTACTTATTAAGAAGAATAAAATGTGAGCAAAACACAAAATGGTCAAAGGATTTTAATAAAAGGTTAGAAAAGTAAAAATTTTAGAATTATAGGGGAAGAAAGGGAGATTTCTAGATTCTGAAAATAATCCCCTGGTTTATGTCAGTCATTGATGTTGATGAAAAGCTGTATTCAACTATGAAAACCTTTTCATCGCACCTTTAAGCAGTGGATTTTTGTCTCTGAATATTTGTGGGATTGCTTTAATTTACCAGGCAATTGATTATGATGTCATGAGGAGATGGACCACAAGAGAAAACTTCCCCATGCTAATTTGTGCAAGGCCAATATTTTATACAAGCTTTAAGAAAACATCATTTACATTGTATAAGATGAGATTTTCATTGTTTATCTAACTTTTTTGAATGGGTTCTTTAAAAGAAATAATCTATTTATAATTGAAATATTCTAGGCAAATCAGATATCAACATTTTTAACAGAACAGGTAATTAATTGTTTGAATTTGAAATTGAAGGTCACCCTGTTACTGATTTTCATGGGAACAGGAAACAACATCTTGTTAAAATGATCTGCAAAGGAGGTTTAGGTGTGCTAAGGTTCTGCTCAGGGTCTTGAGCAGCATCACTGGATAGGATCAGATACTAATCAGAAGGGAGTCATCTCTCATGTAAACATAGCAAGCTGTTGGTTTGTTTCCAGAACTGCAGAGAAGAATTGAACTGGAGAAAAGATCAGAGATTAATAGTTTGTTTTATAGTAAATCAGGTGCCTGGTACAGCTTGTTAGGAAGCATCTGTAAGTTTGTCAGAATGACATTGGTATGCCATGTTCTAGAAGTTCAGCATCAATGTAGCTATGACTTACCACTTTCAGAAACCTTTCAACTGGGACTTAGATAAACTATGTTTGATACAGGGGAGGTAAGCACTCAAATCAAGAAGCTGGTGAAGAATGGAGAATAAAAATATACTTTTTAGGTGCTGTTAATTTTTATAAAATAACAATTATGCCTTGTATTTGATGCATAGTTTTATTGTTCCACATGGCAGGCTATTTTAAAGCAGTCATTTCTCTCTATGCTGTGTTTATACTAAAAAAAAAAGGTCTAATGTGAAGGTTATATGAACTAAGTGGGTGGCGAACATTATGCTTTTCTAAACCAGAATAAGTATTTTAATTTTAGCTGTGCTAAACAAGTTGGAAACTTAATGCAGCATCTTCTTATGGTTCAAAGTAAAATTCTTGAAAAGGGCAAGCCTTCCATTCTAAATACCCTGGAGCTGTTAATGTAGTCATTTCCAGGTTGACATAGTTTTGTGTAGGCATGACAGTGGCACCCACCATCTACATTAAGCCCTAACATTCCACAGAACCATTTCAAGTTTATTATGAGCTTCAAAGCCTGCTCAACCCTGAGAGAATATCAAGTTTAAGCATGTCACTTTGCCATAGTCACAGCTAAGTTTCTTAAATTAAAGAAAAGTACCTTTCTAGAATAAAAAAGGCTGATTTTCTATACATGTGATCCTTGAAAAGATTTCTGAGTTCAGCATGGATTCATTTTTTCCTGAACCAATGTTGCTGCCCTCTTGAATTCTGTGGATTCATCCTGTTAGGAGTGTTTGGGAACTACCCCAAATAAAGCAGGAGTCAAGCTCTGAGAGGATGGCAACATTCTTATTCAGCTTAATTCCTGGAGTTTAAGTCATTGATCCCGTTTTACCATTGCTCAGTTGGCTTTTCATTGCAGCACTTACCAATGCTGCTACAGGTGGGGGAAGATGCCATCGCTGTTCCAATACTTGGGTGTCTCTACAACATGCAAGTTGAGAGCTTTAAGAATATGGTCTGTTTACTAATAGCCTGATCTCCTGGTATACTGCTTCTCTTTTTTATGGAAGGGAATCCCTTATTTCCTGAATGTGAAATGTCTACCTTCTGGAGATTCCTGCTCTTGACTTCCTACCTCAGTTAATAAACCATCCCTGTCCATACCTTGCATCTCAGAGATGGAACTTGACGGACTAGTCAGCATTGCAAAGGTCACCCTAAAGCTATTGGCAGAACACACTGCCCTTTGTTGTTCAGTGATGATAATACTACTGTAGCAGTTAACTGGATGTATTAGAGTGAGTTACTTTTCCAGAATACCAAATTATCTATTTATTTCTTCTAAACACCTGATAGAATGCCCATTCACAAGCTGTCACACTGTATTTTCCAATGGGATCTTAATGATACTTGAAATATCAGTGCTTTGGCCATAGGAGGGAAAGATATATAGATTGTGTGGCCATTGTATTGTTTAGCTTCAGGGAGAATACTTCTGAGTTACACTCATGTTTTAGAGTTTTCATATTGTCTGGAATACATAATATTCCAATACAATTGAAAATCCAATGTGTTCCAGAATCTTTCCTTATGGTAGGTACAATTTTTCTTCTGTTAGTGTAACAATACTTAAAATTATGTTCTGAATTGACTTTTTTAAAAAGGGAGAATGTCTTATAAAACTTCATTTCCTTTCATGTTTCCACCCCATAAATTTAAATGTGGAAATAGCTTTTGGGTTTCAGGTTTTAACTTTAAACATAGTGCAAAACTGGGTTTCACCATATTTTTATATATTTCAAATCTGCTTACTGAAATACTAAATGCTACTCAAATTACATAGGAATAATTAATAAATAAGCTAATTATTAGAGGCAGAGGAATTAAATGATTTACATTTTTCATGCTTACATTGATTTTGTGGCACCAGTATAATCTTGATATAATTTTTGGTACACAGTAGCATCTTTGCCTTAGCTCTCATTTAAATAAAATAAAGAAGATCCAAAGTACTAAGGTGCTAGTGACTTTTTCTATTATTTTCACTTATGCATGCACTTTGGACTACCTTACTTTCCCCACAGTGTGATGTGCCACATATTCTTCTTTTTAAAAAATAAATTTTAATGATTTTTAACAGAGAGGAAGGGAGAGGGATAGAGAGTTAGAAACATCGATGAGAGAGAGACATCGATCAGCCTCCTCCTGCACACCCCCTACTGGGGATGTGCCCGCAACCAAGATATATGCCCTTGACCGGAATCGCACCTGGGACCTTTCAGTCCGCAGGCCGAAGCTCTATCCACTGAGCCAAACCGGTTTTGGCGCCACATATTCTTCCCACCCCCAGTTCTGTTTGGTCCTAATCAGATTGGTTAAGCAACTTCGACATTTAAAATGACTTTCTCTTTGGTTTCAAATGAATAAGTGAAGATTCAGAGAAATCCCTTTACCTTTTAGTATCTTTGAGTACAGCAGATTTTTTCCTGCCTTCCTTTCATGCATTTATTAGATTGTTTCTTCCTGAGTAGATAAACACATCTAAGTAGAATAAATTCTCTTTTCAAAATAATGGGATGAATCAGTGTTCAAATAAATGTTGTTGCAGTAATTCAGTAACCAAAGGAACTATACAGCATGATTTAAAATAGAATGGTTAGCATTAAGTTCAGAGAGTGAACAGTATTTGAAAACAAAGTATAGTGACACAGTTTTATGTTGTGGGCTCTTCATGATCTAAATAAACATTTATTGAAAAGACTTTTTTTTTTAAACCTAGAGGTATGTTTATCTTAGAATAATAATCATTTCATGCTGTTCCTATTTTTTTTTTCTAGTTGACCCATTCTCCAGACCTTTAAAAAACTTTGTAAAGTGGATGTAAATTCCATTTTAATTAGACCAGTGCAATCTAAGATTACAACTAGCCAGGAATGGAAGAAACATACTGGAAGCTAATACAATCCAAGCCAACCATAGCTAGATAATTCCCCTGATCTTTGTAACAACCCCCTTACCCACCTCTACAATTAAATGACCCTGTTGTTCTGGAGTTTCAATAAGACATTTAAGGTTCATTTT
Organism: Lasiurus borealis; assembly: GCA_004026805.1. NCBI lineage: Eukaryota > Metazoa > Chordata > Mammalia > Chiroptera > Vespertilionidae > Lasiurus > Lasiurus borealis. The sequence continues at coordinate 241,314 of PVJN01000052.1, read as the reverse complement.
AAAAAATGATCATCCTTTACAGGATTCTTTGCTCTTGCATTTCTCTTTCTTTCCCTTGCCACACAGCTGTCACTGGTATAAGAGAAAGATTGGGGGAGGGGAGAGGAGGAAGCCCTGTTCAAATCGTGTCACGTAGCACTAATTCATCTGCTCTCATTAGAGGGAGCGAGGGACAGCAGTGATGGCCAAGAGCTGCACTCCACACATGACACGCGAACAGTTTGGGGAATAGAAAATTGCTTTCTCAGGAAGCCCAGCCAATTAAGGACTTGACCATATTGAATGTCAAGTGTTAATTTAGGTTTTTCTTCATTTTCCCAGTAGTAATGCGGGTCCTGTGATGAGCAAATACATGTCAAGTAAAAGTTGATTGCATGAAGGACCCGGGTATTATATGTCACTGACAAGTCACAAATGTACTGAAGTCTTTTAACCCCTTCCGTGAGTGTGGTCGGGGAGGAGGAGGGAAGAATAGGATTAATGGTACCATAATGATAAGAATAGATAGTTCAAGTCAGGAAGCTTGAATGGGACAGACAGCAATGGTAATTCATGCAAAAACCAGGCATAGGACAAATCCTACTCTCAGGGCTTACAGGTCCTTGAAATGCACACAATAGGATCCTTTCCCGTTGCAAACATACTGCCCAGAATATATATTCTAAGATTTTATGAAACAGGAAAAGAGTATACTCTGTGGTCTTGACCTAGGAACTTCTTATTAATTATCTTCTTTGAAAGAAATAAAACATTTATTAAAAGTTATACTATTTTGGACATTTTTAACTCTTAGCTTAATGCAATTGCAATATTTTTGCCTATTTACCTGAGTTTCCAATCAGATATTCAATTAAAAAGTGATTGTATAATACTGTTATAGAAAGATGCAAAAAAGTGGGAAGAGTGTTTGTCCACTGTCAGGAGTTTCTCTGTGAAGCAGTGTTCAGTCAGTAGAAACCAGTGGAAGTTCCATCACTGTCTCTCCTTTCATTCTGTCCCCAGTTGTAGAAAGGAAGAGATTTAAGCTTCAGGGAGAGAGGGAACTTTGCTTTTTAAAAACTAGATATTGAACATTGCCCATCATGTGTAGTATCTCATTTCCATTCATCAGCATTCATTTACATATGAGTGTCTCCAAAATCAGAGAATGTCTGTTTCTGTTGCAGTTGTACCAGTAGCAAATAAAAATATGGGTTGCTGTGCAGGTTCAACAATCTTAAAGTGAAACCTAGAACAGTTACAGTCTGGCTGTTTTTTAATTCTTCATCCAGTATGTAGAACATCTTCTCCTTGAAGATGTGATCTTAATTCAGACAGTTCCTGTCTTCCATTTATTCCACAAATTTAACACACTTAGCATTTGTTGACAATTCTTGCACCTTGACACTTAAATCTGATAATGCTTTAATTTTTGGCAGTAAAAATATAGTCTTCTCTCCCTCAGGTTGGAAACTATGCTGTCATTCTATTGCAACTTAGCTAAATTTAGGAACAATTAGGAAACAATGCCCAAATTTGGTGTTTAATCAAATAGGTTTTTCTTAAGAAAGGAACATTAGGCTCCTGAACGCAGAGATGTAATATCTATCAGTTCTTCAACATCTCTCCTCCCTGTCTCAGAGCGAACAAAATAAAATAAGCCTAGCCCTCCTTTCCCTTCCTATTTTGATAAGCTGTGTTATTGGAGCTCCAGTGGCATTGCACGAATGCTGTTTAATTACAATCCAACTGTCAGCAGCTTCTCTTCCGCTGGGTGTGCTGAGAGACTTAAGTAAGTTTCCGTAAAGTAAATTCCAATGATGGCAGCTCAGTTGCTGATTCAAGTTATTCCTTCTCTTCTGTGTCACTTTTGACGGATGGTACCTAATGCAATCAACCACAGGCCAAGAAAACCTTTCCTTTGGTTGTGTTAGTAACTAGACCAGGAGTTTCCCCTCCTCCTTAGATCTCTCCACCAGAGGCTCACTCCTTCCTGCCACCCCCACCTGTACTTCAGCCCAAATAGAAAAGGAAAAAGAACCGCAGTCCAAGCCTAGGACAGGCTTTTCCTAAATCTCCATTTCCCTGTGGTGAAGCTGAAGCTGCCTCCCTTTGCGTGCGTTTTTGATAAATTTAAGAAGTCAAATCGCTGACACAGATAGATAATCCGAGAGTATAGGGTGAAGAGTTATAAATTAACACATTATTCCCTCTTAATGTGAAATACTTGAGAATGCATTTTCTCAGTCCCCTGACATCTACCCAGTGAGGGCTCACATTGTACTTTTCAAGTGGCATTGATTTGTTAAAGCGCTGAATTAGCATCTCCGGCCAGCTGCTTGATCCACTGTTGTGTCTCGGCTCCAATTCCTCCTCTCTCTCCCAGCCATCTTTATTTTCCCTTCAGTCTCCCCTTTCTTTTCTCTCATTTCCCTGCTCCTTTCCATTTCACTCCTCCCCATCTCATTCTTTTTCTCTTTCATCCCTTTCTTTCCTGTAGCCTGCTTTTCTTCCAGTCTGTTCTCATCTCACCCCATCTCTTTCCTTCTACTCCCTTCTCTCTTTTACCCATACATCTTTCCTTTCAACTCTCCTTGCTTCTGAGGCTTGTCCTCACTCAAAGTTAGTCTGTTAATTGCCTGTGTGTGGGATGGTAGAAGTTGATTTAGCCAATCCCATTATTCCAAGTGGACTATTGTTGGGAAGAATACTAAATTAAAATAAGTATGTCTGTGCTCCTATTAATAGAAGTTGGTGAGAAAAGTCTCACCTATTTTGCTTTCTAGAGATTAAAAGGTAAACTGACAAAACTTTCAAACTTGTAATTTCATATGTCATTTAACAGTAAAATTTTATCTAGGTTAAAAGAAGAAAATCAGCTATAATTTTTCACAAACTTGATAATTTCACATGGACCCACCAAAATCAGTTAATATTTTTGCAAAACTCTTGGATGTTTGCAATTTTTTTGCATTTCAGTGGCTTATCCATCTGATCTTCTTTTCCAGCAGGTTCTAGATTGTTCTGATTCCACTTATTTGTAATGCCGCCATTTCATATAAAATATGATTTCCTCATAATGATACATCACTGTACCATGGCACTGAGTAGGTTATAAAATTGATTGCCATTTTTTTTTTAGAATTTGTCAAGTAAAAATTGATTGCACTAAATGTTAGAGATAAAGTGAGCCCCCAAATTCAGGGGTCCTGGTAGAACACAAAACGTACTCAAGAGCCAGGCAGCAAAGCTCTTTACTTCTACATAGACGGGTACGCACACATAGACTGGAAGCATGCGCACACCAAGCAGGTCGTCTGCTAGGCTTTATAATCCCTGTCCCACGTGACCTATCCCTCACTCTTGATTAAAGCTCAGGCACACATGATTGGCTAATTCATAGGGAGGAGCTGGCCTTTGCCGTTTCAAGATGGTAGCCCCCAGGGGAGCTGCAAGCCATGCGGCTAACATGGAGGTTGCCAAGTCACACAGTCCAAAATGGTGGCTGTCTCAACTGCTCTTTGACAGAAAAGATGATTTTTTTTTTATTCTCACATAAGGACTTGGGTATTATATATCACTGATAAGCTACACAGGTACTGAAATCTTTCAACCCCTAGGTGAGGAGGTAAGGGTGTTTCTCCAAGTTTCAGTGATTTGTCTCCAAATTCTAGAGGCCTGCCCAGGAGATGCATCACACACCACACAGACTGTACTCTTTCTTTGAATCTTGGTGCAAGATATGTTGAGATCATTGTCATGATTAATTTGATATGAGCAAAAGAAGCGTATCAGCCTAGATTTAAATAGAAATTATCTTCTGTAATATTAGTTTTATGACTTCACATGCTGCTGTTTTCAATTTTACTAAGCTTTCCTCTAGTAATATCAGAATTGAAATTTGAATATACATTGATAATAAACCAAGTAACTTGAAACAATCCAATGTTTTCATTGCTATGTCTTATATAAATTAAGATGACAGTTTGATTTCAGCATTTACATTTTGAAATGGAAATATTTTCATAGATTTTGATAATCTTTGCTTCTCTATTAAGTTGATTGCCTAGCCCTTGCCCCACAAGTCAAATATAATTCCTTAAAAAAAAACACACACACACAACAAAATTAATTGGCTGTCCTCCTATCTAGAATTAGCATGGTTTGGCTAAGGTGAAGGGGGTTCGAATGACTTTCAAAGCATGATAAAGTCTGTTTAAAGGAGAGAAAATAAAGGCTTTTCATAGGGCTTAAGACTAATTCCAGCTACTAAGGAGACAAAAATTATGCTCAAGTGGACAGTTTGGTTTTATTTTATGTGTCTGCCATCTTGCTTGGAGATAATCATTTTGTATTTTTGGTTAATCTCTTTGATGAAATAAGGTGTTCATTTATTACTGAGAGGGGGCCATGGCTTCACTCAAGGAGATTAAATTTGGAACAACTGATATTTTTTGCAGTGCTAATCACACCTCACCTGGCTGTAGTTAAGGGATGTACTGCTTTTTAGAAATGCTTATAACTCTAATAGAGAGGAGGAATAATGAGATAAAAACATTAGGGTAAGAGTGAAAGTGCCTCATCTGAAAATAGTCAATGATTAGAAAGGAAAACAACAAATAATCACAAAAGTTAAAAAAAATCTGGAGGGCATACACACTTTAGTGGTGAGCGAGAAGTTGAGGATAAAGACAGAAGGGCTCTTAGGGGGACAAAATTGTGGTATCTGGTAACTTAACAAAAATTAATACTGTTGTATTGGTTTTAAAGGCCTGATTGGCATCAGAGTTTAAAATAAATTAAAACATTTTAAAACTTTAGAAAATATATATCTTATTGATTTTTTTTTTACAGAGAGGAAGGGAGAGGGACAGAGTTAGAAACATCGATCAGCTGCCTCCTGCACACCTCCTACTGGGGATGTGCCCACAACAAAGATACATGCTCTTGTCCAGAATCAAACCTGCGACCTTTCAGTCCCCAGGCCGAAGCTCTATCCATTGAGCCAAACAGGTTAGGGCAAAACATTTTTCAAACTTTTAATATGATTCATATTTTATTTGTTGTATTTATCTTTTTCTTTATTCCTTAGTTTGTTGGTTATGCTCCTTGAAAGATAGAAATTTTTGCATAAGTAATAAATCAATAAATCCATTTAAAAAAATCTAATTTGTTGCCTGCACTTTAACCACATGAAATGGTTAAGTATGGATGCCGTAGAATTCACCACCTTTAAATTTTTCTCACAAATTCTCAGGGGAAATCAGAATTAGTTCTGTTTTTGTGTTTTGTGAGTCTAAATTAAATGTCACTTAAATGGAAAGAACTGGCAGCTTTGATAAGTAGTCCCTAAAGCAAACCATTTTGTCAGTAATCATAACCTAATTATGAATGCAAATGAAAAGTTTGTTCCTTAAAAACTCCAAAGCAAACACAGGAAAAATAAACCCAGACTACTCTACAACTCCAGGAAAAAAGCACCCAGGCACTTAAACAGAAGACTTTCAATAGCATCAGTAATAATAAGAAAGAACCTTTGGCGCATGCCCAGGTCCTGTTGAGAGGGAGCAGCAAATGGCCTGCTCAGTGTGTGGCTCTGCAGAAGTTCCAGAGTGACACACGCACCACAGGCAAGTCCCATTGCGAGGGGTCAGGGGTCATGTTCAAGAGCAGGGTGTTGCTGGAGGAGGCTGAGGAAGCAGTGATGGCCCTTCTGTGCTCAGTGTGTGGGTCTGTATACTCCTTTCCCGTCAGAGCTGGCCCAGCACGGCCAAAAAAGCGGTTCCTTGGCAGGGTTTAATGGCAGGATGATGTAGTCTGTTGTGACTAGTGCATTCCTTTCAGGTTAAACTAGGGAAATGGCATTGTGTTAAAATTCCAAGTCGCATGAATGTTTTATTGCCACAGTGCATTTAGCCCTCTAGGGGAGTGTGTGGTGGCGGGTGGGGGTGGGGGTGACTTAGAGACTCAGGAACTATCAGAAGAACACTTACTTCCCTTGGAAAATTTTACCCACCCGCATGAAGCTGATTTGCTGTGATGGTCACTTAGAAGGGTTTCGCTTTTTCCTAAACTGTGTCTTGCAGTCTGGACAATTAGCAGCTGAAGAAAATATGACAAGACACACGCAAAGAGGCTGGGAGATAGAGAGGAGGAACGCGCCAGAAAGGAGCTGAGCTGAGTGCCCTCCCTTGTAAACTGCCCGAGCGAGGGACCCCTCCCCCCCGGGCTCGTCCCTCCTCTCCCCCACCCTCCCCCAGCCTGTGTTTTGCTGTCTTCCTGAAGGCCAGGAGTGATCTGTTAACCTTGCACCACTGACTGGGAGGCCACTGCAGCTCATGGTACTGTATGTTACCATTACTACTCCCTCATTCCTTTTCACTGGCTGTTTTTTTTTTTTTAACCATTTCTCTGTAATAACGGTTTATATTAGTGGGATACAATTTAGGAATGCAAAAGGACCAAGTTTTAAACAAATCCAACTTAAGTTACCCGCTCCCCCCACCCCTTGGCGTTTGGAAAGGCTAAACCGAACTATTCTAATTCAGTTGCAGCCAAAGATTTCCAGTGTGATTTAAAATCAGGGATTCTGGAAATAAGGCAGTAAAAGATGCAAGTCATCTGGGTTGTGGATCTTATAAAGAAACTTGGTTGTGCAACCACGTGAGCAGCAGGGATTTAGGACATTTTCAAGTTTGCAAGTGGCCTCAGATATATCCACTTTGCAGAGTGCTTCCACCCATGTCCCTCTCCAGGGAAACTAGTCTTCTGGTCACTGTTCCAGTTTTTTTAGGCTTACAGTGACTGAGGGTGTATAAGATTTAACTTCAGTAGTAAATGTGCATGTTGCATATAATACTCAGGATTGCTTCATGATTTGATCTGGTGAAAGTTAATTTGAGATAGATTAAAATGTGGATGTATGGAACTGGGACTTTATCAAATATTCATGCATTTGATTCCCCACCCCTCACTCCCCAACAATTAGGAGAAATATGGATTCTCTTGGACTTACCTAAGGAAATATTATTTTAATAGTTTGAATTGCCTTTCTATTTCTCTTCACTTTTGAGCCATAATACTTTCCTTATTTTTATGTTCTTATGTGTCATTTTTTTCTCTTAATAATATACACCTATATGTGTGTGTGTGTTGTGTGTGTATAATGAGAAAGAGAGAGAATGAGTTGTGTATGTGTGCCAACATGTGCAATGCCCCCTTTAATAACTGCAAAATAGATACAAGGAATAACTTAGAAAGTTATTAAAGATATTTTTCCATTGATAAATTATTTTAAGACATGACATATAATATGAAATTTAACTCAAGAATATATCCCAGGAAACTGTGGGTGGGTTTGTGTGCCCAGTTTATGGGATTTTTGGTACATATTTATTTCTATAAATAGATGATTTTTGTCAAGATAGATCTGAGTTAATCTTATAAATGCTGCCTGTATGATGGTTTGTTCTTTATGAACAGGTACAGTTACATTGTTTTAAAAAAATATTTTTATTGATTTCAGAGAGAAAGGGAGAGAGAGAGAGGAAGAAACATCATTGGTGAGAGAGAATCATTGATTGGCTGCCTCCTGCATGTCCCCTACTGGGGATTGAGCCCGCAACCCAGGCAATGTGCCCTTGACTGGAATTGAACCTGGGACCTTTCAGTCTGCAGGCCTATGCTCTATCCATTGAGCCAAACCAGCTAGAGCACAGTCACATTGTTTATTGAAGATCTTTGACCAATAAGACAAAAAGTCACCTCTATAGCAAAATCAAGATTTTATAAGGACTTGGCACCTCATATTTTAGATGAATTCACATTTCTCCTTGTATTCTAGAGAATACTCACTTCAAGAATTCTTTTTACTGTGTTGTATGTAGTAAAATGATGATATGAGTTTTCTTTTGGTGATTTTTGCTTTTAGTTCTAAATTTTAAAGTGAAAATTACAGTAGAATATTAAATTTACTTTGTACTGCATATTTTTTTCTAATAAGCAAATTTCAAAATTATTTTTCCTAAATAGCAGACAAACTTATTAACAATACCAAATTAAGAAAAAAAATATCATGTACATTTAGAGCTTATATAAATATATTTGTTATCCTGGTCATGGAAGCAGATTTTTATTATAAAAAATGTTATAGTTGTATTCAACCCTTTTCAATTTGCTTTATTAATTTTTTTCCTTTATAAACCAAGAGACAAAGGATGAAATTACTCTAATATCATGTCTCCTTAAGAAAAAGTTGGTTTAGGATTTTTTTCCTAAAAATCAAACATTATTAAAATATCAATACTTGATCTTTTAGAATTTTTCTGTTCCCATTGTGCCAGAAAGACAGTAGTGTTTGACATTATACAACTCTGGAAGGTGAGTTAAAAGATTAGAGCTGAGTTTAGATCTTAATGTTGTCACTTACTGTATTAATCTTGTGACCTTGGGCAGGTCACTTTATCCCTTACTTGTATTTTCTTCCATTTTAAAATGGGGAGAAGAACACTGAGCTTGAGAATTTGTCAGTAACATGAAATGTGAAACTGAAGTACATAGTAGGTGTTCATAGTCCCCTTTCTTTGAATTTGTCCTGTGTCAGGTTTCCATTGGGAAACTTGACCTTTTGGAAACAAGAGAATACATTTAAATAAAATATTTTAATTTTTTCAGTTATGTCTAGGAAAGGAGATAGTAGACATTTGGCAGGCAACCTTTTCTATCTTTTTAACTTATTTCTCTTTTTGAGCATCTATTGTGTTATCCATTAGTCTTGCATTTTGGCCCCTCTGCAAAAAGTCTCACCAGGTTGGCCTTCATGGATGTTGGAGTGATGCTGTTATTTCTATGATAGCAGTTATGGCTAATGGTAGACTCAAGGCAAAGAGGCAAACCTAGTTTTATTGGGTTTTGTTTACTTCTGTATCATCAGTTCTAACCATTTTCATGAGTTGAAGATTCCTGCCTTATTATATTCATTATCCTTATACTTGATAGTAGAGCTTGAAGTTACATTTCATCGGTAAGACCCCAATCGCTGTCCCTGGCTTTGCATATTTACATGTGTTCATGGAATTTAGGTCACACTAAAGCAAATAGTGTTTAAACTCAGTGGAATTAAACAGAATAGTAGCACGCAACATGCATTGAGAATCCAGACTTTTGAACAAGATGTTCTGCATGTGAATTTATCTCTTCTTTATTTGACCTTGGAAAAGTTACATACCCTCTCTGACCCTGAGTTATTTCATTCATACAATGGGGCTTAGCAGTTATGCCTGTGAAGTCTGGCACAGAGAGGGTGAGCTGGGTAGGTTGTCACTAGCAATTTCTTCTGTAAAATCTGTTGTAATTAGTTTGATAGCCTTATGTGGTGTTCAGTAAGCATCTCTCTGTCAAAGGTGCAGCAGGGTTCTGAATACTCCTATCATGTCCATATTTGGCCTTTTTGATTACTAGTTAAAAAAGCACCATGCCTATCTTGTAGAAACTTACTTCAGTTGAAGAAAATGAGAGTGGAGAAACTTTCTTTTTTTTTTCCCTTCACTAAGAATCAGTCACTGGGCAGCATAATTCTAAAATCTTATGTGGCTTTTGGGTACTTTATGAACCTTTTTATGATAACCCAGAAGCAAGACACTGATTGAATTAATACATTTCCATAAAGGCACTATTCTGTTAACCTCTCCTCTTCCTCTTAACTCCCGGATGCTTTTGTAAGGGGCTTCTTTGATCCAGAAGTGTGGTTACTACATATAGTGGGGATGCCAGTGCATAGCTATTCAGATATTGATAAGCTTAACAATTTCTCTTTTTAAGACAAAGAAAAAGGAAGAACCAAAATAGCAATAACAAAACCCCCAAACCCTCACTAAACCTAAATAATCTAAAAACCATCTTATTTTCTGAAAAACTCAGTGCTTAATAAAATGCAGATCTAAACTTTGCACCCGGATTTTAAGTTTTAATAGTTTTAAACTTATTTTACAGCTTTTGTGTAAAGGTTATATATTGTTGTGCAGATCTGATTTAAAAACTACAAACAGAATAAAAACTCTATGAAAGGCTGCCACCAAGGGACCATTTTATTAACATCTTTTTAATCATCTGAATTTATGATTACATGAAAATGTAGGGGTAGGTACTAGTAACATAAAGGGATTATAGATATGTGACTTCCTTTTTTTAAAACTTAGGTCATAGATATCTTTCCATGTCTATAAATGTAAATACTCATCATAATTTTTAGTGGATTCCTAGTATTATTATTGTACCATAATTTATTTAATGAGTTCTTGGTTCATGGACATTGAGGCTGTTGCCAGTCTTTTCTTTTTACGGAGAGTGGTGCTTCAATATGAACATTCTTGTTTGCACTTGTATCTTATTTCCTAAAGGTGAATTCTTAAAAGTAATATTGCTGGGGAAAGAGGTATAATTTTGCACAATTTAAAATGGATTGACAAACCTTTTCTGTATTTCTCTGCCCAGATAGTAAATATTTTAGGTCACCATATGGTTCCTGTAGCAACTATTCAACTCTGTCTTTGTAGATGCAAACATCCATAGGTTATATATGTAAAAGAATAGTCATAGCCATATTTTAATAAAACTTTATTTAGAAAAGTAGGCAACAGGGCACCATTGGCTTTAGGATCAAATGTAGTTGCATACTTTTGGCTAGAAAGAAAGGATTCGCTATGATTAGGGATGGAAATTTACCCCCATTTGGCTGTGAGGTAACCTTAGATATGTATTTCTATGTCTGAGAGGTATAATGGCTTGATTGCTTTCTTTCCAGGTATATGGCAATCATTGCCTCTTTGAAAAACAACTTATTAAAGGAGGTTTTCATGCCTATCTCTACTCTGAAGCCTAGTACATGTGTGCGTGTGTGTATGTGTATTTATTTGTATTATTTTACTAGAAGTCCGATGCACAAAATTCGTGCATGGGTGGGGTCCCTAGACTTTGCTGGTGACCAGGGCTGATCAGGGCCGGACTGGAGAGGAGGAGGTGATGGTTTTTGAGATGGGCGCAGAAGGAACTGGAGCTGATGCTGCCATTGTTGGCACTCTGCCACTGTTCCCTGCCTGCCCCCCGCCTCCTTCCCTTGCCACTGAGCCACCATTGCGACAAGTGGGCAATGGAGAGATGGGGGCCTGCCAGCAGGGTGGAAGAATGGGGCACAGAAGGTTGGCCGCCAGCCCTGAGAAGGGAGCTTGCCCTCGGCCCAACTGGGAAAGGGTCTGCGTCTACCACCACCCATCCCTTGTTCCCCCTCCCAGCCCGGGGCCCAGCCCCAATCTAGCTATCAGGGCCTGCCAGGTGAAGGGAGGGACCATGAGAATTTGGCTGGTTGGGGAAGTTGGCTGTGGGAGCGCACTGAACACCAGGGGGAAATTCCTGTGTTTAGCATCTGTCCCCTGGTAGTCAGTGAGTGTCATAGCAACTGGTCGTTCCAGTTGTTTGGTCATTTAGGCTTTTATATATACAGTGGTACCTTGAGATACGAGTGCCCTAACATACGAGATTTATGAGATACGAGCCCTCAAGCGAGCGATTTTTGCTTTGAAATACAAGCAACATTTGAGATAGGAGTAATCGTGTGGATCGGCCGGCTGCACACGACCACCAGTTTAATGCAACTCGAGCGTCTCATAGTTTCCCACGCCTCAAGGTTACGGAATGAATTAAACTTGTAAATCGAGGTACCACTGTATTGATATTTCATATTTCCCCTTATATTAACAACTTGTGGGGCAGAGAAGGGCCTCTTAAACATATTTTAGAGGAGATGTTGTATATTTTCTCCTTTGGTAAGATTTCCTCAGTGGAGTCAGGTTTCAGAGGTATCCTGAAGTAAGCTAGAAGGAAAGTCCAACTAGAGATGTATGATTTCAATAGTTGCATACTGCAAATCAACAGGGTGACATTGAATTAGTTACTGAACCTTTACAGGCTAAATTATACTCAGAAGAATGTTCTGTGCATAAATAGTAACCTCCTTGCATCTTGTATATCTGTGAAATAGGAATTATTGGCCCCTAACTGCCTGTGGGTATTTGTTAAGGATCAGGTGGAATAATGATATTGTTAAAATCACTCTATTTTTAACATTGGGTCACTAGTGCCACTATGAATTTTTAAGAGATTTATTTATTATTTATTTTGCATGTATTTGTTGACTATCTGCCTTGTGTAAAGCAGTGTGGCAGGCTCTATGAGAGAAAAGTAAATTAGTTCTTGCCCTTAAGGAGAGAAAAATACGTGTTTCAAGTCCAAGGTTCTGTAATGCTCTGGGGAGGAGATCTCTGTCACCCAGGGGGTGGGAGGAATCAGAAAACTTAGTAGAAGGAGTGGCATCTAGAAACAAGGAGATTTTTCACATGTATAGTGCGGGGGGGGGGGGGCATTCTAAAAAGAGCAGCATGAGAACTATGTCAAGTTAGAAAAGCCCAGATCAGTAAGCAGGAGGCATCAGATAATCTAATTAGACTATCTGTTAAGTATTTGCCATGAAAGAAGAGGAGAAGGTAAAGGTGAAAAGACAGAGTAGAGCTAGGTTTTAAAGGGCCAGAAAGGAACTTTAAATTGGCAGTTTGTGGGGAACTCTAAACATCATCTAGGAAAATATGTTTGGCAATTGGAGAGGGTGGTATATGACACTGGTTGGTGAATGTGGAATTATAAAGTTGGAATTATCACTTAAGAGTCATGGCAGATGTCTGATCTCGAAGGAAAGAAATGACCCAGGAGTTGTATGAGGTACTGCTAACGGGATTAAAAGGGAAGAATGGACAGGCTTTCAGAAATTACTTGATTTGGGAAATAAGGAGAAGGCTCTTAATCACGATTTATATTTCTGAGTCTTTTAAAAAAATATTTTATTGATTTTAAAGAAAGGAAGAGAGAGGGAGTGAGGGATAGAAACATCAATGATGAGAGAGAGTCATTGATCGGCTGCCTCGTGCATGCCCCCAACTGGGGATTGAACCTGCAACCTGGGCATGTGCCCTGACCAGGGATTGAACTGTGACCTCCTGGTCAATGCTCAACCAATGAACCACACTGGCTGGCCATGTTTCTGAGTGTTTGTTAATGAGATTGACATGGCAAAATACAGCAAAGTTAGGGGAGAGCTGTAATAAAGAAAAGGTAGTAATGAACTCAGTTGTTTTGCTTGTTTAGCTCAAAGTATTAACTGGACACTTGGAAAATTCTAGTTGGAGCTTAAAAGTGTAGGACTAAAATTGATATGAGAGATAAAGAATAGGCGATAGATGAAACCAGGGAAGAGCATGACATCACTAAAAGGGAAGCCTATAGCCAGAGCGTTGTATTTTATAGCATTTCTAATCATTAAATCTGTGACATAAATAGCACTATATGAGGCTATTATACCAAAAGCATATATAAAAAATACTACGTGTTTTATCATTTAAAAGCCTTCTGTTGTCTACTACTTTTAGCTGCTAAAGCCACTAGATTTCAGGAGTAAAATATGTTCAGTTTGGAAAAAAGTACCTGATTTTGTAACATCCCAAGAGAAAATATTATAAGAAACTTCCTTTTAGTTAATCTTCTCAGCACATCCTGAGACCCCCAGTAACAAGGAGATACCATTTTTTTTTAACCTGGTGCAGAGAACTGTAGCTTCTCATCTCCCTTAGATCTCACCCCACTTGACAATTTAGGATGGGTTGAGGCAGGATGGTTAGGAGGCCGGTGTGTTTTCCATAGAAATCAGCCTTGTATGTGTTTGTGAATTACTCTTTTAGTCTGGGATCCTCAGAAGGCTTGGAGGGGGAATTGTGCAAGACACAGTATGACTTACGTTTGGGTTGGGAAAGTTTTTACTGTATGGAACTGCAGGACTGAATCTGCCTTCCCATTTCCTTTCTTCTCGTCACGTTACCTGTGTTCAAACTTTTTATGCAAAAAAAACCCATGTCAATTCATTGGTCTTCCACATGCTGTGTTCTGAGCTTTGGTAGTGTGCACAAGGCTCTCCGGCTCTCCTGTTGACAGCAGTGGGCGTTTCCCTGGTATGTTGGTGCTATCTGTGGCCTTCCTTCAGGCTCACTTTTCATGGCTGATGGGGCAAGGTACTCGTCCAGAGGAACCTCCATCTCCAGTAAACCACTGGGCATTAAACTTAGCATTACATGCTCATCTTATTTCAGCTCTTAAGCCAAGTATGAACATATTAACTTAAAACATAATAGGTTTACTGTAAGTGGGTAACTGGAGCCTTTGAGTTTTATGGGGGTAATATTTTTCATTGTCTGGCACATTTTTCTATCATATATCTTTCCTCAGACTCCCTTTTCTGCTTTCTCACATACATTTTCCACCACTTTTTCCTTTTCAGTGTGTTAAATTGAGGAGAGGAAAAATAACACCCTTTTGGTGTGTCCCATGTTTTGATTGATATAAGGTCAAGTTAAATGTATCTATTTTCTTCCAAAGGGAATTCTTTTCTAAAAAAAGTGCCACCCCCCCCCAAAAAAAAAAGAAATTTCAGGAAGTTGGTGATCATTACTTAGTATCCTCTTCTCTTTATTAGAAATAGTTAAATTCATCCTTCTTCTTGATAGTAGAGGAAAACCAGGGAGAGAAGTTGAGAGGAGCAAGCACAGTGGCCAAGTTAAAGGTGACCTGGATTATTTCAAAGTGTTTTTAGTTTAAATGCCTTAAGTTAGCGCCTATCCCCAAATCATTTCCTTCTGATGTTTGCAGTGTATTGAAGAATTGGTCATATCACAGATCCTTAAGTTGCTTAATCATTTTGGCTTTCTCTTTTAAGGGTTTACTTTTCTGATATTCCCTCTCTCCTTCACAGAATGAGATTTGGGGGAGATCCTGGATGTTATGCCCTGGTGCCTGCTTCTTCTTTCATCTCTTGTTTTTTGTTATGCTGCCTCTTCTAAAACTGAGAGCTTTTTCCTGAACATTTCTCCTTTGACTTTCCAGTTTGCTTAGGCTAATGATTCTCAAACACCTGATCACTAAGAACAAGTGGCTGGGCGCCCCATCCAGGGGTCCTGTTGCAGTAGGCTTCAGGTGGGGCCCAGTAAATGCATTTCAAACAACTCATTGGATGATGTTGATAAGTTCCATGCCTAAAGAGTATATCTTGAGCCACTGACCTAGACTATTGGTTTTGTCTATGAGTTTGTTGTTTTCCAAAATAGTAGAGTTTCTTCAGATTTTATTCACCCATGTTTCCTGGAAGCTCCTAATTTTTAATTCATAGATCAAACCAGTAGTGTGAAAAAGAACTCAGCGAGTTACCTTGCTCAATATAAAAAGAGGTAATATGCAAATTGACCATCCATCACACAAGATGGCCGCCCCCATGTGGTCAAAGATGGCTGCCACAAGATGGCCAGCAGGGGAGGGCAGTTGTAGGCAATCAGGCCAGCAGGGATGGAGAGTTGGGGAGGGTCCAGACCTGCAAAGAAGGGCAGTTGGGGGCAATCGGGCTGGCAGGGGAGTGGTTAGGGGGTGATCAGGCTGGCAGTCAGAAGCAGTTAGGAGTAAACAGGTAGGCAGGCAGGCGAGCAGTTGGGAACCAGCAGTCCTGGATTGTGAGGTGGATGTCCCAGTCAGATCAGACCTAAATGGGCAGTCAGATATCCCTTGATGGGTCCCAGATTTGAGAGGTTGCAGGCTGGGCTGAGGGACACTCCCCCATGCACCAATTTCATGCACCAGGCCTATAGTCTATAATAATAAAAGTATAATATGCTAATTACGGACCAGACGTCCTTCTGGATGTCATTCTGGGTGAAGCCACCCGGGTCCTGGGTTCCTTTCTGGTGGCTGGAGGGAAGCCTGGGCCCTGGGTGTCGGAGGGAAGCCGGTGCTGGCAGCTAGGGGAAGGAAGGCCTACTCTTGCATGAATTTTTGTGCATTGGGCCTCTAGCATACACACACACACACACACACACACACACACACACACACACATATTAATATGTTTTTATTGATTTCAGAGAGGAAGGGAGAGGGAGAGATAGAAACATCACTGATGAAAGAATCATTGATTGGCTGCCTCCTGCACACCCCTACTGAGGATCAAACCTGCAACTGGGGCATGTGCTCTTGACTGTAATCTAACCTGGGACTCGTTAGTCCCCAGGCCGATGCTCTGTCCACAGAGCCGAACTGGCTATGGCTTACCTTATATTTTAATTGTGAAGGCCCCCTTGGGTTCTGAATGGCAAGGAGTGAAATGGGATACTGTTCACGACTTCCCCCAGTGAAGACTTCTCTGGTCAGTCTCTCCAAGCCTCAAAAAATCTTACAATCTTTCTCAACTCAGCATTCTAGGAAGCCTTCTAAAAGTTGACTGAGCTGGTCCCTAATTGAGACTAATTGAATAGTTATATTCTTTAGTTTCTCTATTTGCTTATATTATTCCTTTGACACTTGAGGCTTGCTTCCCTCCACCCAAATTCTGTCCCTCACTGTCCCAAATTTCTCAGCCTTCATGAGAATTGTGTGCTCTGGGGGGATGTCCAGGGAAGTAAAATTTACCTATACCTGTGTACCAACTGTGTGCTTAGATGACATGTTCTTTCCTTAAATCTTGTCAACCCTACACAGTAATTATAAGTATTCCCACCTTACAGATGCAGGAAACAAGGCCCTGAATTGATAATTAACTGACCAACTTTATAAGGACTGCTGGGATTTATTTAAACAGATGTCCAGCTTCAAATCCAGTGTCTTTTTCATATTTCCTGCCTTTAGAGTAGTTGTCATTGGTTCTCAAGGGCAGAAAGAAAGTTAACCTGGGCATATATATGCACACTTAAAATTTTACTTACTATCAGTTGTTAGATTTGGCAGTATATATGCTGATAAGCAGAAACCTGGAATGTTCAGTTTCTAAGATATGAATTAAGTGAATAATTGCAAACCAATTGAAAATAATCTAATTCTGTACTTTGTTTTCTTAATCTAAAGCCCATCCATGACACAGGTATATACAACTTCATTTTCTCTAGTGCTAAAACTCAAATAAAACAAGAGTTGGAGAAATAGATGAATTATCAATTGGTAGGAGGCTTTTTCTCCTTCTAGTAAAATACCAGCATTGTAATTGAGAGAACATAGTCATAATTTCAGTTCTGTACATTTTATCAAATGTGGAGGAAGACAGTAGTGATAGGCCTCAGTCTTCTTGTTTAAAAATAAAAAAGGTACAATGAAAATTAGACCACCCTTTACTTATTGGATATGGGAATCCTATCTAATAAAAGAGTAATATGCAAATTAACCATCACACCACTATACCCACAGGCAACACCCACCAGCCAATCAGGAGTGAGTATGCAAATTAACATAACCAAGATGGCTGCAGCCACGGAGTGAGCAAGAAGCTTGGGTTTCCACGGCAATCGAGGAAGCCAAGCTTTCTGCACACCATGGTAGGCCCAGGCTTCCACTCAAGGCTACAAAGTTTCAACTATACAAGATAAATAAATCCCAACAGAAATTTAATTGGCCATCACTCCAACACACAAGATGGCTGCTCCCATGTTACACAAGATGGCCATCACAAGAAGGCCATCAGGGGAGGGCAGTTGGGAGGGACCAGGTCTGCAAAGAAGGGCAATTGGGGGGTGATCAAGCCTGCAGGGGAGGGCATTTAGGGGTGACCAGGCCAGCAGAGGAGGGAAGTTGGGTGCAATCAGGCCTGCAGGGAAGAGCAGCTGGGAGGGACCCAGGCCTGCAGGTGAGAGCAGTTGGGGGGGACCAGGACTGCAGGGGAGGGCAGTTAGGGGTGACTAGGCCTGCTGGAGAGGGCAGTTAGGGGCAAACAGGCTGGCAGGGGAGCAGTTAGACATCAATCAGACTGGCAGGGAAGTGGTTGGGGGGTGACCAGGCTGGCAAGCAGAAGCAGTTGGGAGCCAGCAGTCCTGGATTGTGAGAGGGATGTCCAACTTCCCCTTTAGGTCCTATGGGGATCGGGCCTAAAGGGGCAGTCAGGCATCCCTTGAGGATTCCCAGGTTGGAGAGGGTACTGTCTGGGCTAAGGGACACACAGCCCTGGGCACAAGTTTCATGCACCAGGCTTCTAGTTAATAAATATTATGTATAAAGCCCTTTGACCACTCTGGAAAGCAGATTCTATGTAATTTTAGCATTATTCATGTTCCATTACATTCCTGAAGGTATCACCAGAAAAAAGAGATTTATATCTGTAATCCTTCATTTCACAATATAAAAACAAGGTATTTTTATTGTTTGTGACTATGCAAATCTCCTGTAATTGTATCTGCAGAGGTTGCTCCTATCTAGGGGTCTAAGGCTCTGTTCTTTGTCAGCTTCCCCAAGACCAGCTCCTGAAGCAGGAAAAGCGTGAACCTCAATTAAACAGGCCTGGCTGCTGTGAGATGTCTCTCCCACCTCTAGTCCTCTTCTATGTCCGTTATCCTGTAGAGTAGCAGAGTTACACACTTGACTCTTTTCTGTTCTCTCTTTTCTCATCCTGATACTATAGCTCATTGATCTGAGATATTTCCAGAATGGCATGTCCACTGTCCTACTTAGTTCTTGCATAACATATCTCTCATCCTGATCGTGTTCCTCCATTGATACAACCCTGTCTCATCTGTAAGAATTAGCACAGTTCTGGCCATTTTCTTTTGGAAAAGGAATAAAGAAGTGTTTGGGCTCATCAGTAGTGGAGAACAGGAAGCAGTGTTTTGGGTTTATATATTAGGTCCTTCTGAGTCTCAGCCTGGGGTTCCATGGTCGAGAAAGTTTAGGCTTGGAATGTTGTTCATTAATTTAATCATAACCTGAAAAATTAGTAGGATAGAAGCTGTATCTGCATATCAACAACACGGCTCACCTTCCTGCATTTCAGTCTTTGCATTCATTTATTTTGCATCAGTGTGTTTAGCATGCATCCTCATCTTCACTGTGGTGGGTAATTAATTTATTCCTTTCTCTGCTCTTTCTCACACAAGCTCCTGCCTAGCTTATTGTGAAATCCATGTCACTTAATGGTCTTCCTGAATTCTTTGTGTTATCTGCATAATTGTCCCTTCTGCTGCTTGGCATTGTCTACCCACTGAAATGAGGCTGAAGTTCTTCTGGTGCTTTTCTCTGGCATGGAACGTGGCAGAGCTTGCACCCAGCCATGCCCCCCAGCCCGCAGACAGGACTTATTTTGGATTTTCTCTCTCCCTTTATTTTTGAAAATCAGTTTTGTTTACCCATTTTTTCCCAAGTTCTTCTTGGGCTCAGATAGTTTCCCTCATATCTTCACTGCTAGACTAAAGCCACCAAAACACGTACACTTCAGAACTGATCTGGGCTTGTGGCCAGCTTAACAGAAGAGACTTGAGCTGACATGGGAGTCAGTTTGCTTATTTAGGCTGTGACTTTTATAGTGCCTGTCAGGCAAGTGCCTACCTGAATGTTTAATGTTTAAAAATAAAATTACATTTCAAATGGGCCCTGGCTGTGCAAAAAGGATCTCAGTGTCTATAAGCCCTTTTCCTGGGAACATATTTCATTTCCAGGTTACCATGTCTGTGCTTCATTCTCTCTCCCTTTGTCCTGTTCCTTACACACATCTTGCACCCCCATTCCACTTCAAATATTGTAAATGGTAGCTTCCTTTTAGTGTGGGGCTTTTCCTAACTTCTTTTCAGAAATCTGGCCTCTCACAGTCTTTATATGTGATCTCAGTAAACAAAGAGCGTGTGTGTGTGTGTGTGTGTGTGTGTGTGTGTAGGAAGCTTGCCATATTTCCTCCCTGCCCCACTGAAAATGTGTTTTCTGGAAGCCCTTTTGACACTGAAGTGAATACCCACTGGCCCTCCTTGCTGAATTCTCTTGGGGGTGGGGGAAGGAGAGAGAGAGAGAGAGAGAGAGAGAGAGAGAGAGAGAGAGAGAGAGAGAGAGAGAGAGAGAGAGAGAGAGAGAGAGAGAGAGAGAGAGAGAGAGAGAGAGAG